>CM054059.1:121684212-122082211 GCA_028641055.1 Alopecurus myosuroides
AACCATCTAGCTACTGCTATGGACCCGTAGTCCAAGGATGAACTACTCACACATCACGCCGGAGGCAGGCATGGTGATGAAGAGCCCTCATGTGATGATTCCCCCTCCCGGCAGGGTGCTGGGAAGAGATTCAGAACCCTCCCAAACTAGGGTTGACGATGACGGCGGCTACGGAACTTCTCGTGGATGGAGGCTCGGGTATTTAGGGGTAACCCGAGGAGGAGCTTAAATAGGCGAAAGGGAAACGTCGGTGGATTGCCAGGGAGGCCACACCACCTGGTGGCACGACCAAGGGGGGGCGCCACCCTATGACGTGGTGGCTCTAGGGCCCCCCTCCGGACTCCGTGTACGTGATAGATTTCTAATACTCTGGGATTTTGTTTCGTCCGATTCCGGGAATATTTCGAGAACAACTTTTCCGAAATAAGAAACAACAGAAAACAGGAGCTGGTTCTGTGGCATCTCGTTAATAGGTTAGTCCTAGGAAATCCATAAAAATGATTTAAAGTGTATAGAAAACATGTAGCATATGACATTAAAACAACATGGAACATCAGAAATTATAGATACGTTTGAGACGTATCAGCTACCCCTCCCATTCTCCCCCTTAAAACCCCCCACCGTCGCCGTCCCTCTCTGCTCTCCCAAATCCCCCTCTTCTCGCCTAGATCCCCTTCTACTCGCCCAAGCCCACTTCTTCCCTGGCGATGGCGGCATGCTTCCCGAGAGACGACGCGGCGGCCAACGGCTTCGGGAGGCGATGGCTGCACGAGGAAGAGGTGAGCCTCCTGTATGCGGCAGGCTACCCGGTGCCCCCGGATATGCGCCTGCCCGGCGACTGCAGGCTGAGCGCGGGCGGGCTACCGGTGCCCCCATCCCAGAAGGAGACGACTTCGTCGCCGCGATCCACGACGAGCGCGCCCACCTGACACGGGCGCAGCACGACAAGCCGCGCTTCCACCCGCCAACTACGGGGCGTGGGTGGTCTACTTCCAGGAGCGGCGCGATGATGAACTGGCGGCCTAAGAGGGGCCAGTTGTGCCGCCACGTGGCAACTCAATGGTCGCCGCCGCTGGTGGGGCGCCCCGGGCCACACCCTAGACGCCGTTCTCGCGCACATCAAGAACGACAATGTCCCTCGCCTGGAGTACCGCCGCCGCGGGTGCCAAGTTCCTCTCGGCACCTGCCGGTGGCCCCTAGGCGGCGAGAAGGATGGAGAAAGAATCGTCGTCCTCCTTGTCGCAGTCCTCTGGCACCGCGCGAACGCCGGAGCTGCGCCCGGTGAAGACCGAGCCCTCTTCCGCTCCGCCTGCTCGCGCCCGGGGAATCGTCATCTTCGAGCATCGCGCTCCATCGCCGCCAAGGGGCCACGTCCGGCTCGTCAAGCCGAAAAAGGAGGAGGACGACGAGATGGAGCTCGACCTGGAGGCGGCCCTCGCCTGGTCTCGCAAGGACCACATCGGCGGCGAGGTGGCGAAACAGCGGCGCGCCCTGGAGGAGTTTGCCGCCTGGAGATGCGGGCGCGAGGAGAACGACGACACCGCGCCAGGTCCGAGCAAGCCGGCGAGCGATTCCGACTAGTTTCCTAGTTTTTTAAATTTTCAAACTGTCCCCGTGAAAATTCGCCTATATTCGGCACTATTAATATAATTCGCCTAAATTTCGTCCAAATTTGTTTGAAATTATCAAATTTTGGTCAAATCTCGCCGTGTCGCCCGGGTATGCGGCTGGGAACTGTCCCCTAGGGCGAGAATAGCGCCAGATAACACCCAGGAGGCGATATTTGCGCCGAAAATTGGAGGGGGGGGGGGAAGAGAGGGGGAACTGCTGGAGATGCTCTTAACCCATGAAAATTAAGATTTATAACGTTATACGAGCATGAAACCCTATATCGGGACGTCGTGCTATAGAGCATGACGTCCTATCTCGTGGCTCCATGAAAAATGGGTCAAATGTTAAGTTTTGTACAAATCTGGTTCGCTTTTCACTTTGGGTTAAAATATGTGAATCGGGTCAAATCCGTTCATTTTCACGCTCCTTGCGGGATTGCGTGCCAATCGCACGATGGATATGGCGAGGCTCACGACGTGACAGCGAGTTACGGATGTAGGCCCGACTGCAATTCAGGTGGGCATGTGAACTAATCAAAGACAGACAGCTACTCTTGTAGGCTTGGTCCGTATGCTTTTCATCCGTAAGTCTAGGATTTCCGACGACGTGAGCACGCCAGATTATACGATGGCGAAAAGAAAACGCTGACAAAGCTTTCACGAAATTCGCTCAGACATCTCGAATGGCCCACGTGTCTGTCCCTCCGTAGGACGCATCTCAGGCATGCGGAAACCGGTGGTGGGGCTTGTTCCGTTGAAGCGGGACCCGCGCCGGCCATCTCTCCCATTCATCCCCTCGTCTGATCCTACTCTCGCGCCTCATCTGACAGCGCTAATCCGATCGCGGTGAGCCCCCACCGCCCCCTCTCCTGCCCGCCACGGCCGCATTCCTCCTCCTCTGCTTCTCCTCCCCCCTCGCCCTCTCTATCCACTCTTTCCGATTTTGAGGATTTAATTTGGTCTCTCTCTTTGATCCGGCCTGGTTCGTCCGAGAGTGGGGAGAAGGCTAAAGATCATGGAAGGTTCGTTGCTCGTATTTTATTTTTCATCTCTCGTAATTTCTTCAAATGTTATCTATGATCATGCAATCCTAAGAAAAAAAAATCATATCTTGATTTCTCTTTCCTGATTTAGTATAGCTTGTTCTTGTATGTGTGTCTCTCGAATTCAGCAGAGAAGATCAAATCGATCACCCGGCCCTCTGTATCTTTTGTTTAAGTTTTGTGCTTCTTCCCTACGAGTTTTAAACGCAGCGAGGTTAGGGTAATATAATCGATTGGATATTGATTGATCAAGCCTCTCTTGCCGCCGGAGGCGCCATGGGAGTCCTTGATTGGTTTTTTTCCCTTCTCCCTGCACATTTCGTCCTGTTGCCTGGACGTCCTCAACTCCTCAAGCCCAACATTTCTCTACCTTATCCTTCTCCGGATTCTTTGTATAAATTGTAGATACCATTTCATCTACCGGTAGGGATAGGAAGTGTTTTCTGCAACCCGTGTATTTCAATCCCCTCCTATTTAGTCCGATTCTGAGTATGAGTACACCTTTTGACTTTCGCGGAAGTTTGTCCTTTGTTTATATTTTCCCAGATTTAATTTTGAATTGAATTTTATGTACGGGATGAATGTGACAAAAAAAAAAGCAAAGTGATCATAAAAGTAGATATGTTTTGGACATATCATTTTTGCCAAAAATTGAGGCAATAAAACATAATGACAAGAAATAACTTATATGCTTGCTTTGCTCTAAGTATATGCAAAATATTCGGTGATGTGCTAGAACTGTAATATAGTAATGTAAATTTCTTATACTCATTCCACGGTAGTATTTTTTATCGACATAGAGAGAAGTAACATGGAAGCCTTTCAACACTAGATCAAGACATTGTTTGCATTTGGGATGTCAGTACATATCTCACAGCTTTTTGAATAGCATGCCTTTGGATTTTAAGTCTGAATAGACAACATATGATATCTAGACACACAGATTGGAAAAAATGAGATATCTCGATCATACAACATCCGATAATTTATAGTTCAGCAACGTGTTCTGAAATAAGGATGATCAACATGCTCTGATGACACTATATGGAATGAAAGAAAAATATGATAGGTTGGGAATGCCCCGATGAGAAATGCTAAAAATCCCTATGCATCATGGAATGACTATAAGGTACTATTTGCCTGTCGTCGATAAGTAGGAGTTTAACATTGTTTGAGATTTTTTGAAAAACTTAGCACTTCTCTTTCCACCTATCTTTCGTTTCCTTTCTTTCACCCTTTTCCCTTTAAGCCCGTTTGAGAGGTTTTTTACAACGATTTAGACTAGTTTTGATGATAATGTAGTGAATATAAATGTTGAGTGGACATGGAAAGACATAGTAAAACCTGGAATGAAATAAACAGATAATATATGATAGGTAGGTATTATGGACAGATATGGAAAATACTTTTTTTTTTTGGCTTACTAAGGTTTTGGATGTACCACAAAAATATTCATATTCTGAATTAATCAGAATTGCAATTTTGGTAACCGAAGAGGCTAGATAAAGATAAAATGCATCTTTCAACTAGAGAGAAAGATCGTGATATTTTTTAACGATATCGGATGAATGCATTTGATAAATTGATACATGCACGAGATGACGATTTTCCTCCCAACTATAATACCGCATGGACGGAGATATACGTAACATACATAATAATTTTGCTAAATATTCATTTTCATCTTATTGAAGAGTAACTTTATCTCTTCCTTAGTAACTGTACGTAATAATCCTATCATCCTATTAGAAATTCTATCTTAATTAATCAATAATGCAAAGGCACCAATTCTATTTGTCTCTAATTGACAACAATACTAACATGGAGAAGCATGACTTGCCAAACTACTAGAATGCACATGATTGCTAAAATATGATATCTAAAAAAACTCATCACTTGTGATGCTCATATAATTAAAGTCTGTGATCTTCATCATATATCATCATGATTACTCTTGTTCACTTTGCCCATAAATATCCAATAAATATATTGCAAGATAACCTAATTCCATTTGTAGAATAAAAATCCTAAAAAATCAACATATGGAAATAATGAAAAAAATAACTTATATTTTTCAATTAAGAAATAACATCACAGAAAAAATTGGCTCTTTTTTCATGAAGTTTTAAGCAAATAAAATATTTTAGAAAGAGAGCAAGTGTTTGTTAAGATGCATTGCAACAAAAAATTTAAATAAAAATAAAAAACACGTATGTAATACATATACAATACAAGTGAGTGCATAAATACTATGCACTTCCCAAAGATTAGGAATTTGTGCCAGAAAAATTGTCCACTTGAATGGACTCGTGAATTAAGTGGATTTACAATTAGTGTCAAAACTTGATTTACCTCCGATGCCTTTCGAATTTGAGTTCAAAATTGTATTATACAGAAGTAGTGTGATGTAGGATTTGGGTCGCTTAATGTCACCACAAGTTGATTCAAGATCTGACTTATAAGCCAAATTATCCATGTTTAGGATTTATGTGGTTTATTTCAATTTAACTGCTGTTGTTTGCCCTTGAGAGAGTTGTTTCGATCATAGGCTTTGGAACCAACACTATCCACATGGATGAGGCCACCAAAATACTTCAACAAAATTAAGGGCGGCAAAATAAGACAACGAGCTCAAAATCCACAATAGTGGTGAGATAGGATTGGTAAAGGTTCTTCTGCTTCGGCTCGGCCCGGTTTGTGAGGAGCCAGACTTTTAGACCACGAAAAAAGGTTCACTATTTACCTCTTCTACCCTTGAACTTGTTTTTAAAGGATGGTCATTTTTTTCGCCCACTCCTCTCGGTGGATCATTCCCTTTGCCCTTAGTTTTTATCAATTCGATTGACAAGGCGGACACGTGTTTTAGGTCGGAGAGTTCTCTGAATATGTACTAGTTTTTCATCTTCTAATCAGAGTTCTTTGTAATTCCTGTGAGTGTCTGAATAAAAGTATTTGCGGAAGCCACAAGGTTCCGGTTTTTTGTGCTCACTGAGGTAGCAATTTGGTCATATTTAGGACAACTAAGCACGTAATACCAGCCACCTCGTTTTCAAAGGTGCTGGAATAGGAAATACTGAATTGAGGAATGCTCCTAATGTCTTGGATTTTAGCCTACTTGTGCGATGGTTTGAATATGTTAAAATGAGTGATAATTATTTTATTTCATTCTTGTAGCATAATGCTAGTACACCTTTGAGGTGAAAATCAAGCGTTCTTCGACAACATCCAACATGTCAGTTTCTATGAAGGATTTGGATCCGGCTTTCCGCGGAGCTGGACAGAAAGAGTATCCTTTTTATTTTTATAAATCTTTACTATTTCCAGGATTTGAATGTCTTGAATTTGAATATCTAAAATTATACAACATGCCGCATTTATTATCCCGTGCAAAAAAAAATGATGTACGTCGATGATCCATGGATAGAATGATCATCAACTGATTCTAACAGCAATATTGAGAACCAAAAGGCTTCTAGTGTGCTTGAATTTTGTACAGGAAATAAATTAGATTTTCTCAAATTTATGGTATAGCAATGTTGGTATAGAGCTCCTCTGTTTTTTCTTTCATTGCACTTGGGTGATTTCTCGCTGCTATCTTTGATGATTTCTTGTAACCTGCTTTCACTGTTGGATTAATGCTTTGGGCTGCGTTTGGCATTGCATTGGATTACTATAATCCTGTTTTTTTCACCTGATTTTGTCTAATGTAGTGTTTGTTTGACCCGCCTTTTGCCTTTTTTTTTTTAGTTTCACGAAGCACAATACGGTTTGCCAACCACAAACTGATCCGTAGTGGTTCACCTCTTAGCCGTTTCTGCATTGAATATTAAGGATGTACACAAGAAGTAATGCTTATTTATAAACATCTTCAATATTTTCCATATATCATAGTTTTTTATGGTTAAAATGCTACAACACGCTAACACACAATTCATCTATTAGAAAAATGCACTTAGAATCTATCATGTAGCCAAGGCTAATTATTCAGTACATAAGACGGGTTTTTGTATAGTGGCCATTTCGTGGTGTTTTCTTAACATGACGATGCACAAACTTTTACGTATCATATGAAAGAAGAAGAAGGCTAGATACACTATATTGGACAACGACTAAATAAAAGAAAAATAATGATGAATCCTGTTTTGTTTGAAACTAAAGAATGATGAATCTAGTAAAGATCAAGAGATCGATATAAATATTGATTAAAAAAGTTTTTTTTTCCTTTTAAAGCCCTTTTTGTCATGATCCGTACTAGTGTCCATAGGAGTACTCCTTAATTACGATGCAGTGGTTTGGAGATATGGCGTATTGAAAATTTCAAGCCGGTTGCCATACCTACATCTTCACATGGAAAATTTTACATGGGCGATTCATATATCATCTTAAAGGTATGGATGTATTTATGCCTTTTTATGAATGCACTTTATTTCTTTTGGAACATTGTTGGTGCATAATTGAGGTAGAATTTCCTTTTCATTTCGAAACAAAACTTAGAGACCATGATATAGCATTCTCTTTCTCGTTACTATACAGTACAATACAGTCCTTAATCATTTAGGTGCCTCACATGCTTCACTATGTTGATGGCTTGAGGCTCAATTTGTACATGGCTAGAACTGAGTTTTTTTTCGTGAATCTGTCAGATAATGCATTCTGCTTACTGCTCCAAAAGATTCCTCCCCTGATTTTCTTGTCTCTATGCAGACAACAGCCTTGAGAAATGGTTCCTTCCGCCATGACCTCCATTATTGGCTTGGTAAAGATACTAGTCAGGTATATTCTCAAATTATTTGGCAATCCAATCACTTGATTTAGCCATTCTGAGTGGCTACCCTGTCTTTGTGTCAACTAATAATTCTCCAATATGCTCAATGTTTGCCCTGGAAGGATGAAGCTGGAACTGCTGCAATTTTAACTGTGGAGCTTGATGCTGCCCTTGGAGGACGTGCTGTCCAGTACCGGGAAGTACAAGGCAATGAAACTGAAAAGTTACTTTCATATTTTAGACCATGCATCATGCCACAGCCAGGAGGGGTAGCTTCTGGATTCAATCATGTAGAAGTCAATGAGCAGGAGCACATTACCCGCTTATACGTGTGTAGAGGAAAGTACGTTGTTCATGTTAAGGAGGTAAGCTATCTAAATCAGTTTTTTTTTTCTGTTTAAGGTCTGTTCATTTCTTGATTATGGCTTACTACTTTACAAACCAGGTTCCTTTTGCCCGATCGTCCCTTAATCACGACGACATATTCATTTTGGACACCAAGTCCAAGATTTTCCAGTTCAATGGCTCCAATTCATGCATTCAAGAGAGGGCAAAAGCTCTTGAAGTTGTGCAGTATATCAAAGACACTTTCCATGAGGGAAAGTGTGAAGTCGCTGCAGTTGGTAAGCAATTATATTGTAATGCGCCTTGAATATTTAAATCAAGTTTACAAGATATAATAATTTGGAATCCTCTATAGAGGATGGAAGGTTAATGGCTGATGCCGAAGCTGGTGAATTTTGGGCTTTGTTTGGTGGCTTCGCTCCTCTTCCGAAGAAGGCACCTTCAGTGGAGACTGGGGAAGACATGGAAGATGGGGTCAAATTGCAATGGTAATTTGCTACTACAGATAATCCATAGCACAATAGTGCCAAAAGTCAATAAGAATAATTTATTTGTAACATGCTTTCATTCATGAGTATGAGATAGATTAACTCTTGAAATCAGGAAACTGAGTAGCTGATCATGTTACTTCTCAGTTTTAACCAAGGAAAGCTGGAGCCTATTGGTTTTGAATCCCTGGCGCATGATTTGCTTGAGACAAACAAATGCTACTTGTTAGATTGCGGAGCTGAAATGTATGTTTGGATGGGTAGAAATACTTCTTTGCAACAGAGAAAAGGTGCAAGTGAAGCTGCCGAGGTAATTCAGGAGCAACTTGGATGCATTAATACATGTTATTTCTGAATGTTACGTTATCAGAATGAAAGTACATGTTTGTTATACACTCTGCTTAGAAAATGTACCACCTTGGTGAAATATGATGATAAGATTCTCTAGAAATAATTTCTAATTGTATGGTCAAAGCATGTTCTGGTTTTCCATTTTGTGTTGCTGCGTGCTCAGTAAGTTTTACTTTTGTACAGAAATTGCTCATTGATGACAGCCGGACGAAATCACATGTTATGAAAGTGATCGAGGGATACGAAACATTAATGTTCAAATCAAAATTTAACGAGTGGCCAGCAACTCCTGAGTTGAAATTGTCTTCTGAGGATGGAAGAGGCAAAGTTGCAGGTTACTGTCCACAGATTAATCAGTTTCGGTGCAACGGATTGCTAAAATGTTCACTATATCACACAAATTTATCTATATTCTCCTTGTACAGCTCTCCTCAAAAGTCAAGGATTAGACGTTAAGGGCTTGATGAAAAGTTCACCTGTAAAAGAAGAACCTGAGTCTTATATTGATTGCACTGGTCATTTACAGGTATACTTTTGGTGGATGCATCCTTAAGTTCCTGTGGATTTGTATTCTTATGAGTAATGGTCCTGGTAATAGGACCTGAGCATACAGATTGTAGAACTAGTATTTAGCCTACTGGTATCAATGCATACTCCACTCTAGCTTAGCAAAAACATTCATACAAATTAGTCATCTTGTAACTCCCTAAACTCAACCATGCCACTGATCTGCATTCATTTCTTTCATGCTCACCCTCGAACCAATTTATTTTTGCATGATAACATCCATCCATTTTATCTGCGTGTATGTTTGATGGTTCTTTTGTATCCTACATCTTGGCATCAGGTCTGGCGTGTAAATGGAAATAAAAAGACTCTCCTGTCATCCAGCGAACAATCAAAATTTTATACTGGAGATTGCTACATTTTTCAATACACGTATACAGGAGATGACAAGGAGGAATGTCTTATTGGAACTTGGATTGGGAAAAAGAGTGTCGAGGTACTAATCAACTCCAGCTATGAGTTTCGAATTGATAAACACATAGGTGATAATCACTAACTAGAGATTAGCAGTCTTAAGATGCTAGTTGTTACCTGTTGTCTACTTATTAGAAAACAGATATTTGGACACATAGTTGTGTATCTGCCTATGTTAAATGCACTTGAATGATCTTAATTGCTTTCAGGAGGAGAGGACATCGGCAATTTCACTGGCTAGCAAAATGGTCCAAGCTGCAAAATTCCAGGCTACCATGGTAACCTATTTATATTTCATATTTCAAGTTAACTTTTCACTCTAATCTTTCTTGCTTCTGCGCAGACTCGCCTTTATGAAGGAAAAGAACCGATTCAGTTCTTTGTCATATTTCAGAGTCTCCAAGTATTTAAGGTTTGCTTCTGAACGACAAACATTCTTAGATAGACAATTTGAGTTGAACATAACATGTACTTTATCTCTTTATTTTCACTGTAGGGGGGCCTTAGCTCTGGATACAAGAAATTCATTGCTGAAAATGGTCTCGATGATGACAGTTACTCCGAAGCTGGGCTCGCGCTATTCCGGATTCAAGGCTCAGGATCAGAAAATATGCAAGCAATTCAAGTTGACGCAGTAAGTTCATAATCATATTTTTATTTGTAATTAATTTTTTATGTTCATATTATGTGATTCATCTCTACCATACTTGATTCTCTAGGTGGCTTCATCATTGAATTCGTCATATTGTTACATCCTACATGATGGAAACAACGTGTTCACATGGATTGGGAACGTTACCACCTCACTGGATCATGACTTGGTTGAGAGGCAGCTAGATGCAATTAAGGTGTGAATAATCTTTTCCTAGGAATTTTTTAAAAAAATCTTCATGCTTTGTCCATTACTGTCAGTTAAGGTGTGCCGTATGTCTGCAATAAATGTAGTTTCATTATTTGAGCTTGTTACATGACGATCTCTTTTTCTTATTGTATATCATGTTCTGTAATTACCAATTAAAAAGGAAGAAAGAAGTGCGCATGATAGCAAATGGCTTCTATAATTTTGATCACCATATGTATAATTCATTAATTCTGATAATTACCTGCTGTTATTTGATGTTTTAGCCCTTATCATTGTCAACACCATCCTGCTACCATTCTTGAGTGTTATTCGATTATGTTCTGAAACGAATTTTACTTTTTGTATATCCAGCCCTTGGTTTAAATTTTAATTTGTGCTTCCTTTTTGGTAATACAGTCAGATCTGCCATCCAGGTCCCAAAAAGAAGGCAGAGAAACCGATAAATTCTGGGAATTACTGGGTGGGAAATCAAAGTACTCAAACAAAAAGATAGAAAGAGAGCAAGAAAGCGACCCTCATCTTTTCTCATGTACCTTATCCAAAGGTAATTCCTTAACAAGGAATTGGATGAACTCTTACTCAGTAGAGCTTACGTCCAACATGTACTGACACTCCTGTTTTTTTTGGCGCTACCAATATTGACATTGGGGGTTCAAGATGGAAATTTGAAGGTAAGAAAGACAAATGTGTGAAGGTTTTATATGTGAGAATTCTATCTATTTGCATGTCTAACCCCAATTTACTTTCAATACTGCTCGAATAGGTCAAAGAAATGCATCACTTTGCTCAGGATGATCTGATGGCAGAGGATGTTTTCGTTCTAGATTGTCACTCGTACATATTTGTTTGGGTTGGGCAGGAGGTTGATGCTAAAGTCAGAACACAAGCAATGGATATTGGAGAGGTAATAATAACCAAATTCTGTGTGGTCTAATTAGATATCACGGTTCCTATTTCGTCTCTTACATTTTTGATTCCTCGTTTCTACTGTTTCAGAAATTTCTTGTGCATGATTTCCTTAGGGAAAATCTCTCCCGGGAAACAACGGTTTTCACTGTTTCAGAAGGAAGTGAACCTCAATTTTTCATTAGGTTCTTCACCAGCTGGGACTCTGCAAAATCTTTGGTATATTTTTGTTTAGCTCTTTTGGTGAGGCATTAGTTGTTACTTGGGTAGATAGATTGCAAGTGCTTGCTGTAAAATTAACGCCTTTTTCTGTTCTTTGTGAATTGTGATTGCAACTGCACCAAATAGTTTAGAAATAAAATGTACGCGCTCACTTTTGTTTTCGTTGCAGATGCATGGAAGTTCATACCAAAGGAGGCTTGCCATTATGAAGGGTGGAACACCTCCATTGCTTGATGTAAGTCTTAACCTAATCGTCTTTCAGACCAACGGGGTTCGATGCACGGTTGTCCCTTGTAAATAAAATAGTCACGTCTGCAATCTCTGAACTATCAATCTCAAGTAGTAGTAGACAACTCGGTGCCATTTTATTCTACTAATAAATTGCTTAAACAAACTAGTCTCTGCGTTGTTGTCAGAAACCAAAACGGCGAACACCAGCGGTTTCAGGAAGAACTTTGGGACAAGATAAATCCCAGCCGCGCTCAAGAAGCATGTCCACCAGCCCGGAGTGTCACCGTGTTGTCCGAGGAAGATCTCCAGCCTTCACAGCATTAACTTCCACCTTTGAGAAACCTAATACCAGGAATCTTTCGACCCCTCCGCCTGCCATCAAAAAGCTTTTCCCTAAGTCTTCCGGACCCGATACGTCGAAGCAGTCGGCTATCAATGATCTCACGAGCTCTTTGGAGGGTCCCTTGAAAAGTCTAATACCCAAGTCGGCAAAAGGTATGTGCAATGCAACTGTTTGTTGGTTGCCAGTTGTGATAGAACATGGATGGCAAAGCTAGCTCTATTGTCCGAAATATCTCAATTTTATTTTGGATATTTGGAAAAATTAAGCAAGCCCGGATGCAGATAAGGCAATACAAGAGGAAGACAGCACGGGCGGCGTCGATGATGCAGAAGACGACGAGGGGCGCACGATCTACCCATATGAGCGTGTGACAACCACATCCGAGGATCCTGCCCCCGATATCGACATCACCAAGCGAGAGGTGCGCTGAGAAACCGCTCTTTTTCTGCTTCTCATTCTTTCGAACTGCTGTCTGACACATACTGTTGTTATAAACTGAATGCAGATCTACTTATCGACGGCCGAGTTCCGCGAGAAGTTTGGCATGGCAAGGACAGCATTCTACAAACTTCCCAAGTGGAAGCAGAACAAGCTAAAGTCCGCGCTGCAGCTCTTTTAGCTCGTCTCTGTCGAATGCCAACCAATTTTGACGAGTGGTTTTTCTAGGCTTCTTCAGTAAATAGATCTTCCGAGGAGTTTCTGTCGTGGGGATCAGCGTTCCTGTATTCCCTTTTTATTTTGAGTTGGTCGCAGCGGTGATGCGCACATGATTGAAGTGAGTTGTAGCCTGGTGCGATGGCTTTTATCTTTGTTATATCAATAAAACCGTGATAATGTTTTGCCGACCACGTGCGATTCCGAAGCCGAACTGACGAGGGCTAAGCCGGAGGGCTAAGCCGGAGAGCGGGTGCCGGAAGCTAAATGTAGGAAATGCCATCACTCATCAGCCAAACTAGAAGAATACTCCGCGCGTTGCAGCGAGTATCTCTTAAAAAATATATTCTATAAACGAAATGAGTATAAGGTGTGTGAAATATTTCATTATCAAGATTCTATTGATCACATAATTCATATACTAAATTTAATTCGCCTGAAATTGTTGTATATTTTGAGTAATTAATATTAGTGACATGGATAATTATTTGGTTGAAAAAAGATGGCATGATTATGTGGCATTAAATATGTAATATCACAATTATTAGTGGAGATGACATGGATAATTGATTGGCTAAAATGATGGGTGATGTGGATAGCTTGCATGTTGAGATAGAAAAATCATAAATGCATCTTAGTGAGGTTTTGTATCATAAGAAGTATAGATTCGCTTTGGCTAGGATAATTAACGTGTCTTTCTTGGCAAACTGAGATTGAAGAAAATTTTCTTTCATTACTTATTTATTACTTTGAGCCAAAAGGATGGATAGTGTCCAACAAAACATCATGTCTAACTACCTTTCTTTAAATATTCTACTCCTATATGTTACTTCACTATTTCTATGAACAGTAAAGGCCTTGAAGTACTACAAAGTAATTCACAAAAACGCATCCTGCATTAGATGCGCTCTTTCAACACCTTTTTTCAAACACCTCGTAATACTTTTTTCCTACAATGTCAAATATAGTATACTAAAATAAATAGAAGAGACTGCCACCTAACGCCGTGTATAACTATTTATTTGTCTTCCTAATGTATTAACTTACACTAGGAAATTTCCTGTGTGTTTCTACGGGTAAGGCTCTCCGCCGCGCTTGCGTCATTGATGACCCGTCCAAGGCGCCCACGTGCATGTGTTTACTCCGAGTTGGGGTTTTTTCTCCTTTTTCCGTTCGGAGTACCAGTTTTTTTCAGCCAGAGGAGTAGAATAAGTAGAAATTAATGGTAGGGTAAAAAAAGGAATGCTAATTATGTTGATTGTTTGGTAGTTTGAAAAAAATAACATAAATTATTTTATTGATCGTTGGTGAAAAATGAAATGTTAATTATCTTGATCGACGTAGTGTAAAAAAATAATGTAAATTATGATGAAGATTGATCGTTGGTGGATGAAAATAATGTAAATTATGTGAGAGGAAGGGCATGGGGGAGAGGACAGGGTGGAGCGAAATGTCTACTGTGAGGAACGCTACGTCCTTTTTTTGCAGTAACGCTACGTCCTCTTTAGATAGTGCAGATATTGCACATTAGGTGGTTCTTGTGCGATCTTAACTTGGACAAAATAATATTTATCACCTAAAGTAGGCACCAACAATTATTAGATAGAACGAAATTTAGCTGAAGCTCAGCATGGGTCACAGCCTAAACCACTCGTAAGGACCTTATATAATGCTGAATTTCTATTTTCTTATAATAGACAATCATGCATCATGAAGGTAACAATCACTATATTTTTAGATCATATATTATAAAGATCTTTGCCAAGATATTTAATGATAGTAAAATAGAAACAAAAACACACATGCATACCTACGAATATCCTATTGGCACAAATTAATCTAAAGGATGCAATTTTAATGTTTACATTGTTTTCTATGATTCAATAGAAGTGGATTTACGCACTGTTTTTAACACGCTCTCTCGAAGAGGAAATAACTTTCTTGTTGCGGGAAACAAGAGGATATAGCTAACCTCACTTTATATTTTTCATGGTGCACACTAGGATTCTAGAAAGGAAATATTGTAGCTTAAAATTAGCAACACTACTATATAATGTTAAGTGAAATAGAAATATCGGAATGGCAAAAACTAGGTTTCTTGATAAATTCATATTGCTTAGTCGTGACAATCATCTGATATGTGCTCTAAGATTCTTGTGCGGAGGTGAATGTGTCACTTGGACTAGGGCATGTGGTGGGCACCTAAAGTTTCTTAAGTGACCTGAACTAGGCATGAGCAGAAGAGAATCGAATAGGATCAAGAGAGACCAACTTCAATTTGGTGGAGGTCTAGGAGGCGACAAGACACCGATGATTGTAGAAATAAGACTTGTTATAATTTTCTTAGTTGTTGTTTCCTACCCCTATCGTGCAAAAGAGAAACACAGATCTCCGGGGGAACGGGTGGGAGGTAGAGAAGTGGCAATTCTGAAATCAACTGACAAATTTGGCTATAAAGTGTTATTCCTAGGGAAAATTACCAAATTATTTGTTTAATTTCCAAATTTTGGCATTCGCCTAGAATTGGTCAAAATTTTGAAATAAATTTGTTGCAACTTTGTCCCGCTAGTAAAGAAAGCTTTTCCCTTCAATATGCCAGACTTGATGAGTCGAAATAGTCATCTAACCGGTTCTTTGGAAGCTATGACCAATCTTGCCGGTTATTTCAAAGGGTCCCTTGAAAACTCAATACGTAAGTTATTACCAGGAAATGTGTCCGTGTGTTGCAACGGGAGAGAAACGATTTAACTTTTGGACAAAAACATAGGTGCAGCCCAAATTTTGGAGAAAACCGGTGACAGAGTAAAACACATTGTTTGGGGGTAATGGAGATCCGTTCCACCGGCCGGAGGAGGGTGGTGGCTCTAATGGCCGCAGATCAATGGGGGTAGCGGCAGTGTGCAATGGTTCATTTTTTCTGGGGGAGGGGGAGGGATGTCGTTCTATAGGTGATCATAGTTTTGTGCCATGTATAAGATTGCTAACCCAGATCATTGGTGTTACAGCTGCGAAACTTATGAGTAGTATTTTTTGCTCATCCATGGTTTCTCCATGGGGCCATTGCTGAACATGGATGCGTCAACATCTTAGCACCAACAAATGTATTTTTTTCTCATGTCTGGAAGGATTTGAATATCCCCGTGCACTCCATCAAATCCTCATGACCAAGCATTGCATGACCTAAGTTGTATATGTATCGGCCGAGGTAGCCCGGACCAAGGGAAAAGGGGACTTGTTGCTTGCTTTGCATCAGCGAGGATTTTTGACATAGGTAGTCTGACATTGACTTGCGGACGTTCCATCAACGACTGTTCATGACATAGAATTCGATGGTGTGGAGGAGGGCACGATGCATGTCCCCTAACGTTCATGAGAACGGACCGATAGAAGTGGCTACGCCAGTTGCGCTGGCAGTAGTTCATTGTTGGCGTAGGCGGAAGAATTGGCGTACGTTTTGCAAGGTTTCCTCATACTCCGCCATCATATGCACGTAGCAAATCAGCTAAGCTAGTAGGCAGGGACCTCAACGGATTGATCAGCTAGCTCACGTATGTACCGATCACAAGCAACAACAAACAAAAGCTAGGTTGTCAAAAAAAAAAAAGCTAGGAATCAAGAATTGTTAGAGGTGCGTGTTGCACCTCATAAACTTTGCTTTATTTTTTCGTGCGCTCGATCTGATTTTTGCCGGGAGTACATGATAGCCTAGCTTTATATAAGCAGAAACGTGTGGCTAGCTAATTTAACCGGTGTACAATTCTAATTCTACTTGGAGACTATCGAAAGTTTGGAACGTTATATAGGCCTAGCCACGCTAAGACTGTTTTGGTTGCGACTCGCCCGTGCAAGGTAGCATGTGTGTACGACGTGGGATCCGGCCCCGGACTCCGTATGTAAGACAAACTAAATCGATTTCTTTCGCGATCAATCCAAGAGCAATCCGTGACATACTGCCAACAAAATTAAGAAAGACCTTTTTATCTATACCTATATATATATATATATATATGTTCCCGATCGGTTGTTTTCTGGTTGATCCAGACTCTTCTCTCGACGAAATCGATACGGAGTCCACACAACCACCTTAAAAAAATAGATCGCGACGAGGACACACAACTGCACGATCGTTGGATTCAAAAACGATCCGAGTGGTATTCTACAACCAGTGACTTAATTGGTGCACAAACCCGGAACAAGCCCGCAGCTTCGTACGAAAAGTATGGCTGACAAGCCTGGCGGCGGCGAGGACAACGTCCTGGTGACGGAAGAGGACACAATGAGTCGGCGCCGCATGCACTGCCTGGGTTGCACGACCTGCAGCGCGTCGTGGGCACTTGGCCGCACGCAAGCACTGGACGCGATGATCTCAAGTTCTCAACGTCCTTGGCCGCACCGCACGCAAATTCCGGGATCATGTACGGCTGCAGCTATTGCGTCACTGTCAGCACATGTGCCTCTGCGGCAACCCGGAGGGGATATAGCAGCAGCAACACGAAGACCCGCCCCATGCACATACATCCTTAGATTGATTGATCGATCTCGAGGATTGTGCTGGTAAACATATGCATCCTCTTTGTTAACCTATATCCAGAAAAAATGTTGATAATCTAGAGGTTGATCCATGGGGTAAGTTTTCCGTAACTTATGTGTCCTTTTGCTGGCGATAGATAAGTTATGTATTTTAACAAAAACTATGATAACCTTGCACAGAAGGATTACAAAATTCAGTCTTTTTATTGTTCTTTTTCAGGGTGCAGTAGCACAACTCATGATCCGGTTGGTAAGTTAACCTCCACGCGTAGAACTTTTGACTGATATGTAGTTCTTCCGATAAAAACGGGTTCACTCCATAAAAATGAAAATGTTTACCAATAGCGACCTATAATGTTGATCTAAGAACTACTCGTAAAAACTAACCGTAGCAACGCATAGACATAATTACACGGGTATAGGATTACATGGGTTGATCCACTTTGGAGCAACAATATGATCACGTGATTTTTTTGTCCAAAAAATGGTTATTTTCTTCCGTTGCAACGCACGGGTATTTTTGCTATATATAATAATAAAAGCACTAAGGTTTCTTGCTCCCAAATTTCGTCCGTTTTGTCGTCCGTCGTTTTTTTTGGTACGTCGTCCGACTTTTGCCCGTTACATGTAACATCGTCTGAGTGCATCACGGCAACCAGCCAGAGACCGCCCCCCACCCGTGCGCTTGCCGTCACCGTCCACTCATCCAATCTCTTCGCCTAAACAAAACCCGTGTGTGTTCACTTTTCCAGTCGGATCCCGTAGGCCGAAATTGCTCCTCTTCCCCGACGCATATCAGGGTACTCTTCGGGACGGCTAGGATCAGCACTTAGAGGGAGGAGGCGATGGAAAGATTTAGCGCTGATGCGTTCGTGGTCGGCACGGACGCCGCCGAGATGAACATCTCCACGGGCACATGCACGGCATCGTCGTCACCATAGCGTGCGCCGCCACCGTGCATCGGTAGCTCGTGATCACCAGTCTATCAGGCCTGCGTCGGCCAGTCGCGCTCGCCGGGGAGAGGATGACGATGGCCAATATGGCGGGGCAACAACATGGCACACCCGAAGAGCCGGCCTACCCCTGGGCACACAGCATCGCGCCATCGCGGATCATGTCTGGCATCAGTGACTAGAGGCGACCTTCTCAGGCTCTGCAACAGGCCAGCACCGTCCGCGTCGCCAGGGCGGCAGCGGTCGTCACCGGAACAGAGTTCAAAAGCTACGGCCTCGCTGCCCATGGCGCAGCTCTCCCTGTTGGGATTGGGGATCCGGAGCAATATCGGGGCAGGGTACACTGTCTAACCTGCAGGGCGCCCATGGTGACTAAGAGCTGTCGGCTGCGTCGCTTGATTTGTCTATCAGTTTCCGCCGGAGCCCGTTCTCGTGACGGCGAATTGGAAGAGAAGGGGAACGGACCAGAGACGCGTGGACAGGGAGGCGTACGAGCGCAACCAAGTCTATACTCTGGAGACACTCGAGCTCCTCAAAGAACACGTACAATCAAGTGCTTGGTTACAAGAGGAATAGTATGGTCAAACATGTGGAGGACCAACATATCTGCCTAGGTGGCACCCTAATTTTCATGGAAGTTCGAGTCTGGAGAAGCAGTGTGCTAACACGCAAACTGATTGTCTTAAGATCAGTTTTCAAGCATCGTACACATGTCTATGATGGAGCCTGTAATGAATAAGCTTTTGAAACTTCTAGCTGATTAACATGGAGTCGGCCCCAGCGATCTGAACACAGCACAATGCTCACTGTACAGCCCGTGCTCGTGTCGCCGTTCGGCTGACTTCCACGGAACTTGGTCTGCCTTTTCGGTATGTCCACGATTACAATGAGCTAAGGAACTGTCCGAATGAGTAGTAATTAGTATTGTGGCCAGCGATTGCACGGTTGTAATCGAATACTTCGCGTTCCTGTCAAATCTATACCTAATAATAAAAGCGTTAAGTCTTCCCTGATTGGTTGGTCGGTCGGTCAGTCGACTAAATTACCAGTTGTAATTAAAAAAAAAAGGTTCGGTTCGTGGTAAGCGTGACTTTCTCTCCCATAGTTGTTCGTTTCCTACACGGCTTGGCTAGACCAGCTAGGCTTTCGTACATCGGTCATCTAAGCTGAGAAGCGGAGAACCAATCTATGGTAGTAGGGAGTGACTCCAACCACCCCGCTTTGAGAGTCGACCTCCGCTCCCTCTTTTTTTCTGGCGCGCCTCCGTTTCCACCCCAGCGATGTTGTCGTCCGTCGTGCGAGTGGTTGCGTTGCTTGGATTGTAGATACAGTTCTTTTTCTTTGTTTCGATGATGTGTTTCAGGTTGTGATGTGGAGTAGGGCACCGGCTCTCATCGGCCAGATCTGGTGCACACTCGCGTTGATCTTCTTTGTTGCGCAGCTCCGGTGGCAGGAGCGGCCGCGGACGGAGGTGCTCTGGCGAGTCATCTCGGCAAATAAGGCCGTCTTCCCCGCCCCCTCGAGTATCCCTGCTTCTGTGCTTGGGTGTGGCACAAGCAGGTTGTGGCGGCCCGTCTTCATTGAGCTTCCATGGTGGACGGTTCTTGATGACGGAACAGGTGCAACTCGATTCAATAAGCACTCCGTATGCCCCCTTCGTGGTTGCTGTTCGGCTGCTGTGCTCTCTCCTTCGACCGACCATGGTGGTGTGGATAGGAGGAGATTGGTGGTGTTGTTTAGTGATGATGGAGGAGGCCGGGAAAGCTCGGATGCTGCTCTTCTGTGGAGCAGATTCTCGGTGGCTCAAGTTCGACCACCGACCGACGATGCTGGCTGTCAGCAGCTCCAAGCCATGGCACCTTTGTCGCGTCAGGTTATCTTCAACCTCCCAGCGAGGCTTCTTCGAGGTCGTTCAACGGCGAGTTCTCTCCATCCTGCATCAAGTGGTTCCATCCCCGCTGCTGGCGTGGGGAGTCGTGGGGCGGCCTACGTCTTCCTCAGCGGCGGCAAAGACGAAGGACCGTATTGCTTTTTTAGTTCTTCGTTCAAGGTTTGTCTGCAAGTTGTTTGGGACCTCCTTGTAACTTTTCCATCTTTGGGGGCCCCTCTTGTAAAGTGTACACCGCCGCTGTTTAATGCATGCAACATCTAGGCCCTTCGGGGTCTTTCCCTGTTCAAAAAAAAAAACTGAGAAGCGCAGCCCAAAGCTCTAGGAACGTAGAGATGTACTACTATTTGAGGTCATCGTGGAGTCCTATTCAAACAAGAGTTTCCTTATCCGACCGAGTCGGCCACTCCTTGCCTTCCGTTAGCCTTTAAATATTGATAGATTGAGCTGCATCAAATCATTGAAGGTTAACATCCAAATTTGAGGTTCCATGCGAGCGGGCCCCGTGCCTGCCGAACCCTGCGAGCTTCAGCTCGTACATTGTAGGAGCCTGGTGCTTCCCTCACATCAGCGCCATCCGGACAATTAGGACGCAGCCTACTCCAGCCAGCACCAAATCGGGGGAGCTTGAGAACAGCTTCCATGGCGGAGATCAGTTGTCAGCATAGCTGACTGGACACACCGTGTAGGATCACCAGTCTAGATGATCAACAGAAGCTATGTTTTGTTGGGAAACTTATGAGGGAGGAGCAGAACACACCGACCAGCGTGTCAGCGCCAGCGCCACAAGCGAATTTAGACGAGCGACATCCCCCCAGCACGACGACGTCGGCAACGATACGATTCGCTGGAGGAGCCAGGGAGGAGCGTCGTCTGAGAGCTATGAGCTCCACCATGTCGGGACACCAAGGAAGCGGTGAAAGCAATCGATTGAGCATTGGATGCGGGAGGGAGGTGTTATCGATGGCCACCCGGGGGAGCCTCCCAGCATAGCTCCCCACGCCTCTGCGCTGGCGCCGACAAGACCACTCCTGGGACCCGGCATGGCTCCAAGTCACAGCGCGGCTGCCACCGATGGTGCAATTGCCCAGGAGCAAGATATACATGCTGATTTTTCTTGCCGTTGCAACGCACGGGCACTTTTGCTAGTTAGGTAAAAATTAGATAGTAGAGATAGATTAGAGGGGTATTACTTACGGGTGGCATAGTGGGTAATTTTTGTCAACTTGGATGACACTTTCGATGACGGACCGACCGACCAACCAACCAACCATGGAAGGCTTAACGCTTATATATATATATACTAGCAAACATGCCCGTGCGTTGCAACGGGCGAGAAAAATCCGAGTCGTTACCGATACAACACTGACCAGTCCAATGTAAGATGATGCTCCTCCCAACCAAGAAACGGTTGGTGTCGCGCTTGCAGACGACGGAGTTAAATAAGACAATATATTTCGACTACTCAGCCTCATATATTTGTCAATTCGAATAATTTAACATAAAATACAAAATCATCTCAATGGTAACATCGGGATGCACTAACATCAACAGGTTCTGCAGTGACCAACGACGACAGCTTCTTATGTTTGAGAAAGCGACCCCACAATGTCCAAGAGACCTATGACTGTAGTGCAAGGCGGGCACTCCTCTTCTCGTTACCATGTTATATGCCATGAACTCATGACGCGATGCCCAATTTTCTCGTATTTCACCATTTTTTGTGCAATCCGCTATCTTAGCACTGCTAGAGCTTAGAAAAGTTGTCTTAGAGATGTCGGCCATGTCGAGCGCGGTGTGAGTGGCGAATTCCGACGAAGTTGGTCACTCACTCGAAACAGGCTTTCGCCCCGCTTTATAAATAAAGCAACCACACAACATCCATACAGAGTACCACAACCAACAGTCTAAGCCAACTCAAGTACAAACCGCTGGGGCAACAGCCAGAACAATGCCCAAAAGGAAGACAAAGAAAGAAAGAAAGAAAGAAAAGGGCGGAGGGGGGGGGGGGGTGGTGTGGGTAGAAAAAAGAGAGAACCGCCCTACAGGCGGGGGGGGGGGGCGCCGCGGAAGGAAGACGCCTCAGGAGGGCACCGAGGAAGCGATGCGGCGCGCGGTAGCAAGCAGTCTGTCGATGAAGCCATCTAGCCGCGCCCTATCCCGCTGCCTACAGAGCGGGTACCACTGCTGCAACAAAGCCAAACATTTAAACAAGGAGTCAGAGGCACGTCGCAGGAAAATCTTCTCAATCACCATCTTATTGCGCGTCGTCCACAGGGACCACATCATCGCCGCGAACACCAACCAGAAGAGGCGGGAGCCCCCGCCGGTCTGGTGTGCCCGATCCTCCAGGAACTCGCCAAGGTCCGAGGCCTGCCACGCCGGCCCCAGCGCCTCATAGGCGAAGTTCCATACAAATCGGGCAGCGGGACACACAAAGAAGATGTGAGTACTAGACTCTGGACACCTACAGAGGGGGCAAAGCCCATCCCCAGGGCCGTGACGCTTCGCCACTTCCAGCCCAGACGGCAATCTATCCCGTAACAGCTGCCAGACGAAGATCTTAATCTTCAGCGGGAGAGGGGCTTTCCAAAGTGGTACCGCCCAAACACTAGTTGGCCCAGCGAACTGGGCCCTATACGCCGATTTGACCGAGAAGGCCCCCGAGGGGGCCAAAGACCAGGTTACCTGATCAGGCCCCCCCAGGAGGGCCTCAGGTAACTCCTCCCTAAGCGCTGCCCACTCAGCGGTCTCGGCCGGTCCAAAAGTGCGACGGAACAAGACGTTCCACCCGCCATTCTGGAATGCCGCCGCTACCAACTGGGTGGGCTCAGCGCAGATGGCGAAGAGTCGTGGAAACTCCAGCTGCAGCGCCCGCTCCCGAAGCCAGGGGTCCAACCAGAACATGGTCCCTCTGCCATCACCAAGGGTGAACCTAGCGCCCTTCCGAATGTTCTGTTTAATCGCTTGGATGGATCTCCAGAACAGAGATCCCTCCTGACGATCGCAAGCTAAGAGGGGTCGGCCCTGAAGGTACTTGGCTTTAACAAGCTGAAGCCAAAGGCCCCCTCCTCTCGTAGGATGCGCCAGACCCATTTCAGCATAAGAGCCACATTCATCTTCCGGGACGCGAGGAGACCTATGCCCCCAAAATCTTTGGGGGCGCACACATCTGCCCACTTTACCATGTGATATTTCTGGTGACCTTTAGCATCCTGCCAGAAGAAGCGCGAGAGCTCCTTGTCAAAGGCGGCGTGAACTCCCTCAGACAGTGAGTAAATCCCCATCACATAGGAGGGGATACTAGCCAGGCAGGCCCCTATAAGGGTGGACTTGCTTCCCTTAGAGGTAAAGCGTCCGCGCCAAGGTTCTGCCTTGTGTCTCACCCTCTCCATCGTGGGCTCGAGGTCCCCGATGAGGATCCTTGAGTCGCTCAAAGGCACCCCCAGATAGTTAACAGGGAAGGCGGTCAACCTACAATTGAGGTTGTCTGCTATCCGCTGTTGTTCTTCCGGGGGATATCCGAGGACTACCACCTCACTCTTCTCGAAGTTAATCTTTAGGCCGGACATGGCCTCAAAGCACAGTAGCAGGAACTTGAGGTTAATGATATCCATTTCCGAGCCCTCCACCATGATCATAGTGTCATCTGCATACTGCAGGTGGGTGACCCCTCCCCCTGGGATGAGGTGACCGACAACCCCTGAAATGTGCCCGGCCATCCTGGCTTTATCTAGGATAGCCGCCAGGGCATCAACGGCTAGGTCGAACAGGATGGGGGATATAGGATCCCCCTGCCTCACCCCACAGGAGGAACGGAAATATGGGCCAATAGCCCCGTTTATGTTGATCGCAGTATTGCCACTCATGACGAGTTGCATAATCCACGTGATGAAGCGACCATCAAAGCCACGCCGTTGGAGTACCTGGCGAAGGAAAGACCAGTCTAGACGATCGTATGCCTTCTGGAAATCTAGCTTCAGAAATACCCCTTTGTGGTGCCGGGCCTTGACCTCATGAACAATCTCATGAAGCGCAAGGATCCCATCGTGGATAAAGCGTCCCTTGAGGAATGCAAACTGAAAGGGGTGGGTAATACACTCAGCAACTGGTGCCAGGCGCATCGCACACACCTTCGAGAAGATCCTCTGGATGACATTTATCACCGTGATGGGTCTAAACTGGCGGATGTCCGTGGCCCCTACTACTTTCGGGATCAGGGTCACCACACCATAATTTAGCCGCGACATGACAAGAGTACCAGTATAGAATTCCTGGAACATCGGCATGATCACCTCTTGCAGGGTCTCCCAGAAGGTCTGGAAGAATGCCACTGGGAGCCCATCCGGCCCTGGGGCCGAATTAACTCTCATCTCCCTTACAGCCCGTCGAACCTCCTCCGGAAGAAACGGCAAAAGCAATTGTGCGTTTTCCTCCGGCGAAACAATAGCCCCAAGGGACCAAGTCTCCTCTGCCAAGGCCACCCCCGAACTGGGGGAAGCGGTAAACAACTCCTTGTAGAAGGAGTAAATATGGGAGGATAGGGCCGCCTCTGTCTCCAGAAGCGCCCCGTCATCCCAGAGGAGGGGGATGGAACACCGCCGCCGCCTTCCATTGGCAATAGCATGGAAATACGCCGTGTTGGAATCCCCTTTCAGGATCCAGTTCTGGCGACTCCGTTGCCGCCAGAAGACCTCCTCCCCCTTGTAGATCTCCATAAGGGAGGCCTCCAGGGTGTACCGTAGGGACCACTCATCAGCGGTAAGACCCACCGCATCGGCGGCCAGATCTAAAGATTGAATCTGGCCAAGGAGGGCAGCTTTGTTCCTACGTAGCTCCGCACCTAGATTAGCCCCCCAGCCCCGCATGTATTGACGGATGCTTTTGGCACAAAAGTGCCACACATCTATCGCATTATACATGCGAGGGAGGGAGGCAGCAGCCGCCAGCCACTTAGCTCGAACTGCTTCCACAAAGCCTGGTTGACCAAGCCAGAACTCCTCGAAGTGGAAGCGGTTCTGCCTCGGCGCTGCTGTCCCCCCCCCCCCCGAAGTCAGGATCAAGGGGGAGTGGTCGGACCCTACCCGCGTAATGGCCCGTAATGAGCACAACGGGAAGGCCGCCTCCCACTCCACCGAGACAAGCACCCGATCCAACACACCGCGGATAGGGTCCGCCTGGTTATTGGACCAGGTGTATCTCGCCCCCACCCGCTCAATCTCAATAAACGCCATATCCGCGATGAAGTCATTAAACATATGCATCCTAGGGAAGTCTACATTCTCCGAACTCTTCTCCGCCGGACAGCGTATCAGGTTAAAGTCTCCCGCCACCACCACTGGGGTAGTGCAGCGGTCCACCTTACCCCTCAGTTCCTCCAGAAACTCGGGAGACCTACTATGGTCCGCAGGGCCATAAACGACAATCACCTCCCATTGAAAGTGAGTGCGTCTGTGGGTCAGGGACATGCTCAAAAAGAACTCCCCGCGGTCCATATCCTCTACCTCGAAGGTATCCTCCTTGGCGCCAAGGAGAATCCCACCCGAGCGACCCGTAGCCGGAAGCCATTGCCACGCAAATTTATGGCGGCTCAAGCTTTCCAGTTCCGGGATGGAGAAATCCTGACGGATCGTCTCCTGAATGCCAACTATATCCGGGTCTTCGTCACGAAGGTAACTAATCAGCTGGCGCCGTCGGCCGTCCTGCCCGAACCCCCGCATATTCCAAATGAATTGGGAAACATTCATTGAGAACTAGCCGGGTTTGTCCCCTTACGGGGGACAGATCGGGCCCTACCAGAGGTCGAGGACCGGGACGACGACTTGGCAGGTCTCCCGCGCTTCCTCCCAGGTTGGGAGGAGGCAGCAGGAGTCACTGCTGGAGCCTGCGAAGGAGCGGATCCACTACCGGACCCCTGCTGCTCATGCACGGGTCTAGTAGGATCCAGCGGCCCCTGCTGCACACGCTCAGCCTGCGCTCGCGCGGCCGCAAGGGCGCCCTCAAGGATCTCCTTCGCTCTAATAGCTTCAATCTGTTCACATCTTGGACCCTTTTCACCGCGAAACACGATATCACAGTCAGCAGCCACCTGAGCCAAGTGGTCCAGATGGACCGAGTCTAGCACCGAGAACCGAGAGCCAGAAGAAGGGGAGGAGCGTGGGGGGGGGGGGGGAAGAGGGGGGCGGGAGGAGGAGGGCCGAGGCGTACCAGTGTCGAGGTCGCGAGCCGCCCGACGGCGGGAGGCCACCACCTCCACTGTCGGCACCGTCAGCTCACCCCCTGCCTTCGAGGCGAGCCTCGCACTGGCGCGGGAGGGCGGGGGGGGGGGGGGAGGGGGCCTCGATCGCCGGGACGGGCGGTCCCCAGGATCAGCCACGGGAGTGTCGGGGAAGACCGGGACTGTGTCCTGGGACCCCGCGGCCGGCGTAGCCGGTACGAGCGACGGGGACCCCTGGGGCGGGGACGGTGGGGTCCCAGGCGAGCGGACGTAGCAGACGACCCCCGGCGAGCGCGGGGAGTCGGGGGCCTGCACCACCAGACCCACGCTCGTGGAGTCCTCCTCTCCCTCCGTCAGCTGCTGTGGGGACTCGGGAGGGACCTGAGCCGTGTCACTCCGGCCCCCAAGCTCCAAGGATCCTGGACCCCCACTGAAGTTGGAGCCGTACTGAGAGAGCTGAGCGCCCAGAGCTGGGCCCTGGAACTGTCCTGGCGAAGATGCCTGACACAGTGCCTCCACCCTCGCCTCCAACCCCTGCGGCGGAGGCGGCGGAGAACTCTCCCGCCCCCCAAGAGAGGGCTGAGCACCCCCCCGTCCTCGTGTCCGTCGGAGTGGCCGTCATCGGAGGAGGAGTCATCCTCCTCGCCAGACCGGTCCTCCGCCGAGTGGCCGTGGGAAGGGGACGGCGGCAGGCGGGCGGAGAGAGAGGGGTCTGTCTGGCCCGAAGCAGTCTCCACCTCCACCTCCAGGGATCTGCCCTGCCTGCCAAAGAAGAACGGCGGAAGAGTACCTGGTAACCTGTCAACATCTGGAACGAGGAGCCGAATGCGAACCGGACCATCCCCAGGTAAGGACAGAGGATCCACCTCCTGGAACACTCCGACCACCTGTGAGATCCTAGCCACAAACTGGTGTGTCCGTGTCTCCCGAGGCAGTCCGAAGAGTCTGATCCAGACTGAGGAGAGAGTGGCGACCGTGTCCGGGTCGAAGGCGGACTTGGTGATGGCGACCTTGATGTTGTGCACTGGCAGAGTGGTCGTGGACGCCCAAGACACAGCGTTGAGGAGGCCAAGGGACGGAAAGGCAACCGCAAACACCGAAGCTGAGATCTCCCTCACCACCCAGGGGGCCACTGCATCGAGACGCACGAGCTCCTCACGAATGATCTCGCTCGTGATCTCAAACGAGTGCTCTACATCCTGGGTAGGTAGAACAGAGATTGTAGCCATGTGCTCCGGCGCAGCAATCTCAATGCCCCCCATGTCGAGGTAGAAGAACCCCGTGTCGATGCCCTGGCCCAAAAGCTGCAAAGTCCCCTGTCCCCCACAACCACACACTCCAACCCCCTCCAGAGTCGGTGTCGCGGAGGTCACCTCGGGACGGGGGGCGCCTAGGGACTGCGACCCGGACACATCGGCGGCGGGCTTCTTCTTCCTCCTTTTATTCTTCTTTTTCTTCTTGGCGTCACCCTCTAGCATACGAGACCCCGTCGCCACCACCACCGCACGCTCGGCAGGTTGAGGCACGCGCACCGGTGACGAGGCACGGCCCAACCGCCCCCGGTCGGTACGCGGGGGAGACCTCCTGCCCGTCCGACCACTCTCTCGGGCACCCGCCGTAGCGCCCCGGCCAGCCTGTTGCCGCCCACGACGGGCTTCGATAGTTTGTACCCCTTTTCACATTTTCACTGTCCTTCTGATAGACAGTCACACACAACTTGACGCGTATCCGAGAAAAAAAAACACCTTTAATGTGATTGTCCCATGTCCACCTTGTCATCTTTGGTTACAACTTTGGTCCTTTGAACATCGGGTCTAGCTCGGTCATAGAAAAAAAATGCTCCAAATTGATGATAGTTTTTTGTATGAAAATATTTACATGCATCTCATCCATGCCAATCTAAAAAAATTATTACCTTGAGGTTGTTTCCAAGTATATATATGTGTAGCTACTTGACATATGTTGAAGATTTCGTTAAAAGAGATTACCTCTAAGGAGAGGCCACCATTGTATTTTAATCAAGTATACTGAAAAGGGCATTAAATTGTAGAGCTATAGAATTAGTCAGTTGAATGAATTACTTCTCTAGTCAGCGCCACCAGAGTGAAGTGGTGCTGCACAACGTCTGTGTCATGGCGGCCGACACTTCAGATTAAACAAACGTTTCGCTTCAGTGCCACAAGCCCTTTTTGCCAATGTTTTGTCGAGAACTCCTGCCATGAATATACCAAGTTACCAACACGACTGATGTCAAGAAAAAAGTTGCCAACACGATATCCATAGCCGAGAAGGGAGACAAAATATAACCAGCTGACCAATAAACTACTTACCTCTGTTTTCGCGTTGAGCAGCCGCTGCACAAGCAATTTCTTCTTCCTGGACGATTGTCGCATCGTATCCGTCGCTGCTGCCTGCTCCTTCCACCTAAATCAAACCACCAGGAACCATGAGTGGTCCATGCAAAATCACCACCACACAATGATATCTGGCGGATGCGGTAGCAGCGGCACTGATATCGGGGTTGATCTTCTGGATCACATCATGAAGCTCGTCAAGCATCCGACTAAGGGATGCCACTTCTGCTCTAATTAGGCGACCTCAGCGACGATTGCCTCTAGGTCACCGTCTTGCGAAGAGGAGGAGAACGCACACTTGCTGGACTGAAAGAGGAGGCAGGTCTAGAGAGGAGAGGCGACACAGGCCTGGCTGCAGACAGGGCATGCGCCATTCCTCTTTGCTGCACGTGCCCGGGCGTGTGTTCCCGACGAGGCAACTCCATCCGTTCGGCTGCGAGGGATAGAACACGGCTGATTTGATGTCCCGTCATGTTTGTTTGGGCTGAGAGAGAGGCATATTTAAATTCGGCGGTGCACGAGAGCGACACAAACATGAGAACGAGAGCGTTGCGAACACGGACGACGTACCAAACCATGCGAAGTAGAGTTCCGACGGGCAAAACAAAACGGACCATAAAAATTACCGAGCGCAACACAGAAAACACATACGACTTACGACGTACGACGGACAAACGGACCAAAGAGAAACCTAAGCACTATTATATAGTAGATATCTTTACCTAATAATAAAGGGAGGAAGGTTTCTTCCTCCCAAATTTCGTACGTTTTTTCGGTCCGGTCCCTTGATACGCTTTCGTCCGTCGCCTGTACGCCTTCCGTTGAACTCTTGTCCCGGCGTCGACCTATCCTCTCGTTTTCCAGGAGTATAACTCGAGCCTAACTCTAACTCTGGGCGAAAGGAGGCCACGCATCGATGGTTTCCCTACGATTTCGAACTGTCCGCGGTCAAGAGGACGAGCGCACTGCTCGTGGCACGACTCGGCGGAGGGACGACTTCAGAGTGGCCCCAGGCAGGCCGGCCGAGCGGCGTGTGGATGCAGGAGACCGGCTTGGCAGATAGGTGCTCGGCGACGAGCGGCGGCATCCTCGCTGGCAAAAGACCCTGGTGGTGTAGGATTGCAGCTGGCTCGGCATCCGCTCCTGAGGCCCGAGGTCTTACACGGGCGCGCGTAGCTACAGCTGTCGTCCTCCTGCAGTGGCACTGCTCGTCGTGCTTGCAGCAGTTGGAATCGCTGCAGTGTTAGGTGCGTTCCTATTTCCACATCTAATCTGAGCCAAAAATCTGAGTTTCAATGCCGAGCACACAAGTATTCTAGGCCTCTGGTGCGATGTGATGCAAAATAAAGCAGGTCATTAATTAGCAAGTTGCGGCGGATCCTCGCAGTTCTCACGCCAGTGCCGCTGCTTCTGCCCTTCCAATGGTGGACGAGGCAAGATGATGAGGCGGCCTCCGCCGTCGCCGACACGACGTCCTCCGTGTAACCTGACAGTTGGGAATCAGTGTGTGTGTGGGCGGGGTGGTGCGCAGTGGCGCAGTGCGGCATCTCCCTTTCTCTGTATCCACTGCACCGCCGGCACTACAGAGGCGTAGAGACGGCACGAAGGCGCACGCCAAGACGCAGACTCTGCGCGGCGACGCAGGCGGCCAGGACGACTCTGGATGCACCTTCGTTCCAACATGATGTCTGTTCAGGCAATATCTGATACGGACTCCGCTTTGCCTGTTTGGCAGTCTCTCGACAAAAAAAAAAAAAATCCTACTCAATTGCAAATTCAGGTGCTCGAAATTTCTGCGCCCTCCTCCATCCGTGCTCAACGTTGACACTGTCTTGCCATTCGGATGAATTCGCCGGAACTCCGCTTCTCCACTAAAGGTAAAATGGATTTAGATGACACAACCACACATGTCATTATTTTCCTCTTTGCGTTCTCAAGTTCCTTGATGTATCATAGCATTACATCTATTGATTTTGTGCCATCTGATTTCTGACAGTGGGGATTTTCTGTAGTTAATCTATATTTAGGTATTTTATGGGTACATCAATGCCAATAGAATTTTAAATAAAATCAGAATTGTTGACAACACAAGAATCTAATGTGCAATATTTTTTGAACTGGGCGTAGAAAGATAATCATGTGTGGATTTTGTTTGGAATGGATTAGCTAGCTAATTAACCACACTGTACAATATTCACTCCGTTCTGAAAGAGTTGCAGCATCATGTGAGCTTGAAGCAATTTAATTTTAACAGCAAGATTTGTAGGTACACATGGACTGTCATATGTGGTGTAGCACTAAAATAGGTGGATTATATTAATACTGGTTAATCAGAAGTGGTGGTATAACTAGAACGAGATTAGAAGTAGTAGCAGGAACCAGTAGCTAACTAGATATGTTGTTTTGTCTCTGTCTAGCTTATTTCCGGTAGCATATCAGCACACCTGAATGTTACTTTCTTTTCTAATAGTTCTAGCAGGCATGCACTGAATTTCAATGTTCTTCAAGTAGGATATTAACCCTTGAGGCTTTTGCAACCGCATAAAATGGAACAAACAAAATGGAACACAATGGTGACACAACCACCCTTGAGGATTTTGCTAACCAGCCTTTTAAACAAGCAAAATGTTATGAACCAACTATTTTAAATGATCCATTGCCATCACCTACCATCTCAGGCTCTCGACATCATCTATGATTTTCTGAATGTTTTTAATCAATTGGTTCAGAATCACACAATAAAATCAATGATGATCCATTGTCATCACCTCTATCAATAACTATGTTGACACTATCTTCGGTTTATGAATTGATGAATGCACAAAAAAAATTCGAAGACGATGAATAATCAAATGCACATTATTCCTGTTGCAACGCATGGGCATATTTACTATAATGATAAATAGTCGTGGCTCTTTTCTAAGAAGGGGTCCAAGAGATCAATTGCTGCTGAAAATAATTGGAGACGTTGCTGTCCTAAATAGTTTTGCTGGCCGCGGACATGCCCCGCCTCCTCCCGAGGACCAGGAACAAGTACGGCCCTGCAGCACCATCTACGCGTTCAAGGATTTGGCAGCATAGCTCTGTTATTTTTTCTTCCATACAGCTTCGTGGATAGACTTGGCGGATCCATGCTTTTCAGAAGCAAGAATTACAGAAGTACGTGACCTCTCTTGTCATATAATAAAGCAACAATTACAGAGGTATAGTTGTGCTGTTGATGGATCCTGCTGAACTTTTTCCTCAGCTTTCACTCTGTTTTTTAAGTGGGTAAAATGCTACAGTTTTGCCAAGTTTGTGCAAGAACTCTTGAAAGATTTTTTTGACAACAACCGGGTTGATTTGGATCAGAAATCGCAAGCTGAGTATGCGTTTAGAGTGCCTGCTGTTTGCATTCTTGCATTCTGGAGTCCACATCCGATGGTAGTTATCTGATTATGACAACCATGTGATATATTTTCTCGTTATGCTATGCTATATTTGTGTTAAACATTTTAAGTAATAAAAGTCTTTTATAAAAAAAATGCTATATTTGTGTGATAAGTTTTTGCTAGAGACAAAAACTAAGAAAAAAATTGAATCCTTATACACAATGCTATTTTTATTTTGGCATTTATTTAATTATTTATTTAACTATTCATTTAAAACATGTTTTATTATGGTTTGACTTTTCGTAATTTTCTTCATTCATTTCTTGCTCACCTTTTGCAATTAAATAGTAGTATGTATTATCACTTACTAGGACACTTATCAAATTTAAGGGGCATGCCAAACATTACACACACTCTTATGGATGGGCGCGGCATGTGCAGGCCATGTGTTCATCGGCGTCACCGACCGCCCCAACAGCCTCGATCTGGTGCTTTGGCTTAGTCAATAAGGTGACGGGCATGCCCAACAAGACCAGGCACCTAGAGATCCTATGGTTTGGCGTGCACGGCAAGGAGATGCAACATAGTTCAGCGACGAGTTGCGTCATGTGCGCAAGGCCAACCGCTTCTTGGTGTGGTGCAACAGGCACTCTCGAGCGTTGGCGATCCACATGGTGCCAAGGGGGTGTACCTGGAAAAATAAAATTTACTGTATGTTAATAAAATTCACGATATGAACCACGAAACAAGGATTTATGTTTGTTTTGGAACCTTATTGTTCAACATGGCTCCATGGTCGCCTGTACTCTTGCTCTGCCCATGCTCTCGAGATATGGTACACATAAGAAATCTACAACATTTTACATTATGTTAGCTTCAAATTATTGCAGGCTTACAATATAAATGCGAGAAACATAATCAAACAATAAAATTCACCATTTTTTTTTGGTATAAACCGTGTAACACTTGAATAGTGTCAATCAATTTAAAAAAATATTCAATAAAAATCAATCCGTAGCAACGCACGGGCATTTTTGCTAGTATATATATATATATATATATATATATATATATATATATATATATATAAATATTAGGTAAAGAAAAGAAAAGGTATGCACAATAAAACTTCAGATGACAGTTGTGGTGGGACATGGACGGTGAAAGTTATATTGCCTTACATATTCCCTTCTAGGATTTTTGGTAAAACTAAGCGAGTTCAGACGTAGAGAATGTGAAACAGGAAGAAGATGCCACGAGCAGTAACGATGAGGCCAAAGATGATGAGAGGCGTACAATTTACCCATATGAATCTATGGTTACCACATCCAAGGATCATGCGCTCAACATCACTACAGGAATCGGCCTATATGCCGACGGCCAAATTCTATGCCGACGGCAATTTGTCGGGGCCGTCGGCATAGGTCGAGTGAGAAAATCTCAAACCGCGAAAAAAAAAATTTGCCGTCGGCCTTTTGTTTTTTTTTTTTTTTTTGAGATACGCCGACGGCTGCCGTCGGCATAGACCCTAAGAGGGAATCCTGGATTGCGAAAAAAAAATTGAGCTATGCCGACGGCAAAGCCGTAGGCATAGCCAAGCTCAAATTTTTTTTGACTTAATCACCGTTTTGATCATAACTTTTGCATTCCAACTCGGATTTTGACGTTCTTTAGCTCGTTTCGAAGAGGAGAAACATATCTAAATTATCATGCATATTGTTAAAACTAAATAATTAGAAAAAAATCATGAGAAATAACGCAACTAACAATAATGGGTTAACAGTTTCGTCTGAGAGGGTTGTGGGGCGTCTGAATCCAACCAAAATCTAGGTGGACCTAAAAATCATGAGAAATAGGTAGTTGTGTACTTAAAAATGATTTTTTCCAAAAATCATGAGCAAACTAGGAGGCACCTGTAGTTCAAATTTGCCCTGTTTCCAGCTGAATCGGCAGAAACTTGTGTTCTTCAAAAGAGGTGGATCAAAACCTTTTCAGAGGAAAATAATTGGTTATTTGTGAATATAACATGGTCTAGTATATTCAAAAAATGCAGCTGCTAGGTTTTGCAACATATTTGTGGTTGATGCTTCACAAAAAAAGCCATTTTTCACACTCGGAGGATGGAAAATGGTTTTTTTATTCAATGAAAAGGAAAACTTTCTTCGGGAACATTGTCCGTGCTTCCAATATACATGTTTGTGTGGAATATGGGCATATTTAAACAAACTATGCCATGGATTTGGCCATTACACCCGTCATTTGGCCCGAAACCCTAAAATGTTCGTAGGAGATAGCTCATTTATGTGAACATATTTTCAACACAACCGTCGTATTCCAAGTTTATTATTTTTGGTGGATACTAGGACATATATAATGACACCACATGAAGGTCTTGCATCATTTTGGGGTTTTTTAAATTTTCTGGAATTTTCTAAGTCGGTTTCGTGAAAAAGTCAAAAAGGCGGGCATGACCGTTCGTATCTAGGGCTTGAATATTGAGAAACTCTTGGTGTATCTCTGATGAAATAGGTAGTTGTGTACCTAAAAATGATTTTTTCCAAAAATCATGAGCAAACTAGGAGGCACCTGTAGTTCAAATTTGACCCGTTTCCAGCTGAATCGGCAGAAACTTGTGTTCTTCAAAAGAGGTGGATAAAAACCTTTTCAGAGGAAAATAATTGGTTATTTGTGAATATAACATGGTCTAGTATATTCAAAAAATGCAGCTCCTAGGTTTTGCAACATATTTGTGGTTGATGCTTCACAAAAAAAGCCATTTTTCACACTCGGAGGATGGAAAATGGTTTTTTTATTCAATGAAAAGGAAAACTTTCTTCGGGAACATTGTCCGTGCTTCCAATATGCATGTTTGTGTGGAATACGGGCATATTTAAACAAACTATGCCATGGATTTGGCCATTACACCCGTCATTTGGCCCGAAACCCTAGAATGTTCGTAGGAGATAGCTCATTTATGTGAACATATTTTCAACACAACCGTCGTATTCCAAGTTTATTATTTTTGGTGGATACTAGGACATATATAATGACACCACGCGAAGGTCTTGCATCATTTTGGGGTTTTTTAAATTTTCTGGAATTTTCTAAGTCGGTTTCGTGAAAAAGTCAAAAAGGCGGGCATGACCGTTCCTATCTAGGGCTTGAATATTGAGAAACTCTTGGTGTATCTCTGATGAAATAGGTAGTTGTGTACCTAAAAATGATTTTTTCCAAAAATCATGAGCAAACTAGGAGGCACCTGTAGTTCAAATTTGACCCGTTTCCAGCTGAATCGGCAGAAACTTGTGTTCTTCAAAAGAGGTGGATAAAAACCTTTTCAGAGGAAAATAATTGGTTATTTGTGAATATAACATGGTCTAGTATATTCAAAAAATGCAGCTCCTAGGTTTTGCAACATATTTGTGGTTGATGCTTCACAAAAAAAAGCCATTTTTCACACTCGAAGGATGGAAAATGGTTTTTTTATTCAATGAAAAGGAAAAATTTCTTCGGGAACATTGTCCGTGCTTCCAATATGCATGTTTGTGTGGAATATGGGCATATTTAAACAAACTATGCCATGGATTTGGCCATTACACTCGTCATTTGGCCCGAAACCCTAGAATGTTCGTAGGAGATAGCTCATTTATGTGAACATATTTTCAACACAACCGTCGTATTCCAAGTTTATTATTTTTGGTGGATACTAGGACATATATAATGACACCACGCGAAGGTCTTGCATCATTTTGGGGTTTTTTAAATTTTCTGGAATTTTCTAAGTCGGTTTCGTGAAAAAGTCAAAAAGGCGGGCATGACCGTTCGTATCTAGGGCTTGAATATTGAGAAACTCTTGGTGTATCTCTGATGAAATAGGTAGTTGTGTACCTAAAAATGATTTTTTCCAAAAATCATGAGCAAACTAGGAGGCACCTGTAGTTCAAATTTGCCCTGTTTCCAGCTGAATCGGCAGAAACTTGTGTTCTTCAAAAGAGGTGGATGAAAACCTTTTCAGAGGAAAATAATTGGTTATTTGCGAATATAACATGGTCTAGTATATTGAAAAAATGCAGCTCCTAGGTTTTGCAACATATTTGTGGTTGATGCTTCACAAAAAAAGCCATTTTTCACACTCGGAGGATGGAATATGGTTTTTTTATTCAATGAAAAGGAAAATTTTCTTCGGGAACATTGTCCGTGCTTCCAATATGCATGTTTGTGTGGAATATGGGCATATTTAAACAAACTATGCCATGGATTTGGCCATTACACCCGTCATTTGGCCTGTTTCCACCTTAATCGGCAGAAACTGTCAAAATGGCCACCATGGCTATTTATCAAAAGAGATTAATTTTTTTAAAACTATCGATGTTTTTATGATATGGATGTCATATTTGAATTTCTCTAATTTTTTTAATCGATTTAGACATTTTATTTGTCAAATTTCGATTTACGGATTTAAAGATATAAATTATTGTATATTAAATAATTTATTCACAAAATAAAGTAATTTATAACATTATATTGTTATTTAGTCAATAAAGATAATTATAAAATCATTGTTATTTGTTCAAATACAGTTTTAAATTTATACAATAGAAAAGTTTAACATTATTCCCCACAGGTTAATATGATTGATATGATAGTAATATCAGTAAGTTCTAACATCTCATATGGAATCTAGTTTGGAAGGAACTCAAAGGTTAAGCGTGTGCTTGGGCTGGAGCAATTTCAGGATGGGTGACCGAACGGGAAGTTTAACTAAGTTAAGTATGTTGACTAGATTAATTGTGTAATTAGAGATTAGAGATTAAATATGTGGCTAAGTGAAAAATTCTAGAATAAAAATTCAAAAGAGTTATTTTTTTTTTCCAATATTCGAATTTTGGAAATATTGTGCCGACGGCTTTGCCGTCGGCATAGAGCTTAGTGTGCCGACGGCTTTGCCGTCGGCATAGCCTACGCCGACTGTTTTTTATGTGCCGACGGCCATTTGACCATGTGCCGACGCCGGATAGGCCGACGGCAAGGTGCCGACGGCGGCCGTCGGCACAGCCTGTGCCGACGGCTTATGGCCGTCGGCATATGGAGCGTTTCCTGTAGTGCATCGAGCAAACCAAATGAATGGTGTGATGCGTAGATCAAGATATTTCAAGACCATGTACAAAGTACTCACTTCGTTCCCAAAAAAAGAGGCGTATAAATGTAGTTGAAAAGTCAATGCTTTGTAAGTTTGACAATATGAAGATCCACAATACCAAATCAATGAATAGATCCACCAGAAGAAATATTTTCATAATATTTATTTAACATTGCAGTTGTTGATATTCCCTTCTACATATTCGGTCAAACTTAGAAATATTAAATTTGACTAAATTTATGCACCATGTATTTGGGGACGAAGGGAGTATGCATGCCATGAAGCTCATTGGTGAACCCAGGAACATGAAATATTATTTGACACCAAGATTAGGGGACGGAACCCTTGTGGAAAACTTATATATTGTATTTTCTATTTACTTACACTAGATTATCATACACTGTCAAAACCTCTATGTAGGTATTCATTAAACTATACACTTGAAGGTTCTTTGCTTGGATATTTAAGGACATTAAAATATTCAAAAATACATACGTATAACTACAGCTCATCTAAGTTTTGCACAAACTGATTTGTGGAGCAACTTTGTCATTATCTGAATTGTACTTTAATATAGAGTGATTGTGCTTAACAAAAAGTATTGAAAGAAAAAATATCTCTAAATGAAACAACTAACTTTATTTTCTTGCAAAAAATGGATATAATTAGTGAAAATTTATTCGCCATGATTGATGGTAGACTTATATAATAAATAGTATTGTAGCTAAATATTAAAGAACACTAATACATGGATAACTATGCTAAGTATAACAAAAAAAATGTATTTATCTGTATCATGTATAGAGAGGATGTGTTATAACAAAATAAAGAAGTTTAGTATAATTTAGTGATCATTATTTATTTTGAATTTTCTTTTTCTTTAACAACATTATCATAGCTAGGGGAAGCCCCTAAGGTGTACAAATTAAATTAAAATTAAACACATAGAACAAATAATAGACAAAGGGGGAAAGAAATGCACATATGAGGCATTAACTAAGTAAAGTTTATTTAACTTTGTTAGAATCTAATATGTTTTAGATATTATTTTAAGGGAAAAACTCGGATCTATAAATGGAGTCTGCCCTCATCCCGATACCCATTTTACCGGTATGATGGATGCGAGGACAAAGACAAAATAAATTATAAAACGTAAAATAAGAGGTCAAAAAGAGACAAAAAAACAAAGAAGCCCGTGAATAAGAATGAAACGCACTAAGAACATTAATATTAATCCCTAATGCACCAAATCAAACTCTACTCCATGGATTAAGTGTATAAACCAAATAGGAAAAGACTACCCTTACTATTTCTTTCCCCTTATGAGTAATTTGGGGGTTTATTAAGTAGACACCATTTTTCCTCAATTTTCCCTCTCAACCAAGGTTATGTGTGGTCATGTGAAAGCGCAAATTCGCTTAAAGCCTGTTTTTACTGTTTGTTAACAACACAAGTATATTTATTAACGTCTGCTGGTAATTCAGGGTCATTTGATTAAATAAAAAATGGTGGTGTGATCTCCAAAAGGTTCAAAGAGAACTACATGTCTAGAAGCTTCTGAAATTAATTCCAGGCCGGAGTCTCCGGTCTAACAGACCGGAGTCTCCGGTGTGAGGAATTTCCTGCGAAGAAGAAGAAACGGGCAAGTGGTGTCTCCCACTGGACCCCCTCCGGAGAGTGTGCGGAGAGTGCCCGAAGTCTCCGGTCCAGACCGGAGTCTCCGGGGTGCAAGGCCGTAGTGTCCGGTCTAACAGAACGGAGTCTCCGGTGTGACGAAATTCCTGTGAAGAAGAAGAAACGGGCAAGTGGTGTCTCCCACTTGACCCCCTCCAGAGAGTGTGCGGAGAGTGCCCGAAGTCTCCGGTCCAGACCGGAGTCTCCGGGGTGCAAGGCCGGAGTCTCCGGACTCCCGGCTGTGCCACACCACTCAACTCACCTCAGACACCCTCTGCGCTAAGAAGACAAGGAATCGACGGAAACTCTGCGGAGTCTTGGGCCCGGCCGGAGTCTTCGGCCCGAAGCTTTTTTCAACGCCAAGTCTCGAAAGTGTCACCACGTCCATGGGACCGGAGAGTGTCCCGAGACTGTCCAAAGTCTCCGGCCTTATGCGGAGTCTTCGGCCCCTCAGGAGAAAGACTGGAAACTTTTCGGACCGGAGTCTCCGATGTGCCTTTCACAAAAATCGCTCAAATGGCTAGATTTTGGGTGTGGGGTATAAAAACCCCCTCCCCTCCTTGTTTCTCTAGCTGTAACGCTCCCACCTTTTAATAAAGGCAAGAACCCCTGTGTTACTGTGCTAGTCCCTGGATCAACTGCTAGCACCACAGTACAAGATGAAATATCATGCAAATGCGTCAACATCTTTATTATATCGCATGATCCAGACTTTACAAAATTGTTTTACAACTTGCATAGCTCAAGGCTAGCGTAAATACAAAGTTCTGCAGCGGAAAACATAGTACATCAATGAGCCTCATCCTCTTCATGTGCCACAGGCAAAACATGTTGGTTGTAGACTCGAGAACCTAAACGAAATCCTCACTCGTGATCGGAACCATCTGCACGTTGGAATATGCAGCCCCCAAAAGGAGGTCAGATCATTCTGAGCAATGGTGGCAAGTGACACTATGGTGGTATATAAATGGCAAGTGCTAATCTACATGCATATTTGGCTGGTGGAGTTTCTAGGATATTTTGTATAAATGCATTTGTCCTATCTTTTGATATAAAAGTAATTTTGCACATATTCTGGACAATTTGGTTGATAGCAAAGTGCTCCTAAGTAATTGGACACTTTGGTTGATAGCAAAGTGCTCCTACCCTTTGGATTAGCACACTGAAACACCATCAGGCACTTCTCCAATAACCCATAGTCAAATTGGTAGTAATCAATAAAACAAGATCAACGAGATATGTCATGTTTCCCATCTAGTTGTTGAATTGTTCCTAACCAATGGAACACGGCTAAGATCTTAGTTTTAACCCTCGCGAGGTTTGTGCCCTTTACCCATGTTGTCTAATCGACCCCAAACACCATGATACACCACTAGTACCACGGAAGGAAAGAAGATCAAGCCATAAACCATAAGAAGTAGATTCCCAAACCCTCCACGAGCCGGACCATCCTACCACTATTCTACATCTCTGGACATGTTGGGTTCGAGTCACCACAACCTACAAATTATGTCTAGCCCATACTAATATGAAACACGGTTGCACGCAAGAACAACTACATAAAGAAAATAAACATAATCTCAAGATACTGGGTGGCGGTCCCCACCAAACTTTGTACTCTGATGACATGCTAGCAATCCGCCCAGTGGTTAATTAATTATCATGTTGTTTTTATAAGCAATTAAAATAGCAAGTAATACTTTAACATGATAATAATCCCAACCACGATATCTATAGCATGGCTAAGCAATCTACAAGTACGATGTTTGCCTATCATATGGATGCTACAATCTAGGGGTAACATATGATCGCTCCACTTGGGTGTTAGTGAAGCAATCTTTCTAATATTTAGCATAGAGATAACACTCAACTCCTACTCATGCATAGCTACCATAAAAATCTAATGCATATAATAAAATAGTAGGATCATGTGCGTCACTTGCCTTTTTGAAGTTTGGTGTAGAATCGCACTCTCTTCACAAATAGAACGTTTCTCTCCGTACAATCTAAACAATACAGATAAATAACAATAAACAAGCAAATCATATACACGATGCAAACACAGGTAAACAAACATAGAAGTGTATTCAAAACAGGATTGGTTTAGGTTATTTATTGATAGATCAGTGCTTTTCATATAATTCAATATGCCAAGAGAATTATGATGATTAGGTTGATGGGTAGTCTTTTATGGACAAAGTTTGACCTTGAAGGATTCAAACTTAGTGGTTCCTCTTTGTCAAGAAAGTTCCAAGAGTTCATTTAGATTAGAAAAGAGCTATCGCATCACTTAATATTGCACAAGGAGTGGATATAATAGTAGTGTTTAAGATTGAACAATTAATTTTATTAACAAAAGAATTAAATTGTTTTGGTTTAGGCTTTCCATTTTGGTTAAGTTTGGTCTAGGTTTATCACATAATACAAATCAAAAGAATTATTGTTACATGGTTTTGAGTTTGCCATTAGGTTCAATGGTTGGTCAAATTCAAATTTGAAACAATTCAAACTTGAATAGGTAGATGGGTTGTTCCAAGGGTCTAATTGGTTTGCCTTTTCTCACAATGATCATACATGTACATGGGTTTTATGATCACTTGTTTTTATAGCATGTTATTGACACATGCTTGGTGCTGGTCTTGATCCAAACGATCACACCACAATTGGCTATTAGCTATTAACAACTAGCATATCATGATCAATTGGTATTAAACACTAGGGAGGGTTTCATGCCAAGATTACATAGAATAGGTTCACTAGGTTCCATATGATTTAGGTACTGGTCTCTCTGGTACAAAGTTACTAAATGGAACATTATTGTAGAAGGAATCGTATTAAGATTATTTACTGAATTTAAACTAGGTCAAAATTACTCAAAATTTCTCATTTGAATTTGGATAAATTTTAAATAGTTAAATTTGAAAATAAACAATGGTATAAGATTCTACAAGTTAAGGGCTTTTCAAAAAGTCCAAGTTTACTAAATTTGGCCTTACGGTTCAAAAGTTATGAATGTTACAAGTTGTAGGGGTTTTATGTAAACTAGCACATAAATTTCTATTTGGGGTTAGTCCGAAAGAATAGGTAGACTACATGGTATGACATAATTGGCTAGTAAAATTATTTTAGGTGATCTACTTGCGTTCGTAGGATCAAAATCGTGTGGCTACGGCTATAGCGTGTCTTTGTCTAATTTACGTCGCTCAGTGTACGATAAATACTACGCTAGTCTAAAAGTTAAAAGAAAAGAAACTAAGTCTACCGAGAAAAACTACTACGAAAATTAATTTGCGGTCTCAAATATATTAAAATATGTATTCTACAAATATACGTACAAAAGATAGTTCACGTGATACCTTCGTCGTGTGAGAAACGCCGCCGAAAAAGAAAATAAGAAATCCCGCCGAAAAATATTTATTTTATTCTAGTCAAACCAAAATAAATGGTTCAATCTGAATTTATTTTTGTGTTTTTGCTTAGACCATTGGTCCCATTATATAGGCGGGTGGTGGGTGTGAAATTTTCTAAAGAACCGATGTGGGACTAAAGAATAGAGCACGGACGGTGTACTCGCATCGTGCGTGCGTGCGTGAGAGAAGGCCGGGCCAACCTTTACGATCGCACTAGATGACCCGTTGCGCCACTGGCGCAAATAACAGATTTTTGCTATAATTTTATTTCATAAGAAAAGAATTATTAATTAATCCAGGTATTACCGTCATACAAGATTGAAAAGAGTTGTCCTAGAGAAATAATACCTATTTGGGAACTTACCATCTAAGGATAATAGCAAGATAGGTTGGAGAAGCTATAGAAGCAAAAGAATACCTAGATGATCCCCATCTTTGATGCAGCACATAACCATTTCATTCATAATTTCATAATGATAGATTGTTTTGTAGGAGCCCCAATTGTAATAGCAAAATTAGAAAACAATTGCTGCTGCAAAAAAAAAACTCCTAAATCAGGCTACATCCGACACCATCTCTACATGAGCAACTCAAAGCCTCCACCAACATATTCCAGCCAATCAAGCAACACTAATCAATCATCAAATCTGTACACAACACAAACAGCTACCGGATCTCCATCCTTGGTCGAAGCTCGAGGATCGGATCCAGTACTCACCCTCAGCGTTCTACTCTATGATGCATTGCTACAGCATGTCGTCGTAGTAGTCCTCCACACCCATCAGCGCCAGGTTCAGGTGTAGACTGCATGTTGTTCAATCCCGGGGTCGCCACCTCCTTGTCAGGCCCGTCGGAGGAGGATCCCGTGCAGGCCTGTCACCTTGCCCGGTGGATCGCTTCGTCGACTCCTTAGCAACTTCAGAGGAGGAGCCCGTGCAGGCCTGGATCGCCTCCTCGTTCCCTTAGCAGCTTCAGTACCTGGGTTGGTTTTGTACATAAACGAGGGGATGTCAGATGCCTGCATATCATCAGTATATGGTTTATAAAATGGCAACAGATTGGTGGTGTTTCTACCAACAGCGTCTCGGGTCGGGAATGGGATGATGTCCTCGTGCACAGGGTGGTCGTGAGCATCATCCTCTCCATTTCATCGTAGTCGTTGTCAGTTCCTAGAGCAGAGACGACCACCTGTTTGATATGCCCGCTCCATAGCAATGGCCTTGCCTGAAAGCGGGAACGGCCAATTAGGTAAGGAGAAAGTGCGACTTGCTTGTGCAAGAAAGGGTATCGGTCAACGGACAAAATAGGTAATAACCAATAGCATATGCAGAAATTTCAAATGTGAAAGGAAAAGAAAATAATGATTTGAATATATGTGATGCTGCAAAGTCTAAAAACAGAAAGCACAAACATACACGAAAAAAACATCAGTTTGAAACAGACTGTAGTTGTTCAGTGGTACCCTGATAAAGTGATAAGTTCAAGAAAAAATGATACAATCATGTAAGTAAAGATTTGCAGTGTAATGAAAGATTCGTTTACATGCGAGAATTAAGAATTGTACCAGTATCAATAACTGTGACATAAAGGTACACTTGATCTGATACCCACGGGAGCTGCAAATAAGATCCATTCACTCCTCGCATTTTACATACCTTTTAGAACTTGATCTGATAATGAAAGCGAAGAGATTAAGCAATCACCTGAGCAACAATAACATTCATATATTCGTTGCAATCTACTTCACCTTGACCCAGCATATGCATAAGTTCAAGAACTCAAATATGCAACAATGGATCTAAAATACAAGTAACATCATACTATGGAGCATAAGAACTATTTTGAGACATCTCCTAGCATTCGGACAAAAACCTTTAATGTAGTTCTCCAATTGACATATCTCATATGATTTAAGGGAAATATGTGACGTCTCAGGTAAGATAATTACTACAAGTTACAGACTATTCTGGTTAAATTCTAGTACTTAAGAATTGTGGTGCTGCCGTCTTTGAATTAGAAATCCTAGAGAAATTAATCTTTTATGCTCCACAATCACCTCTCCTCGCTGTGCCAAGAGGAACTGAAAATGAAATAGTAGGAAAAAGGACAAGTGAGCCTACCTACGAACATGAACATAACCATATAGAAATCTTAGATGGTATCAATATCCTACCAAGGTCTGGCATCGGTGAGGACTATGGACAAAGGCTCCTCTATTTATATCGATTCAAAACACCATAGTGAGTGATATCCAATATGTAAACTGCAGAAGAGATAATGCATGTATTTAATTAAAGAGTTACCATAGATCTGCTCACATCCTCCCTTGCAAGTCAAATTAAATACCTCAGTGAAGAATTGAAACACAAATAATCATGTCCTAGTACATATCATATGAAAATATACTCCACAATACCACAGTGCACAGTAAGGAACATACATAATATCCAAAGGCTGAACCAATCTTGATATTGCTTAACAAAGAAAAGAAGATAGTACAGACTGGATATCCATTGCAAAAGGGGTAAATAATTGGATGTTATCTCCTAGAGAAAATGTCATGTGCAATTTCACATTACCTTCTTCATCTTAATAAGCACCGGTAAGTAAAGTAGACATATTTAAGAAAACCAAATGTGTTACTTAGAAACCACTAAGAAAAATTAAGTTACAACAAACTTGGCATACAACAATAGCAGTAAAGTTGCCTTTAATTTTTACCTTTAATAGCGAGTGGTGAGTGGAAACTATTCAGTATATCCTTGTCAAGAACCTGCATAAAAAATAAGAGTTATGTTGCCAGAAAATATAAATAGTCGACATACACTTGATAAATGTGTTATAAAAACCAGAGTTAGGCCTCCAATAGAAATATTATCAGTTCTAGAAATATATCTACTGACCGAGGTTGCCTAATTTGAGTTCCAGTGCAACATCGTTACTAAAAGGAAATTACTATATGAATACTATTAAAAAAAACATTCATTGAGTATTCATATCAGATCCATACATAGGGAAAAGAAGTTCAGGACTGGTTCGGTATTGGCTTCAAACAAATACACATACCAATAGATGTTTCACAAAGAAGACAAAGGACCCTCTTAAGGTAAAAATCAATGCACTTGATTCCCTATCCAAAACAAGATAAGACACCCTCTTAAGGTAAAAATCAGCATTAACAACTATGACTCTACATATGCACAATTATTGTAGCAGTGGGGAGTGGGGACAGTACACTTAATAAATCATGACCTTTATTTTTCTTTCAAAAGCTAGTTATGGGAAAAAACCCCGCATATAGCAATCAAGATTGTTCTCATACTTTCATACTATGGCCTGTACATGGGCTGCAGTTTCTGTAAATCAACATGAAAAAGTAGAAAGTGGTAAAACCGAAGAACAATTTCTAATGAACAAGTGTTTTTTTAAGCAGTGGGGACACTACCCTTAATAAATCAATACCTTGATTTTTCTTTCAAGCTAGATATGGCAGCAAAACACGCTATATAGCACTCAGGTCTGTTCTCATACTTTTAGAATGTGGCTTGTACATGGGCTGCAGTTTCTGTAAATCGACATGAAAAAGTAGGAAGTGGTAAAACTGAACAACAACAATCCCTAATTAGCAAGAGCCACCACGACTAATCCTAAGCTCATTATCCTAGCAGCTGTAAGCATGTAACTGAAGAAGAGTTGGTGTTGGATAAGAAGCATTCTAAACAACAACCACATAATGCACACATCGAAAAAACATCAGTTAGCAATTAAAATAAGAATACTGAAGAGGAGGGGTGAAATTTGGAAGAAAAATTCAATGGCCGCCGTCGCGCTCTGCCTCGCCACCGCAAACACCCAACACAACCATTTTAACTCTATATTTTATTGGTAGCCAGGATAAAGCACCACATCTGACGCATGAGCCACACCTACTCCCTCATTTGCATAATAATCTATAACATGAAAAGGGTGGCTTAGCATACATATCAACATTGGATGAAGAATGAGGCGAGTTCGCAGCCAGGACTCCAACACCCCAGCTCGTGGAAGTCGACGGAGATGAGGAGAGGCGCACCTGGAGGAAGACCAACACGACAAGACGAGCTAGAGAAGGAGGGGTTGCAACTGAAACGCGGCGACAAGGTTTGGCACAGACACCTTTCCCGCCAGCGACCGTGCCATCCTCCTCGTCGCCACCAGGTCATCACTGATATCCTGTTTTGACATTTCTCTTTCCCTTCTTTTAGCAACTTCATTCAGAGTTGAGATTATTATAGCACCTACTGTTTGCCCGAGCATAAACAGTGTTGATGGCATCACTGATCACCAATACATTAAACATCTTTGTTCTTTATAGATTTGTTTTTTAATATGCAAACAAAATTTATTCATCGGCTATTTTTTCATATGGATCAGACTATTTCCAAATGATATTTGCAACAGACTACAAATTACGGAACTCTTTATTTGTATTGTACTTATGCAAGAAGTTCTACACAATTTTCTAACATTAGTTTGTGGGAAAATCCACATTGAGATGCCACCATGTCCAAGAGATACAAGGAAGAATAGTATACAACTAACATATTGTTTCAATGAAGAAATAACAAAGAATGACCAGGCCAACAAAAAAAGGAGAGAACAGAGAACTGTCATTGGCCCTAAGCAATATGTGCATTAATATGATAAGAACAGTACTGCTAGATGTAGCAGGCAGTTGGCGCATGACATTACATGTAGCAGACTTGCAGTGAATAAACTGTATAGCATGCGGGTACCAAATTACACTTACGGGCATGAAGCGAGCAGTCCTAGTGACATATACATTTATTTAGTTTGTTGTATACCTCCATATAACTCAGAGAAGCTGGTAGGTTGTCATGGAAGTGAGAAGAACGTGACACAAATCTAGGTGTACTGTGAGTGTACGAAGGGGTTGAGGGTGTCAACATTTCAATAAGCAGCCTAACACCTGCAATAAGACAAATAAGAATGGTCAGGGAAAATTCGCAAAAATACATTTACAGCTGAAACTCATTTACAAAATAAAATAAGAATGTGACGCTTACTATCCAATTCATACTATTTGAGAGTTGAAATCCTATATCGATTGTCTACCGTTGGCCTATGTAGTAGACCGAAAAGATATCCTATTTTGACATTTCTCTTTCCCTTCTTTTAGCAACTTCATTCAGAGTTGAGATTATTATAGCAACTACTGTTTGCCCGAGCATAAACAGTGTTGATGGCATCACTGATCACCAATACATTAAACATCTTTGTTCTTTATAGATTTGTTTTTTAATATGCAAACAAAATTTATTCATCGGCTATTTTTTCATATGGATCAGACTATTTCCAAATGCTATTTGCAACAGACTAAAAATTACGGAACTCTTTATTTGTATTGTACTTATGCAAGAAGTTCTACACAATTTTCTAACATTAGTTTGTGGGGAAATCCACATTGAGATGCCACCATGTCCAAGAGATACAAGGAAGAATAGTATACAACTAACATATTGTTTCAATGAAGAAATAACAAAGAATGACCAGGCCAACAAAAAAAGGAGAGAACAGAGAACTGTCATTGGCACTAAGCAATATGTGCATTAATATGATAAGAACAGTACGAAACAAAAATGCAAAATAAATTGAATAATGCAGGCATGTTTTTTTTGTCAATATATGTCCAGGGTAACCATTTGGTGAAGGAAGGGAGCTTACCAACCTGTCCAAAATACGTTGATATTCGCAACAGATCTTGCACATAGCAATATAGCACCAATACATCTGCCCAAGAAGAGGGTGACACCACATATGACTATACGAGAAAATATAAGAGGGACACGCTTATGTCGAGCATGAGATGAACTGGAGAAAAGAAGAGGAAAAAAGCTCAAAAACCTCACCAGAAGACCAATTACTTCCAGCACCGGGCGATCTACACCTCTTTCCATGTGAAATATGCTTAATGTTTTTGTTCGTACATAATAAGAGAAAAGAAAAATTAGATACCGATGGCAATAAAATAATTCAGGCTAATCACATGAAAAATAAATTCAAGATAATGAGCTATCATACTCGTCTTTCTAGGCAGCTAATGGATATTAAATCTTCCCTTTATCAACCACACCAAGAATGAGTTCATCGTTATCATAGCTGAAAAATCAAACATAATGCCCAAATTATATGGAAAATCAAATGCAATATAACTAAAAATTCATGTGTACCCGAGGTAGTGCAAATGGAACAAAACTGAAAAAGATACTATGGACAAACAAGATGTGTGCTAACTGATTTTACAAATCTCAAAACAATGGGTGGTGTAATATGCAAAATAGATGAACAAACAAACCGTTGGACAGAAAAACTCCATACTAATAAGCCTATCAAGCATGCATTCGTACAGGCTAAGCAACTAACATTACTCTGCTCCACTTCATCCTAAAAAAGTCAAAATCCCTGCTCTGCTTGATCCTAAACATGCTTCCCCTTGAATCTTTCTCTTCTCTACTGGGAAGATAAATAATGTGTTTGTTTGTTTAGAATACCGTGCGATTAAACATGTACAACCTGAGTCATCAGAGTAGAGCATGGGCTTGCATCAAACATAATCCAGTCCCGGTTCCAACCAGAGCACGTCACAAATTTGCAAATAGGGGCACAGGGAGAGCTCAAAAGGGGAGAAAAAAACCTAAATGATGTGGGCACGACACAACAAGATCTCACCAGAAATTTTGGTCACGGGTATGAGTGAGAGAGAGGTAGAGAGAGGAGGATAATCAGGCTCACCTCTATCCTCTAGGAGGAGGCCGGCTACGGCAGGGCTCGGTGAGCAGCTTGGGAACCCTATCCGCATCGCCGGCGGCGGGTCACAGGGCTCCTACTCAGCTCTGTCTAGCTGGGACTCGCCGCTGGCGCCTCCTGCTTCTGTAGGTGCGCCTCGGTCACGGTTTTGAGAACCGGAGGAGGGGTCCATGGAGGAAGAACGGCGGCAGTGGAGAGGCACCACCTCCTGCTTAGCTCCATCAAGGCAGAGGAGGAAGACGACCAAGTGCGTGGGGGCCCAGTGAGAACGAAGACGGGGCGCTGGAAGGCACACGGACGGATCGATGGAGGTCGGCAGTAAGGGCTTGCGGTTGCCGTCTCCCCACCGAGCGTTGCTACCAGCTCCTCTGCTGCTGCTCTGGCCGGCGAGCCGAGCTCCCTCTCCCTCAGCCGGCAATCTCCTGCTCCCCACGGCTGCCGTCGACCTCCTCTCCTCCGGCAACCGGCCATGCGCTCTCCTCCATGCTGCTCTACCCGCCTCCTGTGCACCGCCTCGCCTGGAGCGGGGAGAGAAGTCCTCCCGTGGAGGCGGCAGATTGGGGATAAGGGGATGAGGTGGGGACTGGGAAACGAGAGGAGGAGACGGGAGAGTAGGGCGGACGTGCAGGAAAGGCAGAGGCGGTGGGCGGCGGCGGCGGCGGCGGCCTGTGGGGAGGGGAAGAGGGAAGGAGTCGGGGAAGCGGCCCAGATTTTTTCGCCTGTGGTGTGTAGTCTAGGTTTTCACCGCTCGGGGGAGCACAAGCGAGCCAACAGGAGGACGCCACGTGGCCGCTCGGGGGAGCACACGCGAAACGCAGGAGAAGCCTCCTAGCTCGTCCATCCTTTATAGGAGTAATGCATGGGCTGTCCGTGCATGGTTTCCTTTTTTTTTTTACTTGCTGGCATCAACGCTGACTTCATCGCTGATGTCGGCGAATGATTTTTTTTTCTTTTTTTTGCACACCACGTGCAAGCTGAGATGGGCTGGCCAGGTCGGCCCAATTGTTTTTTTTTTCCTTTTTTGGGTTTTGCTTCTCTTATTAATATCTTTTAAATAAAAGCTCCAAATCAAACAAATCCAATTGCACTAGTTTTGTAAAAATAATATCTATTAAACTATAAAATTTTTTCTAACATTTTAATTAATTAAAATTTTGACAAAATTCGTACTTTAAGTATAATTAGGCATTTGTGTCTATTTCCAAAATAGTTTCAATTTGGTTTCAACAAAATTTTGGAAAATACTAAACATTATCATATGGGTGGTAAAACACATTACTATTATCATTATACAAAATAATCTTGTTGAAACCTTTTAAATTATTTGAAACCTTGATAAAACATTAACATATGCACACACTTATGTTTGTGCTTTTAAAATATTTAAGAAGGAAAAATGTCATTTAGGTTTATATCCTCTAGTTTTAAATATCATATAAACATTTTCAAAACAATTTTTGATTTGGATCGAATAGCTCTTGCTTTTAAATAACGTGAATTATTTTGCAAAAAAAAAATTAATAGAAACAACTCTGAGTGTTTAGAAAATAAAGACTTATTTGGATTAGTAATTCCAAATACCTTGGAAAAGTCGTATTGGGTATTTTAGGTTTGAAATTTATTTGATTTTGGGTGGTTTGCATTATGTGAGAACAAAGGTTTCAAACTTTAGTGATTTTTTGAACTTTCCCAAAAATCTGGGATGTTACACTAGCTCGTCCAGAATTGACTTCTCCATTGTTTGAGCTCACCCACCTTGCTATATCTCCCAATCTCGCCACCCAAACTTGTTGATCTTCGGAGGATTGAAAAAGAAGGCCCCGATCTACATCTTCACCAACCGGTTTTCCATTCCACCTCCCCCTCGTTTGCTTGAGGGGAACTAGTCTAGGGTATCCTTGTGCGGAAAACCTAGACCTCATTGCTAATCTTGATGGTTCTTGGAGATCCTTGGGAGCCCCCAATTTGGTTGTGGGTGTGTGCCCCAAGCTTGTTGTAACAGACTCGATTCCCGCCTCAAAGTGGATCAATAGTGGAAGGTGGACTAGGCCTTTGTGGTGGGGTTAATCGGAGAATAGGGTGAGGCCTTTGTGGCGTTGAGTAGGCCTTCGTGACGAAACTCACACCCCTCCAACGAGACATACTCCCTTAACAAGGAGGAACTCGGGATTACATCGTGTCTTGGTGTACTTTCGTTATCGGTTACCTTGTTCCCTCCGCTTTACTTTGTGCTTGTATTGTTTTTATTGTTGTTCTTCTCATATAGGTAAATTCACCTTAGTTGCATAATCTAGAGAATTTACCATTGTGTCAAGCCTTAATTTGAAGAAAAAATAAAATTGGTCATAGCACCTATTCACCCCCCCCTAGGTGCCCATACTATCCGTTTAATTGGTATTAGAGCCTCGGATCTTATTTTGGGATTAACTGCCTAAGAGTTTTAGTATGGCCGATGATATGTTAGTCACCGATTCTGCGGCACATGTCACTATGGATGATCTCAAGCAGTTGAAAAATTCCTTGACCTCATCTATGGATGTCAAAATTTCCGAGTTGCGAACTCTCTTGTTGCAACTCATGAAAGCCAAGGAACCGGAGACTTCCACTTCATCTCCTCCGGACGAAATTTTGAGGGGTGCTAAAGATGGGGATAATGGTGGACAACCTAAAAGCTATCCCCCTAAGAACTCCACTTCTAATGGTGCGGAAGAGAAGGGAGATTACCACTCCGTCAAAGGACCGTACTGTGCTGATCCTCCCGTTCCACATTCTCATATAACTCCTAGAGGCGATCCTCCTAAAATTGATGCACATAATTTTGATCAATGGAAATATTATATGAAAACTCACTTGAACTCTTGTTGCGTTGAGATTTGGATGGTCACTCAAAATGGATACAAGCCTCATGACCTCAAGAACTTGACAAGAAGAGGAAGCCATAGATTGTCAACTCAACTAACCGCTTTGTCTATGATTCAACAAGCTGTGGGTCTAAACCACATGCATCACCTTCAACAATATTCCACCACCAAAGAAACACGGGATGCTAATACGTCTCAAACGTATCTATAATTTCTGATGTTCAATGTTGTTTTCTTGCCATATGCTAGTTGTTTCTTATACACTTTATGTCATTTTCATGGATTTTCTGGGACTAACCTATTGACAAGATGCCATAGAGCTAATTCATGTTTTCTGTTGTTTTTTGTTTTAGGAAATTTTTTCTGGAAATATTCTCGGAATTGGACGAAACGAAATCCCAGAGTTTTAGAAAGTCGTCACGAACACAGAGTCCGGAGGAGACCCGGAGGGGGCAGGGGATCAGCCACACCATATGGCCCCTCGGGCTCCCCTGGCCGCGCCAGCTGGTGGTGTGGGCCCCTCGGGCGCTCACCGCCATCTCCCTTTCGCCTATATAATCCCCCTGATGCATAAACCCTAAATAAATCGGCTCCCTTCCACGAAAAGGGACACAAATCTCTGTTCCGGCGCCCTGTCGGGACGGGCAAGTGCCCCTGGAGCCATCTCTATCGACTCCACCGCCATCTTCATCGCCGTTGCTGTCTCCTATGATGAGGGGGGAGTAGTTATCCCCCGGGGCTGAGGGCTCTAATGATAGCTATGTGTTTAATCTCTCTCTCCCATGGTGTGATCTTTATGTGATCATGATCTTTGTAATCTAGTTGAATAAGTAGATGTTACTCTTCATCTATTATGCTACACAAGTGGTTTTTGTTATGAGATCTCCGTAGACACTTTGATCACGGTGTAAAGGTGACAGTCTGTGCACCGTGTGGTTTAGCATGATATTTATATTTTGTGTTGGATGACCCTATGAAATTGTGGTGTTTGTTTGGAACCATCTAGGTCTCATGGTGATAGCGTGGGGGTTACCTATTTGGGGAAATGCAAACTCTATGGAGTTCTTTTACAGCCCTACGCGATGATTGGTGTTTGTTATCCGACCGGAGAGTGGTTCAAAGTAGCATAGTGAAGAGATGATATTTATGCATTCAATTATGTTATTATTGTTGAGAGTGTCCACTAGTGAAAGTATGATCCCTAGGCCTTGTCTCTAAGCATTGAAACACCGTTTACAATCAGTTCTGCTACATGTTTGCTTGCTTCCATTTTTATTTCAGATTGCTATTATCACTTATAATCATCCATATTACTTGTATTTCACTATGTCTTTGCCGAACTAGTGCACCTATACAGCTGACAATTGTATTAGGTGTGTTGGGGACACAAGAGACTTCTTACATCGTAATTGTAGGGTTGCTTGAGAGGGATACCTTTGACCTCTACCTCCCTGAGTTTGATAAACCTTGGGTGATCCACTTAAGGGAAACTTGCTCCTGTTCTACAAACCTCTCCACTTGGAGGCCCAACACTGTCTACAAGAATAGAAGCGTGCGTAGACATCAAGATCTTTTCTGGCGCCGTTGCCGAGGACGTAAGGTAAAAGGTACTCACATCCTGTGTGATTGCTCGAAGTTATTTCCTTTAGATTGTGCAATTATATCTTTTTGTTTCTTGTTTTTATTTTCACTAGTTATGCTTATTTCAACTTGTTCCTTGTTTTTATCGTTAGGCTTAATGAAAAACAAAAAATATATGAGAGATATTTATAATATTTATCTTGAATTAGGACATGACGCTTTTGAAGAGAAAATTTAAAAACCTATAGATTTTTGTTTGCATAATAGTGATAGCAATGTTATTAGCATTAATTCTTTGGATACCATTATTTCTAGTGCTATGAAAAGGTCTAAGCGTGGAGAAGCTAGTTTTAATGAAAATGAACTTTTTAGTTCCCCATCTTTAGAGGAGAAAATTTGTTCTGATGATACTTTATCTCCCATATGTGATAAATCTAATGATGCTTGTGCTATTTTAAATCCTCCTACTGAAAGTATTCCTTTTTAAATACCTATGAAAATTGTTGAATGTGTCATGAACAACTGCTATTTTGGAGATGGATCTGTCCATCCAAGTGATCATTTACTCTTTATACATGAATTATGCGAGTTGTTCAAGTGTGCAGGTATTTATATGGACCAAGTTAAGAGGAGGCTAGTATCTTTCTCACTTAGGGACAAAGCAAGGGAGTGGTATGAGCTGCTAGATGATCCTCACCATTTGGAGTGGAAGGAGCTTGAATCTCTCTTTTACTCTAAATTTTATCCTCCACGTGAATTTTATTTAGATAGGAATTACATTTATAATAGTTTTCCTCGTGATAGAGAAAGCATTGCCAAAGCTTGGGGAAGACTGAAAAAATTAATACTCAAATGTCCTAACCATGATCTTCCTAAGGAAATAAATGTTACTAATTTTTATGCAAGGCTTTCAGGACATTACAGGGATTACCTAGATGCCTGTTCAGAGGGTTCTTTCTCAAGTAAGAAGGTTGAAGCTAAATGAGATCTTCTTGAAACAATTCAAAACAATAATGAAGATTGGAATAACGACAAAGGTAAAGAATCAGGTATAAACTATGAGTATGATTGCATTAAGTCTTTCGCTGAAACTGCTGATTTTCAAGAGATTAGTGCTAAATATGGTCTTGATCCTCGAATGATTGTTGGTTGGTATAGATCCTTTACTTCTCATATTAATGTTCCTAAAGAAAATTGGGACATATATCATGAACCTTTTAAAGAAACTTGCATGAAAAATGAAATTGTTATTAATGATTGCAATGAACATGCTCAAACCTCTGAAAGTACTATTTCTTATAAGCATGTTAATTTTTGTGGAGCACTTAGACCTTGTGAAAAGAATCAAATCAAAGAATAATATTGTATCCATCACAAGAATGAAAAAACTATAACATGGTACAGGGCTCTAGATGATCTTGGTGAAAATGTTTGTGCCCTCTATCCTTTTATTTGTGAACTTTGCTTTGAAGTGGGTCATTTCAGTTTTCAATGCTCATGCTGTAATAATAGCCTTTCGAATCCAATGCATACTGCAAGTTTGTATTGTGATGACATGATCACTCCTAATCAGCATGATGAACTTACATGCTTTTTGGGGTGTGAACAGTCATCAAGAAAAACTTCTTTGGTAGATATGCGTGCTTTTGATATGTATAGCGTCCTGCAAGGTTGTCATCTTTATTGTGTTAATAACTTCCACGCAAATACTTACATACAAAATATTATAAAAGATGAAACTTGACCAAAATATGACAGGACTAATATGTGTTTTGTTCTTATTAATGAAGAGGAGGAATCCTCCAAAGTTCTTTCTATTATTTCTGACAATAAACAAGGGTATGTGGGGAAGCTTCCTTTCAAGCCTCTCCCTCCTAAAGAGGGTAAGAAGAGGAAGAAGAAGAAGAGGAGGAGTAAAAGGAGAGAGGTAACAGTATCTCCCCCTAAGCATGTTGCTCCTATTATAGGTTTTGCTGATGAGTTTGAACTCGATGATTTTCCTATGCCTGTTATTTATCAAAGTGATCATGATTGGGGGGGAGGGGGAACACACTAATTTTGATATTGAAAATATCTTTGGTACCCATTCTGAAAATGATGATAATAATTGATGTACTATTAGTACCATCCATGTTCCTCCCAATGATGATATAGAAAGCTCTGAGCTTGTGGTTGATGTGTTTAAAACTCCTTTTGCTACTGATGATTATATTCTTGATACATCTCCTTCTAGTAAAAATGATGATATGTTTACAAATGAACACACTTTGGAAGATGATTATTCTATTGCTAATGATGATATTAGGCCCGCAATCTTTGATAATTATGAACAATACTATAACATAGGCCATACTTACAATTATCCTTATGAAACTTGTGATAGTTATGGCGGGATTACCCCAAACCATCTCCCTAATATACAACTTGTCTATCATGTGGAAGTTCTTTATGATGATCACAAGGATGATTATCATATTTTCAGTCCACCTACTATTGAGGAGAAAATTAATTATGATTATAATATGCCTCCTATATTTGATAATTATGGTGACGAGAATTATAGTGATAGATATTTTGTTGAATTTTCTCCCACTACTATTAATGAGAATGACTATGATTATGTGGAGAGTGTTAATTATTGTATGCATGTGGCTCATGATAAGAATGTTATATGTGATAGTTATATTGTTAAATTCATTCATGATGCTACTGAAAGTTATTATGAGAGAGGGAAACATGGTTTTATGTATCTCAATAATATTAAGTTTCCCCTCTTTATGTTGAAAGTTTCAAATTTGCACTTATTTTATCTTCCTATGCTAGCCACTTTGTGCTTTATTGACTTGTTCTTCTACAAGATTCTTTTTCATAGGAAGTGTGTTAGACTTAAATTTGTTTTATATTTGATTCTTGATGCACTCTTTTTCTTCAATTCATATTTCTTATGTGAGCATCTACTCAAATTATCATGCCTAGTTAAAAGGCTTTAAAGAAAAGCACTTCTTGGGAGATAACCCATAGGTTTATTTTTCTTTATTGTTCTATGATTTTTTTGAGTCAAGGTTTTTTTTTACTTCTGTAGCAACTCCTTTGTATCTTTATTTTCTCACATTTTTGTGCCAAGTAAAGTCTCTAGTGAAAGTTGAAGTTAGATTTGGATTTCTGCGCAGGAAACAGATTTCTGCTGTCCACCGTTAAATTCTTGTAAATTCACTGAAAGATCAAAATGACCTGCAAATGTTTGTGCTTATTTATCAGATAATTCCGAAACTTTTTCTAGCTTTGCGTTTTTCGATTTGAGAAACGTAAGTGCCCCGAAAAAAATCGTCTTTACAGACTGTTCTGGTTTTGACAGATTCTGCCTTTTTTACTTGCATTCTCTCTTTTACTTTGTTGAGTGCATTTCTTTGCTCCACGAAACATCAGTGGCTATAGATGATGTTTCAAAAGTATTAATAATACTTGTGTCGATGGAGAACATGTGAATTTTTAATTGTGCACTAACCCTCTAATGCGAATTACATTGAGTTTGGTGTGAAGGAAGTTTTCAAGGGTCAAGAGAAGAGGGTGATATATTGTGACCAAGAAGAGTGCAAAGCTAAAGCTTGGGGATCCCCCCATGGTTCATCCTAGAAAATGCTAATAAGACTCAAGTGTCTAAGCTTGGGGATGCCCAAGGCACCCCTTCTTCATCAGCAACTTGTCAGGTCACTTCTAGTAAAACTACATTTTTATTCGATCACATCATATGCACTTTACTTGGAGCATATGTTTGTTTTTTTGTTTTGTTTTCTTTGCTGCAATAAATATAGTTGGAAACCAGCATTCTTTGTGTGGGAGAGAGACACGCTCCACTTTTTCATATGAATACTTGCTCGTATTCTTAGTTTTTTCTTCTAGCTGCTGCAAATCCTTTTAGCTCCTGTTTTTCATGCATCTCTTATTCAGAGCTGTTAGTTATAGTAGAGTTATGTTAGTACTCTCTTGTTTCATTTATATATTAGTTGGAGATTTTTTGTTGTTTGGTTTTTGATGGAAATAGAAATGCTACATGTGGTAGATGGTATGTTGGAAAGACTTGCACACTCTAGTAGGTCATTAAACTGTTTCACTTGATTATTTGATGTTGTTTTGAGATATTAATACTATTAATGGTAAACATGCTGGTCTAGTAAAGTAAAAAAATTAATGGTTGGTATAGAAGCTTGAAACTGTGCCACACTGGAAAAACCAGTTGATAGTATAATGGTATATGACTTTCTCTGCTGATAACAATCGTAATGGCTTTTTGTTATGCGCTGCGGTCGGGGTAGACAACAGTGACTTGTCACTGCCATGGACCCTCTTGGAGTGATTTTCATATGACTTGCATAACTATGTGGGGAATTTACATTATAGAACTTGGCTTGTATATTCCAATGATGAGCCTCCTCAATAGTGCTCTAGGTATTCGTGAGCAAGCAAGTTGGATGCTCCCCCACTAGTTCCATTGGAGAGCTTTCATACACTTATATCTCTATGTGCATCCGTTGTGTGGCAATCGCTACTCCTTGCATAGCTTCGATTATAAGACTTCCTCTTGTCTAATGATCACTTTCAGCTGTGTGAGACTTCCTTCCATTGACCTTCCAAAACCCCCATAATGTTCTTTTAGCCATAACATTTTGGTGCCAGGAACCAATACAGAACGCTTGCTTGTTTTGAGTGCCCAAATAGTTTGATGATTTTTCCACGTGCATATTGTTGTCACTTGACTTGATCCTAACAGGATTGTTGTGAGAGTTTGATGCTTAGGATGATTATATTGTTGTTCTTGAAGCTTAAATCATGTTTAATATACTTTGCACAATGGATTGTATTTTTGTATCGATTCGTTGAAAAGTTTTACTTTGTTCTTCCTAATGGGTTATACATTACTTTTTCTATCAACTATAAACCACAACCTTTACTCATTTGATCTTAATTTACAAGCTATACATTATGATGACCAAGTTTATGTTGGTAGCATGTCACTTCAGAAATTATTCGTTTTTATCGTTTACCTACTCTAGGATGAGTAGGAACTAATCTTGGGCATGTTGATACGTCATAAATTTATCCTTAATTTCTGATGTTCCATGTTGTTTTCATGCCATATGCTACATGTTTTCCTTACGCTTTATGTCATTTTTATCGATTACCCATGACCTATTGACAAGATGCCACAGAGCCAGTTCTTGTTTTCTGTTGTTTTTAGTTTCAAAAAAGTTGTTCTCGAAATATTCTCAGAATTTGAAAATTCGAAGCCCGGAAGTCTTAGAATTCCCGAAGGTTCCACGGAGTCCCGAAGAGGCCCAGAGGGGGGCCACAAGGGGGCCACACCAAAGGGCGATGCACCCTGGCCGCGCCGGGAGGTGGTGCAGGCCCCTCAGGTGCCCACCGCCATCGCCCTTTCGCATATATATTCTCCCCGATGTGTGAACCCTAAAGATATACCACTTTTCCACAAAAAACACCCGAGACTGCCGTTATCGTCAACTCGAGATCGGGAGGGTTCTGGAGTTCTCCCGGCACCCTGTCGGGAGGGAAATTCAAACCGGAGGGCTCTACACCACCCTGCCCGCCTCCGGAGTGATGCGTGAGTAGTTCATCCTTGTACTACGTGTCCATATAAGTAGCTAGATGGTTTTTCTCTCCCCTTTATGCGTCATGTTTAGATCTCGTGAGCTGCCTTACATGATCGATATCATCTTATTGTAATGCTACATGTTGTGTTTGCTGGGATCCGATGATTATTGAATGCTATGTATCTTGATTATCAATATATCATATTGTGTTCATGTGTATGTTATTTATGATCTTGCATTCTCTCCGTTGTTCGTAGATGCTCTGGCCAAGTAGATACTAGTGACTCCAAGCGGGAGTATTTATGCTCGATAGTGGGTTTATGCCTCCTTTGCATCTGTGCTCGAGTGACAGAAACGTGGCGGATGGAGGATGTGCTGTTTCCATTAGGGATAAAATAATAATGATGTTTACAATGTTTACATTACACACTTTGCTTACTGCAATTATCTGTTGCTTGCAACTTAATACCCAACGTTTGTTCGGATGATATTCGGAGGGTGGATTATTAGTCATAGACGCAGTTGGATGACGGTTTATGTATCTTGTTGTAATAGTAATCAGCATGTCATGCATGTTTCATTATCTATCAATTCTGTAATTTGTTCACCACACATGTTAGCTATCTTTTATGGAGAGACACCTCTAGTGAACTGTGGACCCCCATCCATTTTATCATACTGATAATACAACCACTACTCCACTACTTCCACCATTTTCACACTGCTACTGCTGTTTTCATATTGTTCTCATACTGTTTTCCACACCATATGTTTAACCTCTTTGTGTTCAGCAAAACCGGTGAGATTGACAACCTCACTACTTCGTTGGGGCAAAGTGAATTGATTGTGTTGTGTAGGTTCCACGTTGCTGCTGAATCTGAAGTGTGCCCTGCCACCTCAGCTGCATCAACCGTCCGAAGTTGCTTCTTTCTCCTACTGGTCGATTCAACCTTGGTTTCTGAGGGAAACTTGCTTCTGTGCTCATCAAACTTTCCTCTTGGGGTCTCCCAACGAGTGCAAGACCTGCACCATCAAGCATCAAGCTCACATATCCATGGTGGAACCAAAGGAAATGTTTGAAGCTCTTGATTACTTGGATTGGTTGGAAGCTATGCATGATGAGCTCAATAACTTTGAGCACAATAAAGTTTGGAAGCTAGTTGAGAAGCCGAAGAATTTCCAAAGTGTTATTGGCACTAAGTGGATATTCAAGAACAAGCAAGATGAGCATGGTATTGTCATAAGGAACAAAGCAAGATTGGTGGCTCAAGGCTACACTCAAGTGGAAGACATTGATTTGATGAAACCTATGCTCCCGTGGCTCGCCTTGAGTCCATCCTTATCCTTATTGCATATTGTAAGGTCCCCCAGAACCACTGTTCAAGCACACCTCCGATATGCATACATTCACGATCCTAGATCACACCAGTCGTGAACAACATATCAAGTTGGTACACAGATACAATATCCATTACACGATTACAGAAAACACTTACAAAAGAAACATGGTCACAAGACAAAGTCTAACACAATTTCTACGCAAGGAAAACACACAACACACACACAGCGGAAGACTAAACACCCACAACTTAGTAGAGCCCAAGTCACTCCTTAACCTACAGGCTACTGACCGGGAGACGATCCTAGTTCGCGAGTCCATCAGCGCAGTACTCCTCCTCGTAGATCTCCTCATGAGACTCCTCCTCGAAGTCTGGCAAGTAAATACCAGGGACGAAACCAATATGAGTACATTTGAATGTACTCAGCAAGACATGCATCATGCAACTTACCAAATGCAAGTATGCTTATATGGTGTAGTAGGTATGCTATACATAGGGTTCACTATCCATGATATATGAAAGATATGTCATAGTTGATTTTGAAAAGCTCTGTATCTTTGTTGAAGAAGATACTTCCAAAGAAACTAATATAGTTTTCTTTCTCTTGTAGATATTGCATATCCAAGAGGTTTTATAAAGCTTGTTTTATAAAAGAAAGATTTTATTTGCAAAACTTCTTGTAAAACAACTTATGGCTTTCCTTCATCAATACCTCAAAGGTACGAAGTTCCTTCTTTCATTTCTCCTCAAGTCCAACTCCTTTTTATCAAACATTCTTTTTGAAAACATTGACACAATGCTAGCTACATGGCCATTCAACTATCCATATCCGAGGACGCGGCTATTCTGAATAGTTTTTACTCTGCGGAGGTGTACACATTCCACCAGATCCAGTACATCCGCCGTGAACAACCACGGACTGTAACAACAGTATGTGAACATAAGATAAATGATCCTAACCATCCACTATGTTCAAGCTAGAATATGCATATCTCTTCAATTGGGTGTAATCTCCCGGCACCACGTCGACATCGCCATGACAGGAGAATTTGTGTTGTCCCCGGCACCAATTCGCCCATCGCCATGACATGAGAGCCAACTGCTGCGAGCGGAGGAGAACTTAATCCCACACTTTATGTCGCACGTTTCATAACTTGGCGACACTCGGTTCGAGGGAGTACGTCCCCTTATAGCAAATTCAGATAGAACACACACTAACAAAAACAAACTTCAAGTTAAGCCCCGTGCCCATGTTGAGGTAGTGTGGCAGTACGGTAAAGGTTGTCCAGCGAAGACTAGGTTATGGTTCATTTTTGTAAAAACACCTTTTTCCCAAAAATGACCACTTCAACATTCCTCCGGTGGACAAGGCTTTACCTTTCCACCGGGTTTTCCATAAAAGCCTTTGTTTTGCCAAAAAATCATATTTTAGGGTGTCCACTTAGGGACTTATACTTCTGGGCGGTAATAAATACCGTATGGTGGCTATGGGCTTGGTAACACCAAGTATCAACTACTGGCATAATAATGATATATATATATAATATTAATAGTATTAGTAGTCACTCAAAAATAGTTTTTGATAATCAAAGTTTTGTAAAACTCTTAGAGGTAAAACATGCATGATAGATAATGATAAGTATAGTAACAACAAGCATCAGGATGGCTTGCCTTAAAACTCTTTGTGTCCCTGGCCTTGGAGTAGCTTGAACTTGACGCATAGCTCCACAACTCCTTCTTCTTCTTCTTCTTCTTCTTCGTTTTCTAACGCCGTAAAAGGAATAAGAGACACACACTCAGAACCAAACTAAGGCAATCAAAGGTCAAAACAACACATACAACAAGCAAATGTATACTAGCGCAATCACTCAAAAGTTATCGAGAAACCTACCTCACAAACTCTCATGGTACAAACTATCGTCAAACAAACATATGGTTGAGAAACCATATTCCACACCTTATATACCCTGTATGGAGTGGGTGTACCAATCTCATACCAAGATACATAAGAAGCTAAAAATATAGCTTGTGGTCACAAAGGTGAGGCTACTAAAATAATAACAAGCAATCACAGCAATACCCATCATCAAAGCAATACCCATGGCAGTGGGTATTGACAACAACACAAGCGAGCATCACCAAACAAGTTTACTACTAACCTAATGCATAGATAACAAGATACTCCTAAACACAACCATAACATAAGTACAATACTCATGCTACGGTAAACACTCAGACAATCTCCAAACAACAAGCAAACATACTACAGATGAATAAGCTTGCTACAGACTATGCTTATGTCTACCCAAAAGCTAAGGAATCCATCAATCATGAAAATAACCAAACAAACCAGTGGCTCAACCAATGGTATCAAGTCATAATACACACTCAAAATATAGTACTAACAAGAGATAACAAAGTTTGAAATTGACGTAACAACAGGAGTTCACTAATAGCATTCTAGTAAGAGAATTCTACACAGGCATGCTATAAGGAATAATTTTATTCTACATCTAATCACAACCAGAAACTCCACAAGTCATGTCATAATAACAGAACTAACAACATCCTAAACATGCTAGAATAATCATACAACCATAAAATAGAAAGGTAACAATACTAGGGCAACTCATAATATCTAGTGGTGACACTAATGCAACCATAGAGAAGCAAACAACACTACAAGGATGCATTGTTCCTAACAAGCAACACATGAATGTAAAACTACTCACAACACAAACACCTTACACATGCTAGTACACACATATACAAAAATAATTCCATGAGAACAACTACTAAGCAAGAATCACTCAACCTACTAAATCATGTTTTTCTAATTAATCAAATAACAAGGAATCAAAGTACAAGCTATGCAACCAGTAGCTATGCACTCAAAACAAGCTCCACTAAAAACTTTCAAAAATCCAAACATTCAAGGAAAATTATCCACAAACAATCTATCAAACACTAGGATAATAATCCTATTTGCAAACAATATTCAATTTAAACAAAACAATAGTAAAACACTTCTTAACATGATATCACTAAGGGAACATTATGTTAACAAATGTAGCACAACTAAACATACTAGGAGTCAAAAAGAAATACTAAACACTTCCCTTACCCAAGTGAAACAACATCTACTTTCCTTGGTGGAAAATACTAGCCAAACCAATAGTAGTACATACTACTAACACAGAAGTGTATGGTAGGGGATTTGTACCCCTAACCAAAAATACAATGGGACCAGTGGGTTATGGGCCCACTAATACCAAGGCACTTAGAGGTCACAAAGCCTCGGGTTACACTTGACAAACATAAACTATCAAAGCATTCAAAACATGGCTAGTCATACTAGTGAAAACAATACTTTTTTTTACACCATTACTGTGGGGGAATCCCCCACAGCCCCCTCTTTATTAAAAAAAAAATAAAGTCATTTACAATATGTACAAAAGGAACAGAAAAAAGCTAGGAGATGGAATTAATCCATGATGTCAATAAAGGAAGAGTAGCCTTCTTCACCCTATACTTAAGAAGGGTGATCTCATGCAAGAAAATAGCTTTCCAACCTCTGAAGGTAGGTTTAATATTATTGAATATCCAGCCATTTCTTTGGTTCCAAATACCCCAACCAGCCAAGACCACAATCTCAGCAAAGAAGGAACCTGAGAAATATTTCCTGGCAAACTTAATAGATTCTGCAGTGTTTCCAGGAATCCATGGAATTTGTAAATAATTCCAAACTCGAGTGCTGAATTGACAATTGAAGAAAAGATGCCTCCAATTTTCAACAATATGAGAAGCACAAAGGACACAATCCTGTGTATCAGAGACATGCCAATTCCTCCTGGTGAGCATATCCTTTGTATTAATCCTATCATGAAGGATCAACCAGGCAAAAAAATTATGCTTGGATTGGCATTTACTTTTCCATAACCAATCCGAGACAAAATCAGAATGGATGTGTGCAAAACTGTATTTATAGAACGAACTTGGTGAGAATGCCTGCTTAGAGATTGAGCTAATCCATATGTCCTTCTATTGAGTGGAAAGAAGCAAGTGTTGAGTAATAGAACAGAGTTCTAAGTACTCCTGATGGGATAAGTATGACAGAGGCAGTGAAATTTTTTGAAGCCCATCCTCTAACAGCAAGAAGTCCCTGAATGATTGCAGCTTATCTTTAGCAAAAGAAAAAAGTCTAGGAAATTGTTGACTCAGAATGACATTGTGCCAAGTATCTTCCCAGAATAGAACAGTGATACCATTACCAATTTTACATATACTTGCCTTCCTGTAATCATCAGATAAACTGAACACTCCTTTCCACCAGAAGGAGCCTGAAGAAATAACAGCATGAGGGATAGAATTATGATAATATGCATCTGTCACTAGCTGAATCCATGGTATAGATTCCTGATTATAGAACTTATGCAGGTGCTTGAGCAATAGGGTTGAATTATGAGTTTGCAAATTAATGATTCCTAACCCACCCTTATTTTTTGGTCTGCAAACCATTGGCCAAGCAGCAAGAGAATGTGCTTTATCTTTCCCTTTTTTACTCCACATGCAATGTCTTCTTTCTCTATCAATCACCTTAATACACTAGCTGGGATGACTAGAGATAGCATGTAATAAGTTGGTAAGGATGAGAGGAATGAATTAACCAGTACTAATTTGTCACCATATTATAAAAAGGAGGCTGTAGCAGATAATTTTCTTTCCACTCTATCAATTAGAGGAGAAAAATCTCTTATACTTGAAGACCAAGATAGGTAAAAGGCATGGATCCCATTTGACATTCAAACACTTGAGCCAACTCATTAGCTTCATCATCATCAATATTAATGGGAGCCATAGAATATTTGTGGAAGTTAATCTTCAAACCAGTAAAGCTTGTATAAATATTGAGTATCTCTTTAAGAACCAATAAATCTTTCTTGCAAGCAGGCATAACCACTAATGTATCATCAACATATTGAATAATAGAGAAATCTTTCCTCACAGGGATTGGTGAAGATAACAGTCCATTTCTGTATGCATTGTTCACCAAGCTTTGCAGTTCAGCACCTTCAACAAAAAGAAGTGGAGAGAGAGGGTCACCTTGTCTAACCCCTCTTTTACAAGCAAAAGATTTTCCTGGAATCCCATTTAAAAGGACAGAAGAAGATCCAGAGGAGAGAATTTATTTTACCCAAATAATAAATAGCTCAGGGAAGCCTTTAGCTCTCAGGATTTTAGTGATAGCTTCATGATCCAAAGTATCAAATGCTTTTTTAAAATCAATTTTGATCACCACAACTTTCTTTCTTGATTTCTGACATTGAAACAGAAATTCAAAAGACGAAGCAAGGCAGTCTTGAATTGTTCTTCCTTTGATGAAACCATATTGGTTGTCATGAATAGTGGTGCAAATAATGTTTTGCATCCTGTTGGCAATCAATTTTGTATGGAATTTAAGACATGTATTTGTGAGTGAAATTGGCCTGAAATCATTAACAGTCTCTGGAGAATTATTCTTAGGAATAAGAGTGATATATGATCCATTAATACTCTGTAGAGAAACTGTTCCAGCATGAAACTCCTTGCAAAGCTGGAAAAAATCTTCCTTGATAATATCCCAGCATTTTTTAACAAATAGACCATTAAAACCATCAGGACCAAGGGCTCTGTCATTTTTTAGATTTTTCATGACACCCTCAGTTTCCTCTTTGGAGAAAGGATCCACAAGACACTCAAGATTATCCACAGGGTGCAGGTACTATGAATATCTAAATCTTGAACAATTGGCAAGGAGACTCCCATCCTTTTTTTGAAACATGACCGAAAAGCAGCAGCCTTATGATGATGATCAACCATAGTGACACCCTCATCATTTTTTATTTCTGATATTGTGTTGGTTCTGTATCTTTCAGTGGCCTTAGCATGGAAACATTTAGTATTTTCCCCTCCCAACTGAACCCATCTAATAGTGCATCTCTTTTTCCAATATGCAGACTGAGAGAGCGGTAATTTTTTCAGATGACACTTCACTATATTCCTGAAATTGAATTCTGGCCTGCTCAAATTTCTCTCCTCTTCAAGGTTATCCATAATCAAAATCACTCTGTTACACTTGGCAATTAATAATTTAAGGTGGGAGAGATTTCTGCCCCACTTTTTCAGCTCATGTCTGAGGTTTTTAAATTTTGCTGTGATTCTAGAAGCAATATTTGTAGCCTTAACAGGCCAAAGCCAAACCCTCTTAACAAGATCATTAAACTCTGCCTGATGGATCCAATGGTTCTCAAAACAAAAAATCTGTTCCTTTGGAATTGTAGTTGAAATAGAAATGACACAAGGAACATGGTCTGAGGTAGATTTAGCAAGAGGCATGACTAGTGTGTTAGAATAATTGAGAGTCCAAATATGACTGGTAAAGAACCAATCCAATTATTCAAGCAATGGTTGATCTTGCATGTTTGACCAAGTGAAAGCCCTACCTTTCAAAGGCAATTCAATGAGACTCAAGTGACTAATGATTTCATTGAAAATGAAAATGTCATTCATATCTGCCCCAGGCTTGTTTCTGTTGTCAACTGATCTAATAAAATTAAAATCACCAACAAGGAGCCAGTTCTCATGTGTAGGAATAATAAGATCATGAAGCCAAAGAACAAATTGATCTCGCTCAATTCCTCTGCAAGGTCCATAAACAGTAACTAAAGTCCAGGAGGTATTGTTGTGTTTGGATGTGAAAGATATTCTTATAGCAAACTTGTGGCATTCCAACAAATTTCCTTCAAAAAGTGAACTGTTCCAAAGAACAATTATTCCACCAGAGGCACCCACAGAAGGAGAATATATAAAACGATCAAATATCTTTGGACAGAAAGATCTGATAAAGAATGATCAAAAGATTGGCACTTGGTTTCCTGTAGACAGATAAGGGCACATTGACTTTCCTCAATTTTGTTATAGACTAGCAATCTTTTTTTAGGATCATTAAGCCCTCTGACATTCCAGTCTAATACTTTCTAATCTAGCGTCCAGTAAGTGGTATTATCCATAAAAACCAACTTGAGATGCAAAGAAGAGATAGCAGGTCCAGCCAGCTCTTAGGATAAATAATTCCTTAACATATCCACTCAAAGGGACAAAATACAAGATAGCTTCGTGATTGAACATTCCAGGACCTAGAAGTCTGAGAATAAATATGATCATTAAGTACAATACCCAAAATAAGAGGATGCCAAAACAATGGCCAAAAATCATAAAAGATTTTCCTATCATTAAAAATTCTTGCTTTTCTTCTCTTCTTCTGGAATAGCCTCAAGCTTTTCCTCTGAAATCTCTTCTTCATCAATCTCCAGCACCCTTCCCACCTGTTGCAAAATTATTAAAGGAGTGGGGGGGGGGGTAACTGGCTCCTCTTCTGGCATGGGCCTAGTGGATCTTGGATTTTTCTTGGGGATAGGAGTGTCCTTCATGGTCAGTAGCTTAAAACCATTAGCAAGTGCAGCTTTCCTTGTACTCCTTCTAACTGAAAAATCTGCAGCAGGGGTTCTCACCTTGCTTCTCTTCCTTTTCTTGGGGATAGATACAGAAGCATCAGTGTTCGCATCTTTTGTGACATGTTTCCTGAGAGGACTGCTAGGTAACTGAACTAAATTTTCAGGACACTCAGAGAAACAAATCCTTCTAGCTGTTCTTTTGGCATGAAAAAAGTTTCTTTTTGCAGTAAACTGAAAGATAGATCCCTCTATAGGTGCAGAGACCAAAGTGACATGAGAAAAAGGGCAAATCTTCAGTCCAGTAGGGCACAGAGAGTTTAGTATGCTTTCTGGAATAAATTTGCTCAAAATCTTCTCCCATTGCATGGATGGAGGCAAAACGGGTCCATATAGCTGTGGATTATGTTGCACCCATGGCCAAATAATGTTGCAAGCAGATGGGACCACAACAGTATTCTCCTGCAACTGAAGCATGTTGACCACAAGCTGCACTTGGTTAATCCGATTCACTGAATTATCTGAGTTATCTACCACTGCAGAACCAGAATCCTGTGGAATTATAAGATCATCCCAGTCTCCAACATTCTCATCATGAGCTTCTGGCTGTTGCTGCTGCATATCATCTTCAGGTTGAAAAGGAGGAACATTCCAGCCTTGCTCTGGATACTGTGGCAGGACAAAATTCCCAATATCTTGTTGCAAGCCACCAGGGAGAGGATGTGGATTTCCATGTAGAGGTATGGGATCCTCATCGGGAGGAAGGACCTCTGCAAATTTAGCAGACAATACATAACGGAGAGCAGTCCATGATTCTCTAACTGCACCTAAGGAACTGAAATCTCCAAAAACCACATCACGAGGCACTAATTGTGGAGAAATAAAAGATGCATACACTAGAGTTATATCGAGTGAACCATCAAGATGATGCTAGTGATGAAATCGACCAAAAGAAGCAACTGCATTGGATATATCTGAGTCATTACGAAAATCAGCAGGGATACCCAAGAACATAAGCCATCCTTTGCGGAAACCGGCTGCAGATTTGTGAAGCTGGGTTCTGTTATCATGATTAACAAATCTAAAAAAAACATCCTCTTGTATCTCATAAGGGCCACCCTGGACCAAAGCTGTACGAGCTGCAGCAATGCGCATCTAGAACATGCCTACTCCAAACAGACATGGTTGCACATCCTCCACCACACGAAGCAGATGTTGCTCAACATACAGTCGTACCTGCTGTCTCCAGAATTGCTCTTCTCCAGGAAGCTGTGGTGGCTCCACAATGGCGACACAGTAGGATTCATGTGTACGAGGAGGGGGGTTGCAGGGGTACAAAAAGTACGAGGCAAGCGTGAAGGACCACCATCGATGATCTGGAAGCCCTCCGGGATCCATCTCGCCGGATTCAACTCGAACGTCGCCATGGCTTGCGATTCTGAAGAGGACATAGGTGATGTGGGGGCAGAGGAGGAACTATAGGTGTCAGCTGTGTCAGAAATAGGTGTTAGACAGGGAGCCGAAACGGCAACTTCCTTGTTGCTTTGAGTTGTGCTCGGACTAGGACACTTTTTCTTAGGAACCTAGGATTGGTAAATCTTCTCTTTACCAAAACAGTTGCGCTGGATATGGCCATAGTGAAAACAGCTTTTACATCGTATTTTATTAGTACAGTCCACCGTGTCGTGTTCCATGGACAAGCATTTTCCACATCGCCAAAATCGATACGCCAAGTCATCAATAAGCTTATTAAAAACCAATATGCTCTTTCTCCACTTCATTAATGTGCAGAGAAGAACCTTGGCTTCAATTCTGTTCCACTGGTGGATCTTTGTCTTGAGTATTCATTAAAGCCTTGATATCATTATTATTGAAATTGCCAAAAGCAATAACATCATCACTAGATCTAGGATCGGTATATCCCTTGCTTGCTTCATATGATATAGCATCTAAAAAATGAGCCTTTTGCGTGTCGAGTTATTTGATTTGATGCTTGATTTAGGAACATGCAATTGCAAAGCCTGAAGACCCAATTGTACTTTCTTTTTGGATGGACTAATCAACGTCCATTCTTGTCGACACTCCTCTTGCCAATGACGAAATTCACTCATCCAATGAGGACCGCCACGAACCCAAAGATTGAATTCACACTTGAATTGCTTGCAAGAAAATCTTCTCAGATTATGAATGTGAAAACCAACCAATTTGCATGAAACATTAAATGAAAATGTTCTATCATGAAGGAGAGACACTTTGAGGCTACCACAAAATCCACCAAGCACTGATTCTAGTGCAATCGCCACAACATCTTCATCGATCCGAAAGTTAGCTCGTGCAAAGGATACCACCATAATAAAATGACCAGAATTCCACGTAGGGTGAACTGTTGTGTGAAAAAAAATTCACCTCCTTTGCAAAATTAAATCCAAGTGATAAATCCAGACCCATAGCAATAGAGTCATAAACCGCTGAAGAATGATCTTCCTCAGGAGGAGAGGAGGGTTTAACCATGGTAGTCAAATCATGATTAGGTGAATTAATGCTCGTAATCAATTGGTCTCCAATAGGATGATCAATAGTAACCGAGTCCAAAATATCATGCATAGCACCAGAGGAGCCAGGATCAACATGATCATATGGTAAGACCACACAAGAGCCCACTACGGCCGAATGAGAGGGAAAACATACCTTCAAACCAAGATCGATTCTTTCAAAAGGCAAGACGCCACGTCCAACCAGGGACGTCCCTTTGGCATCTTTGAGTGAGATCCAATCACCTCTGGATGCCTTGATCCAAAGATGCAACGAGCCATCATAAACCTTGTCACGTCCCCGATCTAGATCTTTCGAGGTAGAGTATGTAACCTTCCAGATCCAAGATGGAGGAATGGTGGGAGCCATGAGGGTATGGCTATGAGAGGGAGCTAATGGATGGATCAGAATTGACGATGACCGACCGGAGAGAGGTGATCGCCGGCAGCTAGGTCAAGGAGAGAGAGGGCGCCCATCCTTCCTGGTTCCTCTTTACTTTAATTTTTTTATCTTTGAGTGAAAATAATACTAGTGAAAGAAAACAACAAATGTTACACATGCTTTGCTACAAAATAAAGTGCAAGCTAACAGAGATAATAACATCAAAATAACAGCACCAAAATGGTACTGGACTCCTCACAACCACATCAAAACTTAGGTAAAACAAATCTACAAAGATTTGCTCACACAATCTAGTCAAAAATAAATACTAGAAAACAATAAAATGCTATTTCTATTTCCATATGATTTCCAATCATGCACACACTTCCTAAGGTAGTTGTATTGCAAGAAAACAACCTAATAACAAGTAGAAACATATTTATACATGCTAGAAAACAAGTTTCAAACAATCACACATTTGATTTCAAACAAGTACACACATAATAAAGAAAACACAAAAGCCGTTGTTTCTGGAAATGCATGCCAAAAATAATCTATAGCTCTAGAAATTAATCCAAGCTAGGATTAGATAGATCTAGTCACACAAACTCATCCAATTGGATTCACCTCAAAAATCATTTTTATACTCTTCCTAAAAATAAAAGAAAAGCCTACTTGTCATTTACCAAAATGGATGGCATTTCCATTTGGTAACTTACCTTGATGTGAGGCCAAGCCCTATTGAAAGATCTATTCACTAGCTACTCAAAAAAAAAATTGTTTGCAAGATTTGGATACCGATCCAAAAGGTTATTTATAGAAAGGTTAAACAGACATTCTGTGGCATTTTAATTACCAAGACAAAAATAAAAGTGCAAACCTAGATCTAGCAACTTGACATGGTTAAGAAAACATGAGTCTACTGCCATGAATTTTTGTAGATATTTGCAACAAAACTATTTTTAACAGAGCCAAAGCAAACATACATGTTTCTACAAAAACAAATAAAAGAAAACAACAAGGCATACGTGCCAGATTCCCAGCGCGCGGCCCAGCTAACCAGCCGAAACGGCCCAGCGCCACTGCGCGCGCGGGCGCGGGAAACGGCTAGGTTTAACAGGGGCCGTTGATCTCAGGATCAACGCCCCACGCTCTTCTCCTACCTCTACTCCCTCTCTCTCATCTCTCCCACACGGACGAACACGGCGGCGCGGAACGGCTCGGTGGCTCACCGTGGGGACTTGCTGGGGACGGCCGCGGGGTCGAGGAGGGTCCCGGAACTCGCGGGCGTCGAGGGGCGTGGAGAGCTGCGGCTGGCGTGGCCCCGAACGGTGGTGCTAAGTGGAGTGGGCGCGGCGGCAAGGTTGTTGGCGGCGGTCGACATGCAAGCAACCAAGCACAGGGAGGGGTCAGGGCGCGTCCATTGCCAACGGGGAATCCAACGGAGGTGAGTACGAGAGGTGGGAGGGCGAGATCGAGGTGCTCCACCTCGGGCACACGCACGGTGGCCGGCGGCGATTTCTGGCTCGTGGGCTCGCTAGAGGCTCTCGGGCTCGCTCTCGTTTGCTCGAGGGGTTCGTGGGGAAGTGTGAGGGCATAGTGGCGAGAGGGATACAGGGGAGAGGACATATAGCCACGGCATTAGGTTGGGGTCAAAGGGATGGGCTCGAGTGGGTGTCCGGGAGCGGCATGGGGGCGCCCTGGGGGTGTTCTCGACAAAGCAAGGCCAAGAAATGATGTCAAGGGGCAAGGTGAGGTTTGGGGCAAGTCCAAAATGGCTTTTGGGGGCTGGGGGAGTCACAACCATGGCCACAAGGGTCAAGGCATGGGTGCCCATGCCATGCCACATCAGCCCTGTCCCCTCTCCTTCTCTCACTCCAAAACCCACTCTCCAAGTCTTCTAGAAGCACAACAAGGGATTCAAGGTCGAGTACAAACTATGGTCAACACTCAAGACAAGGTCCCACTTCCAATATTGCAAGAAAATGCAATGAAAACATATGTCAAACATTGTATCTACCATTGTTCCAAAAATTCAGAAAATTCAGTTAACACTTAGCAATTTTTTAAGTGTAGGAAAACAGATGAAATGAGCAAAAAGTTTAGAATGTTTTCAGAGGGTAAATGGATTCCAATTTTTTTCCAAGTTGGAGTTTGTTAAACATGTTTTAAACTTTCAGAAACATCTTTTGAAAACAAATTTGGAAAGGTGGAAAGCTATGAAAACATACTGGGAAAAAGGGTACTTTCTGTTTTTCTCTGTTTTCTAAGAATGCCTTTTTCTGTCTTATTTTTCTTCCACAAAAACAACAAGCAAAAGATCATTTTTATTATTCCAAAAATCAAACCAAGATTATGGATTTATAGTCCATATAAAAAGGAACAAATACAAGTCAAGAAAACTCAAAATGGAATATGATAGCCTAGTGAAAACAAGTGTGGAAAACAGGTACTTGGCTATATTTTCAGGGAATATTTTCTATAGAAAACTTAGAAGAAAAATTCCATAAATCATTTTAAATTTTTGTTTTCTTGGATCCAATAAAGCTAAAAGTTTATTTTAAGATGCAATCAAGAATGATCCAAGTCTTGGAATAAAAGTTCACTCAAGTAACATCAGGGGAAACATCTGGGAAAAATTATAGAATTGTTTTCAGGAAAATTTTATATTGGTTTTATAAAGAAAGAAAACTTGCATTGCATTTATGATTAAGATCACATACACATGTTGGTTCAAACAATCATGTTGTTAGAAAAAAAAATTGTTGGCCCTAATTTTTGTCCCCTTGAACTACAATACAAGGTTCCAAAAAGTGGGGTGTGACACATATGCATCTTCGCACAATTTCAAATTGCAACAAATGGATGTCAAAAGTTCATTTATGAATGGTTCATTGAAAGAGGAGGTATATGTTAAGAAACCTCCGGGGTTCGAGAACGTCAACTTCCCTAACCATGTCTACAAGCTTGATAAGGTTCTCTATGGACTTAAACAAGCACCACGTCATGGTATGAGCACCTTAGAGAGTTGTTGGTAGACCATGGGTTTGAAGTTAGGAAGATCGACCCCACCCTTTTCACAAAGAGGGTAAAAGGAGAGATTTTCATATGTGAAAGGGCATGGATGTCTCCTAGAGGGGGTGAATAGGCGTTTAAAAATAATTACGGTTAAGGCTTGAATAAATGCGGAATAAAACTAGTGTTTAATTTATCAAGCCAAAACCTAAACAAACTAGGTTCACCTATGTGCACCAACAACTCATGCTAAACAATTCAAGAAAATATGTGATAGCAATATATGTTACTTCAAGCTCGATGGCTATCACAAAGTAAATTGCATAAGTAATGAGATCGGGTATAGAAATAACCGAGAGACATGGAGACAATGATTTATCCCGAAGTTCACTTCCCAATGGAAGCTAATCTCCGTTGGAGAGGTGTGGAGTCATAATGAATCCAAGCGCCCAATGGCTCACCTTATTCACCTCGTGCCTCCACCAATGCGGGGTGCCACAATCCACTATGGGACCTTTAAGGGCGGTCACCAATCCTGCACAAGGTTGGGGCAATCTCCACAACTAAATTGGAGGCGCCCAACAATATCCCGCGAGCCACCAAAACTCCGAGAAAGAAACAAGATCCTGAGGCACCAAAACTCCGAGACAACAAGGTCCGAAGCCACCAAAATTCCGTGACAACAACAACCGTCTAGGGAACTCCAAGTACCCAAGAGGGAAAGCTTAAGGGCACTCTAAGAACCCAAGAGCGACAAGCTTCTCAACTTTCACTCGAATGAATCCTCGTAGAGAACTCAAACGGATGCAACCTATGAAATGGAAGAACACAAGAAGTGCTCAAATACTTCACTCTCAAATCCCACCAAAGCAACCAATGCTATGGGGGGAGAAGAGAGGACGAACAAGGAAGAACTCAACAAATGAATCCACGAGATCTAGATCCAAAGACTTTCCCTCACTAAGAGGAGAGATGGATTGGTGGAATAGTAGATCTAGATCTCCTCTCTCTTTTCCCACTAATTGGAGGAAAGAATCACAGAGGAATAGAGAGAAAGCAAGCTCCAAGAGGTCAGTGGGGAAAACTTGCTTAAAAGGTGGGGAACCATTAGGGAAGAAGACCCCTTATATAGGCCCCGAAAATCAGCCCGCTGGGGGCCTTCTGCGCGTCCCCGGCCTCCCAGGCCGGCCTCTAGGCAGGCCACCTAACATAGCCGCCCAGCCTAGGATGCCTTAGCCTGGCCTAGGCCGGCCTCCCAATTTCCAGAAAATCACCTTCACTAAAAGTGCAATATCTTTTGTATCCGTACTCTGTTTTTGATGATCTTGGGCTCGTTGAAATCGCAAGAACGAGCACTATAAGATTATGAAAATAAACATCATAGTTCATAGTTGGAGGATAAAACTAAATGATGAAAGCTTTGACCTCTCTATAAAGGAACAATCGGTAAAACCTCCAATATCAAAAACGCAATAAGGTTTTCATGCGAAACCCGTTTTTGATGAACTTGAGATTATATTGAAGCACATGAGAAGATCTAAAGCCACACATGGATAAAACACAAATAAGAACTGTGACGCCCCGTGATCGGGCACTATGCAGATTTCAGCATTCCCGCCAAATCCGCATAATAACCGATTCCAGGTGGCCACTTGTGATAACATTACAACAGTTCACGAATATTCCGCAACAACAGCAGAAAAGATATATACAAGATGACTCAAACGAGTCAGGGATACAACTGATACAATACAAAGATCCAAATAACAGCGGAAGAAACAACATAGTGTCCGACTACGGACAAGATACAAATTGGACTAAGAGTCCTGAAGATAACCGAGAGCGTCCACTCCCTGCCCAGGCCAAGCCGGAGGGATTCCCAAGCTAACGTCGTCAGACTTCAAACCTGTTGACTGCAATATTGAATATGCAGCCACGAAAAAAGGATTCGTGGGTCAGTACGGTTAAGTACTGGCAAGTGGATAAACCATACTCACAAGATACCGGCGTAACCAGTCATCACAGGATACAAATACTTTGGGTTCAACGGAAAGGAAGGGGTTGTTGCAAATAAGTGTCAGCGGGCTGCACTAACCAACTACAGAGACTCACTACAACATCCGGCTAAAAGAGGGGGATAAGATAGCGTATCGTAACCAACTACAACTAACCACCAAACAAACCCATCCAATGTTACCCCCTACTAAGGAAGCAACCCAAGGATAACTCACACTGTTGATTAAGGTGAAGTTCAGGTTATTGTGATAATATGCCTATTACTAGTCAAGTTATTATTGATTAGGTGTAAGTTGTCTGAGTACTTGTTAGCCAGTACTTTCACCAAGTAATCCATAACCGCGGAAAACACGGCTTCTCGAGAAGATTTATCCCTGTAGGGTGTGCTCCAGTACCCGTACACACTCAAGCCACCAACTAAAACTCAGGTTGGCTCGACACGACCCAAACCATCTCTACAACCCATCCTAGGAGCCACGGAGCTATAAGGTCCCAGCCACGCAGCCGAATACTCAGCGCAGGTGTGCAAAACTCCCGCAGGACACAACACCCCGGCACTACAGGCCTCGCCCTATATGCATCATCATCATCATCAGTAACCATGGGGGATCCACCCATTATGCAAGGAGCAAATGGAACACCCGAACTAAGTGTGGCTCTTCGGACAAGCTGCAGATCAGGTCTAAGCCGAGGGGGGTCCCATACTACCACCCGGATGCGGTGAGCACGCTCATCATGGATCAGTAGACAAGACTCTTTTCCTAATTAGGTTCGACACTAGCAGGCTTCAAAACCCTAACCCGGGCCTCCTGCCGGTGCCTTAACATCAACTTATTGTTACCCAAAACATTAACAAGTTGTTGATTGAATTGAAACCCAACTATCAACTAAACAGGTGATATGAAAGGAACAACAAGACTTGAGCGCAAACAACACTAAGCATGCAACTACGACACGAGGGCCAACAAGGTAAACAAGCAACAGTTAATAGGAAGTGGAAGGAAGGCTATATCAGGGCTGCAAGGTAAACATATGATAGGATCGAGACACAAGCATCGAAACAACAGGCTAGAATAAGAACAACGGAAAGAATCGGTAACAAGTGATGAAAGGCAGCCATTTGGCAGCAAGTGTGTATACTTGCCTGAGATCCAGCAACTAGAGGTATATCCGCAGCACTTGTCGTTGCTCACATCATCTCAACGTCCTATCCGGGAAGAAGCAACGGACCTCGAACAAACACCGGATGCAACAATTACTTCTACGGCAAAAGATCCAGCATGATCCTATTTTATATGCATGACATGACAAGATGCAACAGGGAAAACAACTTAAGCAATTTAATCGGAACCGGAGTCCGGAGAAATAGGAATTGGTTCAAGTTGTTTAGCTAACCATCAATATTAAATGTTGATTAACAGGTTTACACAAGGTAGAGGTGATCTATCCAATATTAAATGGAATAGGGTATGATTTGAATTTAATACCCCAACACATTCCATATTTATTTAATAGGTGAACATACATAACACTACTACAAATGCAACATGCAAGGTGCAAACATGAACATGGATGGCATGAACAGATTAAGTGCATTTTTCTGGTATGAAAACATATTTTATTTGTTGGATTTGGAATTAAAATGAATTAGTTATGAATTTGGCAATTTAAATTGCATTAAATAAGGAACAGTTGTTTTCAGCAATTTAAATTATTCAAAACATAAAACAAATGTTATATTTGGAAAGAGCATGAAATTTTGGTTGGAAAACATAATTTATATGGGCCAATTTGAAATAAGATTGAATTTGTTATGAATTTAATCAAATTCATAAGAGTTGTTTGAATCTGAAGTTTTGAAATTATTTGGAATGTTCAAAACAGTAAACAAAATACATATTTGAAAAGTTCATGAAATTTTGATTGGGATACATACAAAGTTTGTGTCATTTGGGTTTGTGGTTTGAAAATTATGAGCATTTGAAGTTTAGGGTTTATTTTGCAAAAGACAGGGATGTGGTTGTGAGGAAAAAACAGTAGAGAGGGGCTCCGGTGTAAAAACGGTAAGGCCAGGGGCCTCGGTGCAAATTCCAGATCCAGATATGGATCTGGGACTTTTCTCACCGTGGCCAGATCCAGCCACCGCAGCTGACGGGTGGGACCTGCGCCACATGGCAGCTGACGAGGCACGGGGAAACGTAGGTGGCATGTAGAGGCACTGACGGGTGGGACCCAGTGGTCAGCGCGGCGGAAAAGCGAAAAAAGGACGCCGTCCCCAGGGATCGAACCCTGGTCGAGGAAGAGCGCGCGGGGATCATTACCAGTGCGCTGTTCGGTGGTTGATGTCAGGTAAGGGAGTGCGAGCCAAGTTGAGGTGTATCCCTGCGATATGTTACCGAACCCAAAAGGTCCGCTCTTCTCTGACGAACTGAACGGCGACGAAGGTAGCAGAGGGCCGCGGCGATCGATGGGGCGATGGGTGTGCTCGCGGTGTGGAGCTGCTGTGCGTGTGGGGTGGCATGTGCCTAAGGGGTGGGTGCACGCACGAGTGGTGCTGACGGGCGTGTGTGTGCACAGGGGCGTGCCAGCGAGAGCAACACGGCCAGGAGCTTCCGTTCGTGGTCATGGCGTACGATTAAGGAGACCATGGCTAGGGAGTCCTCCATCAAACGAATGAACAAGGGGATGGAGGGAATAGAACCGGGGACTCACCGTGGTGGCACTGGGGTAGCCGGACATGTTCGAGGAGGACCGACGACGATGAAATTCGACGGTAACGGTGGCTGCTTCCACCACTCCATCTCGGTATGGTACAGAGGAGAAGAAATCCGAGAGGTGGGAGGAAGAGAGGGGAATTGGCGGCGGCTGAGGAGGGGAGGGGGAAAAACCTAGGGTTTGGAGGGAGCCTCTAGGGGGAGATAAGGGCGAGGGGGTGGTTGAGGTGGGGGGAATCGGTGACAGTGACAGCGATCTCTCCCCCCGCGTCCGTACGAGGAAGACGAGCTCGTTGGGCTGCTGGGCTTAGGTGGGCTGAGGAAAAAAAGGGAGAAAGGCTGGGCTGGCCCCTCCCCTTTTCTTGTGATTTTTTTCCCTTTTCTCTTTTTTTTTGTAAAGGATGAAAGGGAGAGAGAGATAGAAAAGTGTTAGGGTTTTCTTTTATGAAATTTGTATTAACTTACAAAACAACAATTAAAGCAAGTGTTAATCTTAGTTTCACAAGTTTGAAAGTTTAATTTGATTTAAAGGTGTTAGTTGAATTTTTCTCAAAGAGGGTTTGGGGTTTTATTTTATTTTTTTATAACTGTTTTTTATCTGATTTGCAAAACAGCAACAACAAGGTGGTTTAAATTATTTTCAACAATTTGAAATTATTAATTTGATATTAAATTGTTAGGTGATTTTTCAAATAGGGTTTGGTTTGGAAGTTTGGAAATAAATAAATTTTATTTAATAGGTTCAAGCAATTAGGCAAACATTATTGAAGTTAATTTGTTTGCAAGATTTTAACTTTTAAACTCCCATTTGAAATATGCCAAATAGGATTGATTTGATTTGAATTTTGAAATTACCACTAGGGTTTTCAACAAAAGGGAAATTTTTATTAACAAGCCATTTGAATAAATCAACTTCAAACTTTTTGAAAAACAATTGAGTGGTTTACTTGCAACTTTCAATTGCAATTTTTAGACAGGTGTGAAAGTTTAAATTGTTTTGAATTTTTCAGTTGTGATGCAAACATGGTGCAATGCAATATGATGCATGTGATGCAAAGCAAAAAGAAAAACAAACAACTCTACTTAGGGTAACACCCCAGGTGTTACAAGAACCAATAAAGATGATGCCAAGTATTCAAAGGTTTGAGCTCTCTCCGAAAGATAAGATCAAGTTGCTAATATGAGGGGCCCTCTTGATAGTACGGTTATCTATCCTATAACCCGGTCTCCCTCCTAATGCTATGAGACCGGTAAAATAGAAAACCTATGAATACCATACCTTTCCCTTGAACACTCCACTTGAGCTATATGATGAAGATCTTGAACTCCTCAAGATGGAACACCTTTCTTGATTTCGCTTTGCTCGGTGAAGACACATAGATTGCTCCCCCATACAGCACTATGGGAGAGGATATTTTAAGTAAATATTCACTTGGACATTATCTCCAAAAGAGTACCAAGCTTCAAGCATGTTATCTCGTCGATATGCTCCCCTTGAACTTGCACTTCTCAACTTTGATGACGATCACCATTTCATGTCATCCACCATGGGATATATGAAATCTTCTTTTTGATGCAAACCCATGGAAACATACGTAACCTCACATAGATATACCACATACACATATCATGGGTTACTTCACAAAGCTAATTGCACAATTACTTACCATACCATGAACCCAAATGGTACATCTTCTAGCTTTGTGAGTTGGTCTACTTTAATCATCTCTTAGCACTTTGTCTTGATCAACCTTGTATGTTTTCTAATCTCTTAATTATAATAATGTATTGAAGGTAATCATGAATGTTCACACAATATTATTCTTCAAGACATACTTGCAATATGCTCAACTCTCTCATGACCAAACAACTGATATTCACATGAATAGCACCTTGGTCATCACTTGATCATCTTGAATCCAACACATGGAAATCAAGCATTAACTATGGAGAAACACTAAAAGTATAAATCATTTCAACCATTAGTCCATAGTGATTTTCATTAATTACCAAAACCACACATGGGGGTACCATGCTTTTTCAATCTCCCCCTTTTTGGTAATTGATGACAATCTCTTTTATGAGAGTTTATATAATGAATTTGAGAAACCATGCAAATAAGCAAGCAAGGATGCATGAGCATGAAAGCAAAATGCTTAAGAACAAAGCCAAAGCATAAACCGAATTCCCTTTAACCCTCTAAACTTTATCCCCCGTTGCATCCATTTCCAAAATGGGATCATAGAAATTTTAGATGGCCTATATAGTAAGGGTTCCTTCGTATGATGTGCATTTCTCATAATATGAGTGGAATCAAATACACTTATCTAATGATGAATGATGGGAGGAAATCAAACTATACTGAGGATCCAAATTTGCAAATAAGATGGTATACAAATATCTAATCTTCCCCTAAAGAAAACCAAGCAATCAAAAGATCCATCAAACCAAATGAACAAATTATATTATAGTTCGAGAAAACGAGTGTTTTCTAAAGAAAATAGAGGAGCTCCCCAATATTTGTGCATAATTTAGAATTATTGCATTTTGAATGCAAAGTGCACAAAAATGGAATCATAACTCCCCCACTGTTGTTAAAAACACAAAGCACGTGCAAGTGAGCATAAAATAAAACGAGGCATATCACTTGGAGCAAGAGGTGGTTAAAAAAATAAGAGAATATACTAATAAGAGGATGTGACTTAAGACGAGGCTCAAATAAACATGTATGTGTGTGTGAGACAAGACAAGGCATGAGAAAAGACTAATAACATGATGACCATTTAAGAATCATCATATTCTCAATATAATGATAGGCGTAGAGCCAAGAGTGTCTTTTACACAAACAAGAAAAGGTTTCCAAACCAAATGAAAATAGCTAGTATCACAAGCTTAACAAGTTGTACATAAAGAAGTGATACGTCATAAACGTATCCTTAATTTCTGATGTTCCATGTTGTTTTCATGCCATATGCTACATGTTTCCTTTACACTTTATGCCATTTTTATAGATTTCCTGGGACTAACCTATTAACAAGATGCCACAGAGCCAGTTCATGTTTTCTGCTGTTTTTAGTTTCAGAAAAGTTGTTCTGGAAATATTCTCGAAATTGGACGATTCAAAGCTCAGAAGTCTTAGAATTCCCGGAGGATCCACGTAGTCCAAAAGAGAACCAGAGAGGGGTAGAGGGGTGCCCACACCATGGGTGGGCGCGGGTCCCCCCCCGGCCGCGCCCAGGGGTGGTGTGCCCCCCTGCTCGCCCACCGATGTTGTCCTCTCGCCTATTTAGTCTCCTCCAAGGGTTAACCCTAAACACAAGAGCAATTTCCACCAAAAACATCCGCAACCGACGTCATCATCAACCCTAGTTCGGGGGGGTTCTGGAGCTCTCCCCGGTACCCTGCCGGGAGCGGGAATCATCACCGGAGGGCTCTACACCACCATGCCCGCCTCCGGAATGTTGCGTGAGTAGTTCATCCTTGGACAACGGGTCCATAGCAGTAGCTATATTATTTTCCTCGCCTCTTTATGCCTCATGTGTAGATCTTGTGAGCTGCTCTACATTATCAAGATCATCTTATTGTCATGCCTCATGTTGTGTTTGCTGGGATCCGATGAGTATTGAATGCTATGTCTCATGATTATCAATCTATCATGTTCTTTTCATGTGTATGTTATTTATGATCTTGCATGCACTCTGTTGTTAGTAGATGCTCTCGCCAAGTAGATGCTAGTAACTCCAAGAGGGAGTATTTATGCTCGATAGTGGATTCATGCCTCCTTTGCATATGTGCTCGAGTGACAGAAACGTGATGGATAGGGGATGTGTTGTTCCCATTAGGGAGAAAACACCGATGTTTACATTGTTTACATTACACACTTTGTTTACCACGATTATCTATTGCTTGCAACTTAATACCAAAGGTTTGCTCGGATGACATTCTAAGGGTGGATTCTTAGTCATAGATGCAGTTGCATGACGGTCTATGTTTCTTGTTGTAATGACCGCATGAATCACATAGTAATCATCATGTCATGCATATGCACTACGGTATAGCCTTTATATCTGTCAATTGCCCAGCTGTAATTTCTTTACCACACATGATATTTATCTGTCTTGGGAGAGACACCTCTAGTGAACTGTGGACCCCGGTCCATTTTCCCCATACTGATAATACAACCGCTGCAATCTCTATTTTCATACTGTTGCTACTGTTTTACTACTACCATCATTGTTCTATTTCATCTACTGCAAACAAATATTATTTTCCACGCGGTATGTTTAACCTCTTTATGTTCAGCAAAACTGGTCAGATTGACAACCTCACTGCTTCGTTGGGGCAAAGTGATTTGATTGTGTTGTGTAGGTTCCACGTTGCTTCTGAACCGGGTGCATCCTGCCACCTCAGCCGCATAAACCTTCGGAAGTGATTTCTTTCTCCTACTAGTTGATTCAACCTTGGTTTCTTTCTGAGGGAAACTTATTGTTGTGCTCTTCATACCTTCCTCTTGGGGTCTCCCAACGAACGTGTGTTACACGCGCATCAAGCTAAATTTCTGGCGCCGTTGCCGGGGAGAAAGAAGATTTCCTCAAGAGGGGGTCTCTCACTTCCAATCTCTTTAATTTGTTATTGTTTTGCTTATTAATTTTATTTTGTCTTGTTTGCTTCTCTTTATAAAAAACACACAAAAAATTAGTTCTTATTCTAGTTGTCTTTTTATCATGTTTTTAATCTTGCTAAAATGAGTACTCCTCAGAACACTAAGTTATGCGACTTCACTAGCACAAACAACATTTATTTCATTAGCACACCTATTGCTCCACCTGCTCATACTGCTGATTTTTATGAGATAAAGTCTGCCCTGTTAAATATCTTTATGAGAGAGCAATTTTCTGGTGTTAGTACTGATGATGATGCTGCCCATCTTAATAATTTTGTTGAACTATGTGAGATGCAAAAATATAAAGATGTAGATGGAGATATTATTAAACTAAAATTGTTTCCTTTCTCTTTGAGAGGAAGAGCTATAGAATGGTTGCTATCTTTGCATATAAATAGTATTGATTCTTGGACTAAATGTAAAGATGCTTTCATTGGAAAGTATTATCCTCCTGCTAAGATTATATCTTTAAGAAGTAGCATTATGAATTTTAAGCAACTTGATAATGAGTATGTTACTAAATCTTGGGAAAGAATGAAATATTTAGTAAAGAACTGTCCCACTCAGGGTGGTGACCACTTGGATGATCATCCAAACCGTTTATGCAGGTCTGAATTTTTCTTCAAGAAACCTTCTGGATTCAGCTGCTGGAGGAACTTTTATGTCCATGACTTTGGGGGAAGTAACAAAGCTTCTTGATGATATGATGGTAAATTATTCTAAATGGCACACTAAGAGAGCTTCAACTGGTAAGAAGTTAAATTCTGTTGAAGAAACCTCCTCTTTGAATGAGAGACTTGATGCTATTATGTCTATGCTTGTGAATGGCCATGCTCCTATTGATCCAAATAATTTTCCTTTAGCCTCTTTGGTTTCTCAAAAAGAGCATGTTGATGTGAACTTCATTAAAAATAGTAATTTCAACACTAATACTTATAGGAAAATTTTTGGTAGCAACAATTATAGGCCATATCCTCCCAATAATAGCAATTCCTATGGTAATTACTACAACAACAACAAAATTATACCCTCTGATCTTGAGAACATGCTTAAGAATTTTATTAATACACAAACTTCTTATAATAAATCTGTTGAGGAAAAATTTGGCAAAATTGATGTTCTTGCTTCTAAAGTTGATAGTCTTGCTCTTGATGTTGATTTTCTGAAACTAAAGGTTATGCCTCATGATGTTAAATAAAGTAAAACTTTGAATTCTATCCAAATTCGAATTGATGATAATGTTAGGATGTTAGCTGAATTGCATGCTAGATGGGAAAGAGAAGATGAAATAGCTAGAAAGAATAATATAGCTAATGTTTGCACCATTACCACCATTAGTAACACTGAAGCTTGTCATGCTAGAAAACCTTATACTATCAATGGTAAAGTAATTGGTATTCTAAACACTCCCACTTCTGCTAGTGAAAATGAAAACTGCCTGAAACTACTAAAAAAGTTCCTGATAAATGTGCTGAAATTTTTAGAAACATGGGAGATAATGGTCCCATTATATTTGATAAAAACGATCTTGACTTTGACGATTGCAACATAACTGAAGTGATTAAGTTCTTACAAAAGCTTTCTAGTTGTCCTAATGCTAATGCTATGAATATGGCTTTCACAAAACATATTACAAATGCTCTCATGCAAATTAGAGAAGATGAATTAAGATGTGAAGCCCCTATCCCTAGGAAGCTACATGATGGTTGAGAACCTATTATTAAAATGAAACTGAATGATTTTGATTGCAATTCTCTATGTGATCTTGGTGCTAGTATCTCTGTTATGCCCAAGAAACTTTATGATATTCTTGATTTACCACCATTGGAACCTTGTTATTTGGATATTCGTCTTATTGATAATGTTAGAAAGAAACCTTTGGGGAGATTTGATGATGTTCTTATCATCGTTCATAATACTCTTGTTCTCGATGATTTTTTTTTATTGAATATTGAATACAATGCTTCTTGTCCAATTGTTTTGGAAAGAACTTTTCTTAGAACTGTTGGTTCTGTTATTGATATGAAAGAAGGGAATATTAAATTTCAGTTCCCACTCAAGAAAGGTATGGAACACTTTCCTATAAAGAGAATGAAGTTGCCTTTTGACTCTGTTATTCGAACAAGTTACAATTTGGATGCTTCTTCACTTGAAAATACTTGATTCCACTTTTCTGGGCCTAGCTAAAAGGCGTTAAAGAAAAGCACTTCTTGGGAGATAACCCATGGTTTTATTTTTTGCTTTGTTTTTCTCTGTTTTCTTTGAGTCATGGGATTGTATACTTCTGTATAAACTCCTTTTTATCTTTCTTTTCATGTTTTAGTAGTGCCAAGTAATATTTCTGACGATAATTGGAGTTGGTTTTTGGATTTCTGCGCAGCAAACAGATTTCTGATGTCCACCGTAAAATATCGTATAAAATCCAGGAAGATTAGAATGATCTGAATTTTTTTGTGCTTATTCCTCGGATAATTCCGCAACGTTTTTGTTCTTTAAGTTTTTCTATATGACCAACGTAAGTGCCTCGAAAAAATTAGTATTTACAGATTGTTCTGGTTTTGATAGATTCTGCCATTTTTCTTGCATTTGCTCTTTTGCGATGTCAAGTGGATTTCTTTGCTTCACGAAACATCAGTGGCTGTAGCTAATGTTTAAAAGTATCAATAGAACTTGTGCCTTACAGAAACAATGGGTTTTTAATTGTTGCACTAACCCTCTAATGCGAATCACTGTTTGAGTGTGGTGTGAAGGAAGTTTTCAAGGTCAAGAGAAGAGGTGATATATGTGATCAAGAAGAGTGCAAGGTCAAAGTTTGGGGATGCCCCCGTGGTTCACCAAGCATATTTTTAGAAGACTTAAGCATCTAATATTGGGGATTCCTTGGCTTGGGGATTCCCAAGGCATCCCCTTCTTCATCAACTATCTATCAGGTCACTTCTCGTGAAACTATATTTTTATTCGGTTACATCATATGAAGTTTACTTGGATCGTATGTTCGTTTTTCTTTGTTTTCTTTTGTTTTCCTAGCTACAATAATAAATTTGTATCCTAGCAATATTTGTTTGGGAGAGATACACGCTTCGCTTTTTCATTTGAATACTTTCTATGCTAGTATTCTTAGTTTTTCTTCTAGTTGCTGCAAAAAATCATGTTTAGCTCTCGTTTTCATTGCATCTCTTATTCAGAGCTGTTAGTTTTAGTAGTGTTTTGTGAGTCCTCTCATGTTTGCTTGCTGTATCATTTAGAGAGTTTTTGTTAAAGCATGTTTCTTATGGTGCTTGTTGGGAAAAGAAACTGTTGCTTGAGGTAGAATTTTTAACGGTGCAAGTAGAAGCTTGTATAGACTGTGGGTAGAATTTTTCATATCATGCTAGATGTTATTTTAGTTCTAAAGCCTTGTGGTTATTGAGTAGCATGATTATCCTCAAATAGATGAGAGTGTTTAATGTGTCATTGAAAGAATCATGAGTTGTTCTTGTCATATTGAAGCATAAATTTGTGGTGTTCTCCTTTGAATGTTTTATTTGGTTGACTTGGCGCATGCTCACACCATGTTTACGACTATGAACCAGTCACGAATAGCCGCTAGGATCATTTAGTTTTTGAACTTGTGGTACCACTTATGCTTTCATTAATGATGTTTATGTCGCTATGCATGATTATGGCTCTTATGCTCTCTTGATTTGTCGCTCCCAGTCTTTTGCTAGCCTCCACCTGTACTGAGTATGAGCTCTACTCTTGCATCCAACTCCCAAAAACCAAAGTTTTCCCATTTTGTCCACCATACCTACCTACATGTGGTATTTAACCTCCACTCCAAAGTAAATTTCTCATGTGTTACCTTTAAAACTTTCAAAATTACTCTTGTTTTGTGCTCATGTTTTAGCTCATGAGGACGAAAATAAAGAATCTTTATCTCAATTGTTGATTGGGCTTTCACACCCTGGACTAGTGGCTTCATCCGCTTATCCAATGATAGAAGAGCTGGCAGCAGGGTGCCCAGCCCCAAATTAATAACAACAAATTCTCTTCATTGTTTTTGCCACTAATTTATCAGTCAAAGCATAATTGTGTAAACAAAATAGAAAGAGGGATGACCTTCTACCCAGATGCGTCCTTCTATGGGAGCCGCTCTTGTAAAGTCTAGTTGGCTTGTGATGTACTATATTTTCTGTTTACCATTTGTTGACATAAGCATACACCTCTCTTAAAATACAAACACTCCTCCACGGTATGTGATTGTTGGCAGGCACCCGAGGATTCGGTTAGCCATGGTTTGTGTAAGATGGTTGGAAGGAGTGTCAAGTTTTTATGTCTCTGTTTAATAAAATAAAAGCTCTAGCACATGAGGGCCTTTATTTTACTTTTATGTTGAGTCTCCATGTTCTAACTTTATGCATGGTTGAGAGAGCATAGTTTCCATTCTGAGTTTTATGTGCACTTGTCCCAAAAACATTACTAATTGATACATGATGTGTTATTGCTTGTTCTCTAATTATTTGTTCTAGTATTCCTCATGAACTTTGAAGGTGTCCTTCCATTTATGTTTTTCCCCACTCTTAAGGACTAGCGAGTATATCTCTCGTTGCATTGTTATTCATGATCTTTTATTTGTGTTACTTATCATGATGCAAGGTGATTGTTATGCTTTATTATTAAAATTATATTTATCATGCTTGTGTTTGAGTACTATGATCTCAGCTTACTTATGTTTTTACATTACTACGATGATCAAGTTTATGTTGGTAGCATGTCACCTCAGAAATTATGTGTTTTTATCGTTTACCTACTCGAGGACGAGTTGGAACTACGCTTGGGGATGTTGATACGTCATAAACGTATCCTTAATTTCTGATGTTCCGTGTTGTTTTCTTATGGTTTCCCACATGTTTGCTATACACTTTATGTCATTTTTATCGATTTCTCGGGACTAACCTATTGACAAGATGCCACAGAGCCGGTTTATGTTTTCTGCTGTTTTTAGTTTCAGGAAAGTTGTTCTGGAAATATTCTCAGAATTGAAAAATTCAAAAGTTAGAAGTCTTAGAAGTCCCGAAGGGTCCACGGAGTCCCGAAGAGAACCGGAGGGGTGCCCGGGAGCCACCACACCATAGGGGGGCGCGGTTCCCCCTCTGGACGCGCCAAGGGATGGTGTGGGCCCCCTGGCCATCACCTGGCATCGCCCTCTCGCCTATATATGCCCCCCGATGCATAAACCCTAGAGGAATCAGCATTTTCCACCAAAACCATCCGTAGCTCCGCCGCCGCCGACAAGATTCGGGGGACATAAATCTCTCTTCCGGCACCCTGCCGGGGAGGGGAAGTGCCCCTGGAGCCATCTTCATCGTCGTTGTTGTCTCCTATGATAAGGAGGGAGTAGTTCTCCCCCGGGGCTGAGAGCTCTACCGGTAGCTATATGTTTCATCTCTCTCTCCCATGGTGTGATCTTTATGCGATCATGAGCTTTGTATCTAGTTGAATAAGTAGATGTTACTCTTCATCTGTTATGCTACTCAAGTGGTTTTATTATGAGATCTCCATAGACACTTTGATCACGGTGTAAAGGTGACAGTGTGTGCACCGTGTGGTTTAGCATGATATTTTATATCTTGTGTTGGATGACTCTATGAAATTGTGGTGTTTGCCTAGTACCTTCTAGGGCGCTCATAGTGACAGCGTGGGGTTAACTAGACATGGGAATGTGACTTTGAGGAGTGCTTTTTGCAGCCCTACGCAATGAATTGGTGTTTGTTATTCAACCGGAGAGTGGTTCAGAGTAGCATAGTGAAGAGAGATATTTATGCATTCAATTATGTTATCATTGTTGAGAGTGTCCACTAGTGAAAATAGGATCCCTAGGCCTTGTTTTTAAGCATTGAAACACCGTTTACAATCAGTTCTGCTATATGTTTGTTTGCTGCCATTTTTATTTCAGATTGCTATTATCACCTGTAATCATCCATATCACTTGTGTTTTACTCTCTCTTCACCGAACTACTGCACCTATACAACTGAAAATTGTATTATGTGTGTTGGGGACACAAGAAACTTTTTGTATCGTAATTGCGGGGTTGCTTGAGAGGGATATCTTTGACATCTTCCTCCCTGAGTTCAATAAACCTTGTGTAATCCACTTAAGGGAAACTTGCTGGTGTTCTAAAAACCTCTGCACTTGGAGGCCCAACACTGTCTACAAGAATAGAAGTATGCGTAGACATCACACTTCACAAACCAATAAATATTAATCAACCGCAATGAAGCGAAAGCACTTGACGAAATTCCCATGTGTCCTCGAGAACGTTTGGTAATCATAAGTAGAACAACCGGCTTGTCTTTTGCTCTCAAAAGGATTGGGCCCCTCGCTGCAATATTATTTACTGTTATTTATTTACTCGCATTTTATTTATCTGCTATATCAAAAAACCACCAAAAACCCGTTTGCTAGTGTTTACAATGAATTCTCTATGCAACCTTCTTGTCAACACCTTCTGCTCCTCGTTGGGTTTGACACTCTTATTTATCGAAAGTACTACGATACAACCTCTATACTTGTGGGGCATCAGCCACCTAACAGAGCCGCTCGGCCTAGGAAGCCTCAGCCCGGCCTAGGCCGGCCTCCCAATTTCCAGAAAACCACCTTCACTAAAAGTGTGATATCTTTTACATCGAGACTCCGTTTTCAATGATCTTGGGCTTGTTGAAATAGCAAGAACGAGCAAGACAAGATTATGCAAAGAAACATCATAGTCCTTCATTGGAGGATAAAATCAAATGATGAAAGCTTTGACCTCTTTATAAAGGAACAATCGGTAAAACCTCCAATATAAAAAACGCAATAAGTTTTTCATGCGAATCCCGTTTTTGATGAACTTGAGCTTATAATTAAGCACGTGACAAGCTATAAAACTACACATGGATAAAACGCAAATAATAACCACAAAACATGATGCAAACTATGAAAAGGTTTGAGATCTCTTCGAATGATACGATGAAGTTGCTAATATGAGAGCCCCTCTTGATAGTACAGTTATCTATCCTAGAACCCGGTCTCCCTCCTAATTCTATGAGACCGGTAAAATAGAAAACCTATCAATACCATACCTTTTACTTGAGAATTTGTAACATCCCTGATTTTTGGAAAGTCCAAAAATCACTAAAAATTGAAACTTTTTGTTTACATGTTAGGCAAGTCACCAAAAACCAATGAGAGGCAAGAATTAAAAGGAAACAATACATAAGTCAATGAAAATTTAAATTAAGAATCCATTATACCTCTATTCTATAAACCCTAAAAGTCCATTCAAAATAAATATTTATTAATCAAAGAAATTGTTTTCTCTTGGAAAACCTTATTTTATAATATGTTTTCAAATCAACTATTACTTTGAAAATGTTTTATAGCTTTTGAAACCAGAGAATTATTATCTCTAATAATTTTTATGCCTCAAAATTATTTTATGAGAATAACAATTATTTATATTGATATACAAATGTTATTTCAAGTTTTAAACATAAAGTGGTATTCATAAAATGTTTTCTTTGAAAGTAACATAATATAGGACTTGAAAACAATATTATGTCTTATGGTTTTTCCTCTAAATTTTATTAAGTCACTTTAATAATTATTAATTTTTCCAATTTTAAAAATGGCATAAAGTTGCTATTAAGTGATTTAGTAATATGTTAAAAATATAAAATATACTAATGGGTTGAAATTACTTTGAGAAATAATAATTGACCTAAATAATGTATCTAAAATTTTATAAGATCAAATTTCCATTTATTTACATTTTCTATTTTAAAATTTGTATTAAGTACTATTAGTGATTTAAATTAATTACAAAATATAAAAATTGGTTTGTGCTGGAAACATCAAAATAATGTTTCTATTTGGTAGATAATTTAATTACAAATTTTTAGAAATTTAAATGAGGTTGTTTGGATTTATAAAACAGAAATTATAAGAGAAATAAGAAAAACAAAAAAAGAAGGGAGTGCTGACGTCATGGTGACGTCACCTCGTAATCAAGCTCAGCTTGTTGATTTCTGCCGTTTCATCCCGAAATCAAATCCCTTGATTGCGCGAGTATTAAACCCCGAAAAATTCGACGTTTCCTCCTCCTTATAGCCCTGCCTTTCATCTCCATTTCCCCTTGACCTCCTAGCCCGAGATGTACCGAGGGAGAAGAAATCGCTCGCCGGAATTACCTCTAACCGCTGCCGTATTCCGCCGATTCCGGCAAGGTGAGGCCGTCCCCAAGTCCAAGACCGCTCTCTTCTGGTTCCCCTTGTTCGTATGCATCCACTAATTGCTCGTTGGTTTTTTTTGCGCGAGGTTTTTCGCCGCGCCGTGCTCGACCGGCGGTGACCGACGCGGCCACCAGCTCTGTCCGCTCTGTGTTGTTGTTTCCGGAAGCGAGAGAGCTCACCGTGTCCACCATCTTATTTGTAGCGTCGAGAAGCGCCTCCCGGTACCCTCCCTGTGCCCGAAGACCCTCGGAATCGTCGCCGCCGTGAAATTCCCGAGGGCAGTGCCGCCACCATCACCATTTCCGGCGAGCAAGTCCGGCGGGAGGTAACCCTAACCCCCTATTTTAAATCTGCTTCGTTGGATCGGCATCGTAGGGCTAGGATTAGATCCACACCACAAAGAGGTATCAGCCAATCACGATGCGCCACCTCAGCACCGTGTCAGCGCGCGTTAAGTTTGTTATCTGCCGCTCGGAGCAGTGCGTAGCCGGCCCAAGCCCATCCCCTATCTGCCGCCCTGCGCGTCATATAGCCAATCTGAGCCCAGCTATCTCTGGGATTTATTCCCGAATAAAAACAGAATATCAATTTTACATATTAGCCTCTGCAACTTCAATCCATCATATCTTTTGATCCATGAAGCCAAATTTAGCAATCTTGGACTTTTTGAAAAGCCCTTGACAATTAGAAACTTTTTGCACTAGCCAAATTCAAATTTTAAAAACTTAAATTTGTTCAAATTCAATTGTGCTTGTTTGATGAATTTTGGCATAATTCAAATTCTGTAAATCCTATTTTTGCAAACTAAATTTTTTGGGTTCCTTAGAATGTGTACTAACAGATCCATAATCCCATAATATTATTTGAACAAGTTTAAAATGGATTTAGAATTATATGGCCATTTGAGCAATTTTGACTTAGTTTAAATTCTATAAATAATTTTAATATGTTTTCTTAAGCAATGATGCTCCATATGGCAACCTGAATCCATAGAAACCAGTGCCATAGAATTTTGGACACATATGAGCCATACCCATGTATTTTAGGCCAAGTTACCACACACATGTTTCGCACCATATTAAAAATGACTTAGGAAATATTTTTGCTTAGGTAGTTCTATGTGTGTATAGCTATTTGAAACCAAGGCTAAGTCCTTAAAGAAGGTTCAACTTATACTTAGCCAACAAATGAACCTAAAAACACTTGTACAAATGTTTCCATCAACTTATTGTCTCCCCATGCTTGCTTCAAGATTTCACCAAGTTGGGATTTGTGAGAACCTTGAAGTGCAATGGAGGACTTAACCATCTAGATATTTTTCAACATGAACATAGAAGACCAATGAAGGACTTAGCAGATAAAACAAACTTCAGAAGCATCTCCAAGAAGTGGAAGCACTTAGAAGAAAACCAGAGGAACTTAGAGAAGACTAACCCCCTTTCTCTCTAAGTCTTTTCCCTCCCCTTTTCTATTCTTCTCCTTTCGACTTGATGGCAACATGAAGAGCTAAAAAGAAGATAATTGAAGGATTTGAAGTAAAGGAATTGGAGTTCACAACAACTTGAAGCAACTCAAGGAAGTACAAGTGTGAAGAAACCCAGAAGAAAACACCCCCTCCCTCTTTCTATCCTTTCTATTTCTTTCTTCCCAAATTGACTTAGTGGTAGTTTGTGCCCATCCCACCTTGTATCAACTAGTGAGAAAGCCATGAAGAATTTATAAAGACCAAGAGAATAATCCATCCAAGGAACAAGTCTACAATAGAATAATGAAGGTGATCTTCAAGAAGACAAGCATGTGAAGACTTGGAGCAATCCACACAAGTTGAAGAATAATAAGTTGCTTTTGTCCAACCATTGACCCAAATGGAAAATCCCAAGACTTAGACTTGTTTTCTCTATTGCTATGAAGGTAGTTGAACCTAGACCTACCTTAAACCAAAATGGAAAGACTAAACTTAGATCACTCAAATGTTTTGATAAAAACAACTAAGTGTTATACTTGTTATGTGCTTCTTTAGTTGAAATAGTTAGATCACCTTAGTGAACTCTTGGAACTTCCTCAACAAGTATGGTTATAATAAAGTTAGATCACATCAAACTCAACCTAGTCCATCCCAAGTAAACCCTTGGAATTTCCTTAACAAGTATTGAACTCAAATCTTGACCTTGTCCTAGTCAACTTGGTTAAACCCCTTTTTGATATGTTAGTTTCTCTGTATGTTTTCTACACTTGTATGTTGTTTGGTAGAATGTTTGTTTATTTTGTTATTGTGTTTTCAATGAATAGATTATACGGAGAGCAACGATCTTTTGTGAAGAGCGTGTGATATCTTCACCCACTTCAACAAGGCAAGTAACACACTATCAACTACCCATTATTTTCTATATGCATTAGTTGATTTTGAGTAGTATGCATGATAGGGATTTTAAATAAGTTATATTATGTCATGCTATTATCCTAGTAGTGTGTAGCCATCCCTTATACCTTGTTAGTTTGATAGCCTTTGAACTTAGTAGATGCTATGCAATGTTATAAATTGTTTTATTAGATGTTGAGGAAAAATTCTAAGTATAACATTCAATGAAACACCTGGGTGGATTTTGGATGTGATTGGATTATGTTGAGTGTTTCCTCAGGGCCCTTGTTTAAGGGTTATTCCACTTGAGGTTGTCACTTGCGGATGGCCACCAAGGAACAAATAGATTACTATGTCCCTCTAAATCTAGTAGCTTCCCGTGCAGCCTTTTGACAATATGGGCTCTGTCTTGATCAATTAAGTTGTGAGAGTTCAGCCCAGGCTTGACTAGCAGATGTAGCAAAATTATAGGTGGAACGGTCTTGCCGGTGGGTTTGGACTTCTTCTTCTGAAAGATCTCGTCTCAATTATCTCCTTTCCATGATGCACTCCGGGTGTATAGGATGTTTGGGCTAATTGAAGACAAAGGGTGAAAGTGCACAAGCTCTGCAGAGTCAACAAACTAAGATCTTAGCCGTGTCCCCGGTTATGGACAACTATGAGCAGCTGGACAAGGATTGACGGAAGAATCTCATCACCAATTTAAATCAGTAAAATTTTGACCAAGTGAAGAGTATTGTGGTGCTTGGATCTTAATCCAATGTTGCCACCCCTTTGAAAAGAAAAGTTTTTTTACAAAGGAGATAGGAAAAAAACTGGCTTTATGCAAACTTAGCCTAAACTCCACTCAGCCAAATAAGCATGTAGTATTAGTCTTGCCATTTATATCCACCATAGTGTTACTTGCCAATACATTAAATTGTATTGACTCCCTTGTGGCTGCATATTCCATATTGCAGATTTTTCTGAAGACGAATGATGATTTCGTTTAGGATCTTGAGACTATCGCCAACATGTTTTTCCTGTGGCACATGAAGAAGATGGGCTCAATGTTGTACTATGTCTTCCGCTGTATATCTTTGTTTACTGCTAGTCTTCTAAGACTATGCAAGTTGTAATACTATTTTGTAAATACTGGATCATGCGATGTAATAGAATTTGATGCATTTGCATGGTATTTCATTTTGTAATGTGGTGCTAGCAATTGATCCAGGGACTAGCACAATAACGCAGGTGTTCTTACATTATTTAAATGTGGGAACGCTACAAAATGGTATCAGAGCATTGTGTTGCCTGTAGGATTCGAGACCCTTAGGTTTGGAAGCCATTTTTGATCATGTTATTATCTCCTTAGAGTATTTTGGATCCTAGCGGCATAGTGAGAAGAAGCGGCCCGGACAACTTTACGTGTCCACGGACACAAGACCATTCCCTGATTGGCTTGCGGGTGCATTGTCCTTCTCACTATAGTGAATATCCAATTTGAAAAAAGTTGTTAATAACCCATTAATCACCCTAGGTTTGAAAACTTTCTATGTTTAAACTTTCTAGAAACAAAACAATCATCTTAATCTTTCTCATATCCTCTCACCTATTATTCACCTTCAAAACTTTCTAGATGACCTACCTCTTCAATACCATCAAGACAGGAATGTTCATGACCATACCATGAAGTGCAAGAAGTATTTTCACCACATGAATACCTACACTCAATATTATTGAAGAATTTGAAGAAAACATAGACTTCCCAACAATCAAGAACACCTCAAGACAGTGAGAGAAGAATTTGAAGAAACTCAAGAAGACATAGATGAGACCACCAATCTAGATACTTTGTTAGAACAACGTTAACGTGTTAGTGTATTGATCATACTGTAACATCCCAAGTATGAAAACAACCTTTAGAATGTTTGCTTTTTGTTAATTTATGTTTTGCATCATGGCATCTTAAGTTTTGCATTTGTTTTCCAATTGTTTTCCTTTGTTTTCCCTTGTTTTTCTATTTGAATTTCAAACCAAATTTCAAATTTTGTTTCATACTTGTTCTGTTACAATTTTCAAATATAAATATTCAAATAAAAACATCAAATTGTTTCCAATAAACTAGAAAGTTCAAACTATTAAATTGTTCTTTTCAATTATTCAATTAATTCAAATTTCATTCAAAATTCAATTAAAATACAAACAACAACTAATTTGAAATATTCAAATCAAAGCATCAACTTGTTTTCAAATAAACATGAAAGTGCAAACTATTAATTGCTTAAGTTTCAATAATTTAATTATATCAAAATTTCACTCAATTTCAAATAAAACACAAACAGCAACTAATTTCAATTTTTTTTGAAAAACAAAAGTTGCACATGTTGCTGTTACAATAAATAAACTATACAAATTTTTTCCTAAATTTTTCTAACCCTAAAACCCTATCCTTTTCTTCCCTTTTCTTTTCAGCAAAAAAAAACAGAACAGAAAAACAAAAAGGAAAAAAAAACGCAGAGGGGAGAGGCAGGCCAATGGGCTGAGCCCAGCCCACCAGCACGACCTGGTACCCCTCCCCCTCGTCCCTTACCTGTACGGCAGCTCATCCGAGCTGCCCACGTCGACGGTACGGCGGAGGGAACGGCCACAACGCGTTCCCCTCCTCCTTATAGCTCGAGCCCGAGCTCTCCCTCCAGCCCTAGTTCACCTCCTCCTCGCAGCGCCGCCATTCTTCCCCTTCTCCTCCATCTGCATCTCTCTCTGAACCCCTCCACCTCTGAACACCACCGACACCGCACTGAAACCTCGACGATCGCCACCGCCATGGGTCTCCTCCCGTCTGGTTGAGCACGGGAATCGAGTCCCCACTGTTCCCTCTACCTCCTCGACACCGCAGCGAGCACGGGGAGGGCCTGCATCGCCGCCGCCGTCCACCTCCCTGTCGCCGCCGTCGTCGACCACCTCCTCCTGAGCACCTCCCCCTCTGATTCTCCCCGGTGAGCATCGACCCCTTCCATCTCTCCCTCTGCATCCATGTCGCACGCACACCCACGCGCCACGCACGCACAGCTGGGCACTGGCCCACTGCCAGTGACCCAGAGGCAGCTCTGCGCGCGTGAGAAAAGCCCTAGGGGCCTCTCTGTAGTTTATTTTTCGCACCTAGGCCCCTGAACCAAATCTAACTGTTTTAAATTTGCAGATTAGTCCCTGGATTCCAAATTTGAATAACTTTTGATTTTCAAATCCAAATAATATAAATAAAATATGTATTCTGAACCAAATTTAATTCTCTACATGTTTAACTCATTTGTTTTATGTTTTGAACATTTCAAATTGTTTTCAAATTTCAAATTCAAACAACTCATTTCAAATATGGTTAAATTCATCACTAATTCAAATTTAATTTAAATGCCACATATAAAATATGTTTTCCATGCCAAATTGAACCACCTTTTCAAATACAAACTTTGTTTCCTGTTTTGAATAATTAAAATTGGTTAAATAATTTAAACCTTGTTTAAATCATTTAAAATTGCTAAATTCATAACTTGGTCAAGTTAAATTCTTTTTGAACATATAAAATATGTTTTCAAACCAGAAAAATATAAACTTTTCAAATATGAATTTTATTTAATATTTTGGACAAATAAAAATTCAAATAAATTCATACTTGAATTAAATCCATTTAAATCTTGTTCAAACTTGTTTAATTCCTAATTAATTCATCTTAATTCCTTTTTCAATAATTGAAACATGTATGCCAACTAAAATTTTGTGCTCTTTCCAAATATGAACTTTGTTACCTATTTTGAACAATTAAAACTGGTGAAAACAACAAATGCTTGTGTAACACCTTTAAGGAACAAAAATTTCATAACTTAATAGATAAAATTCCAAACTTGGTAAACTTCATTTCAAATTGAATCTATTGTTGTTTTACCATTGTTTTCCTCATCCATGCATCATGCTAATTCACTTACACATGATGATTAGTTGTAGATCATTTAATCCCACCTTAATTCCTGGGCTTTCCATATGCAATCCAAATTGCATATGGGTCCATTTAAACATGTTATCATGTCAACTAGCTTATCTTAATGCACCAATTAAATTGTCATGCATCATACCTTGATTGTGCATTATGCCATGTTATTGATTGTTTGTCTCCCTGCGTTGTTTGTTTGCTTCTTCTCGAATAGACGACGACGTTGAGACAGACGAGGTTTACGACACTACTTCTGAGGAGTTAGGTCAGTACCAGGCTGCTGAGTTTGCAGGCAAGTTTTCACTCACATGAACCATTGTGTTCCTTTCCACACTGGATATCGATACTTTCCGTTGTCTATTCTGCTAGCCTTAAGATTCGTTGCTTGTGTTCCGATCTTATCACTTGTTATCCTTTAACCCTGATATAGCCTCACCTCCACACCTATACCCCATTGCTTGTTGCATGTGTCTTACTAGCATGCTTAGGGTTGTTTATACTCGAGTCTGTTGTCCGTTATTTCTGTTACCATATTTATTATGTTCTGGGGCTCGATGTTTAAACAACAAGCATGTTAATGTTATGGGTAATAATAATTTAATGATAAGGCACCGGCAGGAGGCCCGGCGTGGTTTTGAGGCCTGCTAGTGTCGACCCTAATTCGGAAAAGGGTCTTGTCTACTGATCCATGTTGAGCGCACTAACCGCATGTGGGAAGCGTGTATGGGCGCCCCCCTCAATTTGATTCGATTCGCATCTCGTCCAAATCGCCTCATTTAGTTTGGGTTTTCCATTTGCCGCACGCATATGCAGGTACGAACCCGAGGCCAGGGTGGAAACTTTTGTAGTCGGCATTTAGGGAGACACGTTCTTAGAGTGCTATGAGGGTCCACTTTTCTTCGTGGGGCTTGATTAGCCGTGCGCTCAATTGCACGGGGTTCTTTGGGCTTGATGCGAAGAAGAGTTGAGTTGTGTTGAGTGCCCCGCTTGGTGGAAGGGCCATTCCATCTGGCGGGTTATTCTTACGTGTACTGCCAAATTGGTGCATCCCTGCAGGGTTAAATCTTCTCGAGAAGCCGTGTTGTCCGCGGTTATGGATGACTTGGTGAAAGTACTGGCTAACAAGTACTCAGAACAACTTACACCTAACTAATGATAACTTGACTAGTAATAGTTTTATTGACACAATAACTTGAACCATCATTAATCCAACTGTGTGAGTTATCCTCGGATTGCTTTTTTGGATATGGTGCGAGATCCAGGATGGGTTTGTTTGAGGTTAGTTATAGTTGGTTCCGATATGCTATCTTATCCCCTTTCTTTTAGCCGGAAGTTGTAGCGTGTTTCTGTAGTTGGTTAGAGCAGCCTGCTGCCGCACTTTTGTATCACCTATTCTTCCATTGAACCCAAAGCATCTATACTTGGTGTTGCCGGGTACACTTTGGTATCTTGTGAGTCTTGCTTGCCAGTACTTGTCTGTACTGACCCCTTTGGGGCTGTGGTTTCCGCAGACTATGTTTCCGAGGATCCTCATGGTGGCTACTACGTGGAGTATGACGAGACTGCTGACGAGTAGATAACGGACTCGGGCAGGATCCGAGACATCGTGGATGGGATCCGTCTTTTCGTTTCCGGCCTCTTAGGCCTATTTGGATCTTGTCTGTACTCAGACACTTTGGATGCTTCCGCTGTGATGTAATGATGAATTGTTGGGACATGTGTCCTCTGGATGATTGTATTTGCTATCTCTGCTCTAGTGAGAGCTATTTGCAACTTATTTCTATTTCTTTGTGTCTTAGAGATATGTTGTGATATCACTTGTTCAAATGCCGTTGACGTACCATGCGTGTATGTTATGAAGTACGTCAATGGAAGTAGTCGGATTTCTATGGGATGGTTTACGCAGACGATGGATAGTAGAGAATGGTTGTCACACGTTTACGTGTTGGCCTGCTCATATTGAGATGCGGGTGCCGGTATGCCCCGTAAGCCATTTGTTCTACTGTTTATCAGACTGTGAGTATCCTCTAGAAGTCCGGGTGCGACACATACCAATGAGTGTGGTATGACAATATTAGTATTTCTCAAAACCATGTAGTTTGGTGTGATGAATGTTTTGCTATATGTTTGTTATGCGTTGTTTGCAAGATGAGTTTCCTTGATCTGATGTGAATGGGGTAGGAACTTCTTTAGCTCTTTTCTAATCTCTACTCATTCATGCTAAGCCAAACCAAAACCCATACCCATTTACCAACCATAGAGATCTACCATATGAAGTGCAACAACAAAACTTCACCCAAGAATGTCAATGTTTTCAAGATGTTGATCTTTTGTGTGAACGAACAATCACATCCATGATCAATTTCAACTACATCATAAGAAGCAGCAAGGCAATCAACAAGTGAAGAAAGAAAAGTGAACCCCAAGTTGCATGAGCTATGAAGATTTCAGAGCCAACTACACCAAGACAAGAAGCAATGAAGAAACTCAAATATCTAGTTTGTGTTACATAAGAGTTTTACGCAACCCAATAGTATGGGAAAACAATTTCTGTTAGACATGTGAGGTGACCTAGTGTTATAAAAAAATATTCATCAATCCAAGTACAAGGTAATGATTGAGTGCAACCTGGATTGGACCCCCATGGTGACTACTCACATTATTCACTTTTGCTACGAGGAATGGTAAATATGAGTGACATACCTATTAGAGACGACGATGTTGAACCTGAACCATAGAATGGTAGAATACAATAATGACCCTATGTTAGTGTTGCTGAAAACGTACTATTTTCGATGAGGATCAAGCCAACCTTAGAGGTATCAAGCAATGGAAGATTTTGCCTACCATGAGAGTTTCTTTAGAAATAGCATGATATTTTTCCTTCAAGGATGATAACAACAAGATGGAAGATTGCCAAGGATGTCAAAAGACCAAGTTGAGAATGAACCAAAGGCTTTTGATTGACCCAAAGAGTGACCCCTCAGTGTCAAAGGTAGTTCAACATACCTATGTTGGTCTACAGCTCTACCATGAAGGAAATTTCTACTCAAGCCAATCTCAAATCAATCTACACACCAATCTAATGAAAATAGACTACCCACAAAAGTTTCTTTTAAGGGTGGTAGCCCACCCAGTTGTTCTAGAACCCAGTTACCCAATCTTTCTTTCTAGCCTTCCCAAATCTCGGGACGAGATTTCTTTTAAGGGTGGTAGTCTGTAACATCCCTGATTTTTGGAAAGTCCAAAAATCACTAAAAATTGAAACTTTTTTTTTACATGTTAGGCAAGTCACCAAAAACCAATGAGAGGCAAGAAATAAAAGGAAACAATACATAACTCAATGAATTTAAATTAAGAATCCATTATACCTCTATTCCATAAACCCTAAAAGTCCATTCAAAATAAATATTCATTAATCAAAGAAATTGTTTTCTCTTGGAAAAACTTATTTTATAATACGTTTTCAAATCAACTATTACTTTGAAAATGTTTTATAGCTTTTGAAACCAGAGAATTATTATCTCTAATAATTTTTATGCCTCAAAATTATTTTATGAGAATAACAATTATTTATATTGATATACAAATGTTATTTCAAGTTTTAAACATAAAGTGGTATTCATAAAATGTTTTTCTTTGAAAATAACATAATATAGGACTTGAAAACAATATTATGTCTTATGGTTTTTCCTCTAAATTTTATTAAGTCACTTTAATAATTATTAATTTTTTCAATTTTAAAAATGACATAAAGTTGCTATTAAGTGATTTAGTAATATGTTAAAAAATATAAAATATACTAATGGGTTGAAATTACTTTGAGAAATAATAATTGACCTAAATAATGTATCTGAAATTTTATAAGATCCAATTTCCATTTATTTACATTTTCTATTTTAAAATTTGTATTAAGTACTATTAGTGATTTAAATTAATTACAAAATATAAAAATTGGTTTGTGTTGGAAATATCAAAATAATGTTTCTATTTGGCAGATAATTTAATTACAAATTTTTAGAAATTTAAATGAGGTTGTTTGGATTTATAAAACAGAAATTATAAGAGAAATAAGAAAAACAAAAAAAGAAGGGAGTGCTGACGTCATGGTGATGTCACCTCGTCATCAAGCTCAGCCCGTTGATTTCTGCCGTTTCATCCCGAAATCAAATCCCTTGATTGCGCGAGTATTAAACCCCGAATCAATTAGCCGTTTCCTCCTCCTTATAGCCCTGCCTTTCCTCTCCATTTCCCCTTGACCTCCTAGCCCGAGATGTACCGAGGGAGAAGAAATCGCTCGCCGGAGTTACCTCTAACCGCTGTCATATTCCGCCGATTCCGGCAAGGTGAGGCCGTCCCCAAGTCCAAGACCGCTCTCTTCTGGTTCCCCTTGTTCATATGCATCCACTAATTGCTCGTTGGTTTTTTTTGCGCGAGGTTTTTCGCCGCGCCGTGCTCGACCGGCAGTCACCGACGCGGCCACCTGCTCTGTCCGCTCCATGTCGTCGTTTCCGGAGGCGAGAGAGCTCACCGTGTACACCATCTGATTTGCGGCGTCGAGAAGCGCCTCCCGGTACCCTCCCTGTGCCCGAAGACCCTCGGAATCGTCGCCGCCGTGAAATTCCCGAGGGCAGTGCCGCCACCGTCACCATTTCCAGCGAGCAAGTCTGGCGGGAGGTAACCCTAACCCCCTATTTTAAATCTTCTCCATTGGATCGGCATCGTAGGGCTAGGATTAGATCCACACCACGAAGAGGTATCAGCCAATCACGATGCGCCAACTCATCACCGCGTCAGCGCGTGTTAAGTTCGTTATCTGTCGCTCGGAGAAGTGCGTAGCCGGCCCAAGCCCATCCCCTATCTGCCGCCCTGCGCGTCATTTAGCCAATCTGAGCCCAACTATCTCTGGGATTTATTCCAGAATAAAAACAGAATATCAATTTTACAGATTAGCCCCTGCAACTTCAATCCATCATATCTTTTGATCCATGAAGCCAAATTTAGCAATCTTGGACTTTTTGAAAAGCTCTTGACAATTAGAAACTTTTTGCACTAGGTAAATTCAAATTTGACAAACTTAAATTTGTTCAAATTCAATTGTGCTTGTTTGATGAATTTTGGCATAATTCAAATTCTGTAAATCCTATTTTTGCAAACTAAATTGTTTTGGGTTCCTTAGAATGTGTACTAACAGATACATAATCCCATAATATCATTTGAACAAGTTTAAAATGGATTTAGAATTATATGGCCATTTGAGCAATTTTGACTTAGTTTAAATTCTATAAATAATTTTAATATGTTTTCTTAAGCAATGATGCTCCATATGGCAACCTGAATCCATAGAAACCAGTGCCATAGAATTTTGGACACATATGAGCCATACCCATGTATTTTAGGCCAAGTTACCACACACATGTTTCACACCATATTAAAAATGACTTAGGAAATATTTTTGCTTAAGTAGTTCTATGTGTGTATGGCTATTTGAAACCAAGGGTAAGTCCTTAGTGAAGTTTAAACTTATACTTAGCCAACAAATGAACCTAAAAACAATTGTACAAATGTTTCCATCAACTTCTTGTCTCCCCATGCTTGCTTCAAGATTTCACCAAGTTGGGATTTGTGAGAACCTTGAAGTGCAATGGAGGACTTAGCCATCTAGAGATTTTTCAACATGAACGTAGAAGACCAATGAAGGACTTAGCAGATAAAACAAACTTCAGAAGAATCTCCAAGAAGTGAAAACCAGAGGAACTTAGAGAAGACTAACCCCCTTTCTCTCTAAGTCTTTTCCCTTCCCTTTTCTATTCTTCTCCTTTCGACTTGATGGCAACATGAAGAGCTAAAAAGAAGATAATTGAAGGATTTGAAGTAAAGGAATTGGAGTTCACAACAACTTGAAGCAACTCAAGGAAGTACAAGTGTGAAGAAACCTAGAAGAAAACATCCCCTCCCTCTTTCTATCCTTTCTATTTCTTTCTTCCCAAATTGACTTAGTGGTAGTTTGTGCCCATCCTACCTTGTACCAACTAGTGAGAAAGCCATGAAGAATTTATCAAGACCAAGAGAATAATCCATCCAAGGAACAAGTCTACAATAGAATAATGAAGGTGATCTTCAAGAAGAAAAGCATGTGAAGACTTGGAGCAATCCACACAAGTTGAAGAATAATAAGTTGTTTTTGTCCAACCATTGACCCAAATGGTAAATCCCAAGACTTAGACTTGTTGTCTCTATTGCTATGAAGTTAGTTGAACCTAGACGTACCTTAAACCAAAATGGAAAGACTAAACTTAGATCACTCAAATGTTTTTGTAAAAACAACTAAGTGTTATACTTGTTATGTGCTTCTTAAGTTGAAATAGTTAGATCACCTTAGTGAAATCTTGGAACTTCCTCGACAAGTATGGTTATAATAAAGTTAGATCACAGCAAACTCAACCTAGTCCATCCCAAGTAAACCCTTGGAATTTCCTTAACAAGTATTGAACTCAAATCTTGACCTTGTCCTAGTCAACTTGGTTAAACCCCTTTTTGATATGTTAGTTTCTCTGTATGTTTTCTACACTTGTATGTTGTTTGCTAGAATGTTTGTTTATTTTTTTATTGTGTTTTCAATGAAAAGATTATACGGAGAGCAACGATCTTTTGTGAAGAGAGTGTGATATCTTCACCCACTTCAACAAGGCAAGTAACACACCATCAACTACCCATTATTTTCTATATGCATTAGTTGATTTTGATAAGTATGCATGATAGGGATTTTAAATAACTTATATTATGCTATGCTATTATCCTAGTAGTGTGTAGCCATCCCTTATACCTTGTTAGTTTGATAGCCTTTGAACTTAGTAGATGCTATGGAATGTTATAAATTGTTTTATTAGATGTTGAGGAAAAATTCTAAGTATAACATTCAATGAAACACCTGGGTGGATTTTGGATGTGATTGGATTAGGTTGAGTGTTTCCTCAGGGCCCTTGTTTAAGGGTTATTCCACTTGAGGTTGTCACTTGCGGATGGCCACCCAGGAACAAAGAGATTACTATGTCCCTCTAAATCTAGTAGCTTCCCGTGCAGCCTTTTGACAATATGGGCTCTGTCTTGATCAATTAAGTTGTAAGAGTTCAGCCCAGGCTTGACTAGCAGATGTAGCAAAATTATAGGTGGAACGGTCTTGCCGGTGGGTTTGGACTTCTTCTTCTGAAAGATCTCGTCTCAATTATCTCCTTTCCATGATGCACTCCGGGTGTATAGGATGTTTGGGCTAATTGAAGACAAAGGGTGAAAGTGCACAAGCTCTACAGAGTCAACAAACTAAGATCTTAGCCGTGTCCCCGGTTATGGACAACTATGAGCAGCTGGACAAGGATTAACGGAAGAATCTCATCACCAATTTCAATCAGTAAAATTTTGACCAAGTGAAGAGTATTGTGGTGCTTGGATCTTAATCCAATGTTGCCACCCCTTTGAAAAGAAAAGTTTGTTTTACAAAAGAGATAGAAAAAAATGGCTTTATGCAAACTTAGCCTAAACTCCACTCAGCCAAATAAGCATGTAGTATTAGTCTTGCCATTTATATCCACCATAGTGTTACTTGCCAATACATTAAATTGTATTGACTCCCTTGTGGCTGCATATTCCATATTGCAGATGTTTCTGAAGACGAGTGAGGATTTCGTTTAGGATCTCGAGACTATTGCGAACATGTTTTGCGTGTGGCACATGAAGAAGATGGGCTCAATGTTGTACTATGTCTTCCGTTGTATATCTTTGTTTACTGCTAGTCTTCTAAGACTATCACTACTAGAGGAAAGCTTACCCCAGGCGAACCAAAAAGGCCTACCACAGGCGCATTTCGGTTCGCCTGGGACCATATCGCCAGCGGTAATGGCTTACCCCAGGCGAATTAGGAAATGCGCCTGTGGTAACTTGACATACCCCAGGCGAATAGGCCTTGTGCTCCTGGGGTAAGCCTTTTACCTGTGGCGAACAAGCACTGTGCGCCTAGGGTACAGATGCGCCTGGGGTACTATATTCCGTTCGCCTGGGGTATGGTTTTGCTGTGTCAAAAAATAAAAGAAACCAAAATAACAGAAATACAGGAAATTGACAGAAATAAGTATCAAAATGACAGAATAACAGCAAAATGACACAATTAAGTTTCATAACAGAAATATTCTCGATCATCAACACATAGTCTCGATCATCACCACATATTTCAACAAAATTACATAGTCTAAAAAACAACCATAATACTAATAAATACAGTAGTTAGTCAGATGGAAATGATTATTTATTCTAATTTGAACAAACTCGTCATCTATCTAGCGCGGGCTGATGTAGTTGATGACCATGATCTTGTCCAAATTGGGGATGTCACTATTCCTCATGGTGATCAGAATAGCTCGGCCATCCTCCATACCAACTCTTGCGGAATGGAACCGCCTCCATGCTTGAGAGTTGAGGATGACGCGACCATCAGCATTATCCCTGGTGATCGGAACTGCGGTGAGATTTCCGGATTCTCCACGGCGTACTCCAATGGTACCTTGCTCCATGCCAGTACTGTCCGCTACCGCCATAGGTATTTTCTAGAACACACAATTCCAAGAAAGAATAAAAGCACAGTGTCACATACCGGCCACATTATAACATAAGCAACTATAGGAATAAGAAAGTGTTAAGAAACATACCATGACATGTCCGTTGGAGATATTAGTGTTGGTGATGCGATGCACGAAAGGGACCCCGATGTAGCTATCTATCTGGGGTAGTTTCTGAAGGACACGGTCCTTCTCAAGCTCGCTAAGATTGGCTCTTTGAGCAACCACCACATGTTTCCATGGGTCATCCTCGTCCATATCATCCTCAGTGTCCATATCATCCTCAGTGTCCATATCATCCTCACTACCGCCATCCTCGCTCGCAATCCCGCCCATATACACAATTTTGATACGAGGTTGCGGTCCTGCCATAGAGAAGTGAATGTAATCACATCCGCTTAAATTATAGGTGGCGATGATAGCCTGCAATTTTTCCCCGTAGAAGTAGGTCTTCTTTCTTTCTTCACTCGAAGAATGTAAATGGTCCCGTGAACATCGAAATCCACGGTATTGCCTACTAACTCGTTGAACTCTTCCCGAATATTCCATGGTACAATCTAAAAAAGAAATATAAAAGAATCTTTTGTTAATCAACATACCAATCTAAGCTGGATAGTAAAACGAAAGAACACAAGTTACAAGTTAACATAAAAAGAATCGTTTGTTAATTACCAAAGAATCAAGGTCACCGTCGTGGAGCTGAAGCATGAAAGAAGACCCGGTGAATCGTCCTTCGGCACATCGGGACCGACATACTTTGCAAGCCATGTTCTATTAAATTAAGAAAGTAGACATAGAGGTTAGAGGAGCTTAGCTATCACAAAACAAAGACAAATGGCAGCACCTACCTATCACAAAACAAATGCAGAAAGGCTATCTACTTTATTGGAATATCCAAAAACAAAGCAACACTTGTAGGTGGATTCCTAAAATGCAGAATCATGTGACGAAACCGATGCTTTGCCAGCATTGTGAAGCCACATGGGAAACAAAATCTTAGGTGAAATACCGATAATACCCTCACTGCTACTAAACCACTAATAACCCCCCTATTACATTCCCTGACATTCCTTCCCCCTTGAGACCATTGGTCACCAATGGAACAAGTTTCTACGAAAACTTTTATCACTGATTATTATCCATCTTAATTCATTCACCATCAGGGAGGTAGAAATGTGATTAAGATAATATCCAGTTCACATATTTGAAGATATTTCTTTGAAGATAGCAGCAAACTCATGGTCTTGTAATTCTCATTGAAGACATTGTATAGCAGCAAGTGAAGTCCAGTGTGTATGCATAGGATGTGATGCAATGAGATATTGTATAGGTCGTGTTGTTAATCTGTTGCATATGGGCAACAAAACCGGTTCACTAAATCCATTTCAGATTCGTCTAATCTAGGAGCACCGCGGCCACCAGGAGCAGGCGCATATGCATCCTCTGGATCCACAACGACGACGGGAGGGAGTGGGCTGGGATGGAGGGGTGATTGGAGGGAGGGGGCTGACCTGGATCCACGACGACGACGACGACGGAGTGGGCGGCGGCGACCTGCTCTGCTCCTCCTCGACACTGGCGTGGGAGACGACGGCGGCGTGTGGGTGCGTGTGGGTGCGGGTGCGGGTGATCTGGTGGCCACTTAGAATACAAAAGCATTGAGCTAAGCACATTGGAACCGGTTTGTGATACAAACCGGTTCTAAAGGAGGCCTTTAGGACCGGTTTGTGATACAGCAAACCGGTCCTAAAGGTTGTCTCATTTTTTGCAGCAACAGCGAGGGCTTACCCCAGGCGCAGAGGTACGTTTTTCGCCTGGGGTATGTGTTATACCGGAGGCGAACATGTACGTTATTCGCCAGGGGTAAAGGAAGAGTGCCAGGGGGTGGTGATGGGTGGCCCTGCCACACTTTACCCCAGTCGCTTCCGTAATTGGTTCGCCTGGGGTAAGCGACTTACTTCAGGCGCATGTATCTCCTGTTCGCCTGCGCTAAGTAGCCCAGACGCGTCGACTTCCGTGTTCGCCTGTGGTAGGATATGCTGCTATAAGCAAATCTCTAGTAGTGTATGCAAGTTGTAATACTATTTTGTAAAGACTGGATCATGCGATGTAATAGAATTTGATGCATTTTCATGGTATTTCATTTTGTACTGTGGTGCTAGCAATTGATCCAGGGACTAGCACAATAACGCAGGTGTTCTTACATTATTTAAATGTGGGAACGCTACAGAATTCCACTTGAGCTATAGAAAAATATCTTGACCTCCTCAAGATGCAACACCTTTCTTTATTTCTCTTTGCTCGGTGAAGACACATAGATTGCTCCCCCATACGCCACTATGGGAGAGGCTCTTTTAAGTACATCTTCACTTGGACATTATCTCTAAAAGAGTAGCAAGCTTCAAGCCTGTGATCATATCGATATGCTACCCTTGAACTTGCACTTCTCAACTTTGATGACAATCACCATTTGATGTCATCCACCATGGGATATATGAAATCTTCCTTTTGATCAAAACCATAGAAAGAAACCTAACCTCACATAGATATACCACATACACATATAATGGGTTAGTTCACAAAGCTAATTGCACAATTACTTACCATACCATGAACCCGTATGGTACATCTTCTAGCTTTGTGAGTTGATCTACTTTAATCATCTCTTAGCACTTTGCCTTGATCAATCTTGTATCTTTTCTATTATCTTAATTATAATGATGTCTTGAAGGTAAACATGAATCTTCATACAATATTATTCTTCAAGACATACTTGCAATATGCTCAACTCTCTCATGACCAAACAACGGATATTCACATGAATAGCACCTTGGTCATCACTTGATCATCTTGAATCCAACACATGGACATCAAGCATTACCTATGAAAAAAAACTACATGTATAACGCAATTCAACCATTAGTCCATAGTGATTGTCATTAATTCCCAAAACCACACATGGGGGTACCATGCTCTTTCAATATGCCAACTCTACGTGGATGATATTATCTTTGGCTCAAGTAACCAAGCTTTTAATAATGAGTTCTCAAAGCTTATGACTGACAGGTTTGAGATGTCCATGATGGGAGAGCTAAGATTCTTTTTGGCTTTGAAATCAAGGAATTGTCTCGCGTGACTTTCATCTCTCAAGCAAAGTATACCCAAGACATGCTCAAGAGGTTTAACTTCCAAGGTGCTAAAGAGAAGGTCCATCCAATTCAAGTCCAATGCCATCTCAAGCGCAACCCGTATGGTAAAGATGTGGACCAAAAGTTGTATCTCTACTATATAATTTGTGTTGACGACCTAGTACGTGGTATGTCGTACGTCCGCGGTGTTTCCTTCCTAGCTAATTTTTTTGCCTCGGTCCGAAGTGGGCTTTGATTTTCTCCGTACGCTCACCTGAAGTGGGCCTGTAACAAGGCCAGCTGCACAACACGGCTGCATTACAACCGCTCGGCCAACATCCCCATCCCCGGGACGCCGTCACGACGAAGACAACACAAGCGGCCGTCGCTGCACAGCATGGCCAGGCATATCGATGTCGCCGCATGCCTCGTACTCCCATGCCCCCTTCTCAATTCTACCAAATCCCGTCGGACTTAGCCGGCCGCCCTTGATCCGATGGGCCGGGAGAGCACCAGAGCCGCAGTGGTTCAGTCCATGGTTAGATCGTGGAGCAGAACTGATGCAGGGAGAGAGAATCGACATCACTGCCATCAGGGCGAGGCAAAGGCAATAGAACCATAGTCATGTCATGGCCAGGCGTAGATGCTCATGTGGATCACCGACTTGCGATGCAGAGAGAACTTCAACCAAACATAAATAAAATCCACGGAACGGGTATCAAATAATGGTGGAGGATCACTGATTTAGCTATATTCGGAACACACCATGGTGAATATGGGGCAACAGAGAGCCGAGCAACAGGATGACACGTATAAATATGATAAAGGTTGTACATAAGAAAAACTTGGCAGTAGACGATGACAGTTGTTCCTTTTTTACCGGCTAGATCCACACTATTATTTGCACGAGACCAAACTACCTTTGGAGCTGAGCACGGATTTTCTCTTGTTGAAAAAAACTGATGCGTATTTCCCATGATAAAAATATTCCTTTATCTTGTTTCTTCCCCAAAAAATGTGTACCTAGGCCTCATGGTGTTGATTCGATCGGTTCACTCTTCACCCGTTTATAACAGGGAACAAAAAGCTTGGTTTTCATCATCACGACAAAGAATAACTATTTGGTACATTTTCTGAAGTACAATGCAAATGGAGATAAATACAACATCTAAATTTTAGTGGAATAAATCTAACTGATAATATCTTTTTTGTATCATCTCGTATTATTGGCAAAGAAGTTATTTATCCAAAATGTTATTCAAGATAATAAAATGATACATTTTCTTAGATCTCATGATGGTCATGTACCACTTAATGGAGCATTTGATAGGAATTGCAACACTAGAAACCGCATCGTTGTTTGTGGGAAAAGACCACCGTACTTTCTTCATCCAAAGACAGAGCATGGCTAGTTTGCAATGGGAACCAATTATGATGTCATAGCAGAAAACATCTTGAATCACTTGCTACTTTGACATGGAAAATACCGAAGAGAATTAGTTGTAATATTATATGTGATTGAATAATATAAAAGGAAATCCAATATATAAACGAGGAGCTGAACAAAATGTATCCGATTTTGATAGTGTGCTTATGTTTGAGTTCAAAGTGACCAAACTCACCCTATAGAGCAAAAAAAATGTCAAAGGTTACAAAAAAAACTCATCAAAGATTCCCTAAGGTAGGAGAAGGTACATGGCGAAGCAATGTCGAGAAGGGTGGCGACATAGCTTAGTAAAAACAATGGGACAAAAGATAGTGTTGCAAATTCACTGGAGGGGACTTCACCACAGATATAAATATTCGTAAAATGTGCGCACCCAATGAAGCAATGATGCAAAACTGAATGTTGATGGTCGAACGAAAAACATGTTTGGCTTTGCAACCAGAGAGAGACTCGACAGAAAATCGGAAAGGAGGGAGGATATGTACATGGATGAACAAAAAAATATCATTTAGACTAATGGTTTTATATGTTCTTCTCCCGTAGCAATGCACGGGTATTCAACTAGTTGTTCTATGATTGGTCCTTTGATTTTGTGTTGAGTTTAGGTGTGTGTGCAAGGTATCACGCGGCTCCTAAGGAAAGTCACTTTTTGGTACCCAAAGGGGGCACAATTTTCTCTCCAAGGGTACATGGACTTGGATTGGGCCGGTGATCAAGATGATAGGAAATCGACTTCCGGGGCTTGCCAATTCCTTGGTAGGTCTTTGGTGAGTTGGTCTTTTAAGACGCAAAATTGCATATCTCTCTCCACCGCCGAAGCCGAGTATGTGGCAGCTGCTAGTGCTTGCACACAATTGCTATGGATGAGGCAAATCCACGAAGAGTATGATGTTCATTTGAATAAGGTGCCACTCTTTTGTGACAATAAGAGTGCCATCAAGATCGCTGATACGTCAACGTATCCATAATTTCTGTTGTTCCATGTTGTTTTCATGTCATATGCTACATGTTTCCTTTACACTTTATGCCATTTTTATCGATTTCCTGGGACTAACCTATTGACAAGATGCCACAGAGCCAGTTCCTATTTTCTGTTGTTGTTAGTTTCAAAAAAGTGGTTCTGGAAATATTCTCGAAATTGGACGACTCGAAGCCCGGAAGTCTTAGAAATTCGTCGTGCACATGGTGTCTGGAGAGGAGCCACGGGGGCCCCACACCATGGGTGGGCGCCTGATGACCCACAAGTATAGGGGATCGCAACAGTCTTCGAGGGAAGTAAAACCCAAATTTATTGTTTCGACACAAGGGAGGCCAAAGAATATTTGTGAGCCTTAACAAGTGAGTTGTCAATTCACCTGCACCTGAAAGTACTTTTGTTCGCAGTGGTTTATCAGTAGTAACAGTTTTATAGTAGTAGCAGTAGTGAAATAATAGCAGCAGTGGAATAAAAACAGCAGGAGCAGTAGTGTTTGAAGTAAACATCGGTATTAAATATTGTAGGCATAGGGATGGATGAACAGGCGTTGCACGGATAATATAGTTAAAATAATAATCAAGTCATGGGAATTGTAGATAAATATGATAAAGCATCCAAGCACTAAGTAACCATAGGAATGTGTTCCGTAAATAGTCGTACGTGCTCGCAATGAGAACTTGCACAACATCTTTTGTCCTACCAGCCCGTTTTCAGCGGGGCCTCAAGGGAACTACTGGTAATTAAGGTGTTCCTTTTAATAGAACACCGGAGCAAAGCATTAACACTCCATGAACACATGTCATCCTCACATCACAGCCATCCCCTCCGGTTATCCCAATTTCTGTCACTTCGGGGCCTCAGGTTCCGGACAACAATGTGTGTAAACAACTTGCAGGTATGATCAAGAAACAATAATTATCATCGTGATTCAATAACATGTTCAGATCTGAGATCATGGCACTCGGGTCTAAAGTGGCAAGCATTAAGCATAACAAGTTGCAACAATGTCAATAGCACTAATAGAGGATACTAGGCACTATGCCCTAACAATCACAACATTATTAAATGAACGATCTCATCCAATCCCTACAAGCCCCTTCAGCCTACAACGGGGAATTACTCACACATGGATGGGGGAAACATGGATGGTCGATGGCGAGGCGTTGGTGATGACGGTGGCTATGATCTCCTCCACTTCCCGTCCCGGCAGGGTGCCAGAAAAGGAAATTTCGACCCCCGAATCGAGGTTCGGGATGGCGGCGGCGCTCTGTTGTGTTTATGTGGAATATGATGAACCCCCTCGGGTTTTAGGGTTGGAGGCTACTTGTAGTCGAAAGGGGTGTTCGAGGGGGGCTATGGGGGGCCCACACCGTATGCTGGCGTGGCCAGGGGGCCTCGCGCCAGTTGGGTGTGGCCACCCTGTGGCTCCTCTCTTGGCCCCGTTCTGGCTCTCGGGGTCTTCCGAGGGGAAAACACCAATGGGCTCTTTTCTGGGCATTTTCTCGAAAGTTGATTTTTCTGCACAAAAACAAGACACCAAAGTAATTCTGCTGAAAATAGCGTTAGTCCGCGTTAGTTGTATTCAAAACACACAAGTTTAGAGGAACACAATAAGAAACGTGTTTAGAAAAGGAGATACGTTTTTTACGTATCAACTCCCCCCAAGCTTAGCTTATTGCTTGTCCTCAAGCAATTCAGTGACAACTGAGTGCGACAAAAGACTTTTACGAACACATTTGTTTCATATGATGTAAATATACTCACTATATGATCACATACATAATTATGCTCATCATAAGATACATGCAAGATACGGTCACTTAATAGCTATGCAAACCATGAAAAGATAACAACATATTAATAATAAACAACACGAAGCATAACTATTCGCAAGATTGAAGTATTCATAAAAAGGATGTAATAAAGTGGTATCTCGCTTGCCCTTAAGTGTGGGGCAAAACATAAATGCCAAGGAACCTCTAAAGTTGAAGGGAAGACTAGAAGTAAAGATATCAAAGGTACAAGTATCAAAGTTATACCACAATCAACCGTACTCTAGGACAAACACATCACACTAAGAATGACCATTGTGCTCTCAAGAAAGTACTCAAAGAATATGGCGGAGACTCAACATAAAAGTAAAAGAAAGGCCCTTCGCAGAGGGAAGCATGGATCACTCATGTGCTAGGGCTTTTTATTTTATTAAACAGAGGTATTGAAAACATTTTGAGAGAGGTGTATGCTTATGTCAACGAATGGTAAATAGAAAATACAGTACATCACAAGCCAACTAGATACACAAGAGTGTCTCCCATGTGAAGGACGCATCTGGGTAGAAGGTCATCCCTCTTTCTTTTTTGTTTACACAATTATGCTTTGACTGATAAATCAGGGGCAAAAAGAGTGAAGAGAATTTGTGTGTATTAGTTTGGGGCTGCGCACCCCGCTGCCAGCTCTTCTATCATTTGGATAAGTGGATGAAGCCACTAGTCCAGGGTGTGAAATCCAATCAACAAGTGAGATAAAGATTCTCTATTTATGTCCTCATGAGCTAAAACAGGGGCACAAAACAAGAATAATTATTAGCACGTTTTAAAGGTACCACATGAGCAATTTACTTGGAGTGGCGGTTAAATACCACATATAGGTAGGTATGGTGGACACATTTGGCAAACTTTGTTTTTGGGAGTTGGATGCACGAGTAGAGCTCATACTCAGTACAGGTGAAGGCTGGCAAATAGACAGGGAGCGACAATTAAGAGAGTAACAACTATCATATCATGTTTGCGACAAAGTAAAATTAACTGAGGCATAAAATTGATATTAGAACTCTGAGGCAAAATAAATCATCGAGGCTTATTGAGTTTTTTTTCAGTCTTAGCATACGTGAGCATGTGCCAAGTCGATTCAAATGAAACAGTCAGAGGAGGCTACCACAATATCATGTCCTTCTATGAATAGAACAATGCAAACAAATATTTATATGACATGTCATTTACCATCAATAAATTGGAACAAAACATGAGAGAGCATGAACTATTAAGCAGCCATTAAGTCACATATATCTTATACGAACAAACTAAGCATGCTCACATAGATGGATATATGTACAAAAATGAAAGCAAATAGAGTTCATACCAGCCTCTCACCACAACTTGAATTCTCGTAGATCGTCATTATTGCTCTTCACTTGTGGATCGAATAATATCTAATGAAAACCAAGCTCCAATGGAGTCACGAACGAATGTTGAACTCTGCAGCAACTTTACAAAACCAAAGAAGAACAACAAATATTTTTGGATTTTTCAATGAAACCACGAACAGAAAGAGAACAGGCAAACAAAACAAAATATTTTGGGATTTTTGAATATTAAACTGCAACTTAAAGAAATCAAACCAAATAAAGAAACTAAAGAAGCAAACAAAAAGAAAAAACGGAAATATTTTTGGTCTTTTTGTGTTTTGGGAACAAGAACAAAATAATAAAAACAAAGAGAAAATAAGATAAAGAAACGAAAACAAATGAAAGAAACAAAGAGAAACTAAAACAACCGAAAGAAAACAAAACATGGATATACAAAGAACCGACCGAACATGATATATAAATGAGTGTGATGTCGGTATACCTCCCCCCAAGCTTAGGCTTTTGGCCTAAGTGGAGATCAATCACCAAGGGGCCCACGAGGTGCCGCCCCCATAATACGCCGAGGAGTTAGACTCCTCCTGATATGTGCTCGAGGATGCGCCAGTGTATAGCGTGTTGTGGTCCTCGGGAGGCGCGTCTCACCTCTCCTGCTGCGGGTAAAACTCCATGGTGCTCAGATGCCCGTCTACCTGCTCCTTGGAGAGCGATCATGGTGACCTGTCAATCTTAAACAAAACAGGTTGCGGCAAAGTAACTTTCCGCTCCTCTCCATCCATATATAAAACTCTATAAACTAAATGATCAATAGTAGAGTTAGAAGTGACAAACTGATGGGATTTCAAGGCAGCAAGGTTAAGCCTATGTGCAGCAATTATTTCAACATTAGGATCAATGGAAACATGCAAAGCAGCTGCTACACGTGTGGCAATAATGCCACCAAAAATAGGCCCAGAAGCAGCAAGGCGGCGTGCAACAAGTGCACCAAGGTTATACTTCATGCTACGGTTCAGTGCAGCATCAATGAAAGCAAGGTGGTAACTAGAAACGTTGCTAGTGTTCTCCCTGCCAAGGATACTAGTGCCAATATAGTAAGTAAACTATCTAAGAGCAGGAAGTTGAATGTTCCTTATCTTCCCACGCTGGGATGAGCGACCGTCATCGTTGGTGATCTCTCGGTAGATCCCCTGGAGGTCTGCTGGTCTATCTTGAATCCTGCTCGCCTTCCCGGTGGCGGCGATACCTATAATAGTACAAAAATCCACCAAGGACAAAGACATAGGACTACTATATAACTTGAATGCAATAGTTGGACCATATTGAGTGTTCTGAAATTTAAATATCTTAACAAAAGCTTTTGTGAGTGTGGCATACTGAGGGCTTTCATCCTCCATAAAGTTGGTGAGACCAACTCTCTCAATAAGCATAAGAAAGTCATCTAAAACACCTGCACTTCTTAAAAATGTACGACGAGGAAAGCTAGATGGGTGAATGATACCGTCATCTTCCGCATCATCAATAGTTGATGCAATAACGTCTTCATTATATGATGGCCTAGCTGAAGTAGACGAGCGTGATGGTCTTGTCCTTCTAGGAGCATCACTCCTAAATATCTCTCCAAAATTGTAACTATCCATCTCTGAAATTTTTCAACAATCATCATAAAAATTAATTTCAAGCAACTATAAGTTGGAGACTGCCATAGGGACTTATATGAGAGCTAAACATACATCAAAATTATATTATTTCTACTCAAATCAAGCATGAAAACTCACATAAGCTGTCACCTACTGTGGCAAAATACTCAAGAAATACTTCTCTAAACAAAATTCTACTTGGATCATCGGAGGAGTCACATACTGGAGATCAAACACACCAAAAATCAGCACAAATGATGGGCTGAAGAAGGAGACCAAAAATCCAGAGGAAAAACACCAAGAACACGGGATCCAGGAAATGTTTTCAGTTTGGTAGGTGAGAGAGGAGACTTGGGCAGTGGAGAGAATAAGTGGAGGGCCAGGGGGCCCACACCATGTTCTGGCGCCACCAGGGGCTGGGCGCGCCACCCTGGGGTGTGCCTGATTAGTGGGTCCCCCTGGGGTCTCCCAGGTGGCTTTCTGCCTCATTTTTTGACGTAAAAATTTATTATAATTTTTCTGGAATTTTTCGAGAAACTTTATTTTTGAGGTATTTCCAGAATTTTAATAATTAATAAAAACCGGGAAAATGAAAGTGAAAACATGGAAAACAAAACCAAAACCAGTATTACAGAGGTTCTATGACACTTTAATGAAAGAATATCCAAAGAAAACAAAGATGGTAGTGGTGAAAGCAAAAGTATGGGTGGTGAAAACATGCATAACCTCAGTAAACAGGGTGAAAACATCAGGAAAACATGCATAAGGATAGTGGAAAACATAATTGTACTCACGTAGCAATGTAATAACAGAAGTAAACATGGTGAAAACATAATGGGGAAGGTGAAAACAGAGTGAAAACATTGCTCACTTCATTTAACATCATTTTGTTAACAAGGGTGATCAAGTCTTGCTACCAAAATAATTTTCTATGAAGCAAAACTTTGTTTCTCACTAAATACTCATGTTACCTCAACCTTGATAGACATAGTACCAATCATAATGATTTCATATTCTTTGGGTGGCTTTGGAATAGGACAATAAAATTCTCCAATCTTGATGGTGTCAATATTTTCGATGGAATTTAGACCATATTTTCTATCAATATTCTTGGGAAAATAAACAGTGTGCTCTTTATCATTAACATTAAAAGTAAAATTTCCTTGATTGCAATCAATAACATCCCCTGCAGTATTAAGAAAAGGTCTTCCAAGAATAATAGACATATTATCATCTTCAGGAATTTCCAACACAACAAAGTCAGTTAATATCAGACAATTATTAGCAACTTGAACAGGAACATCCTCACATATACCCACAGGAATAGCAGTAGACTTATCAGCCATTTGCAAAGATATGTCAGTTGGTATCAATTTTTCTAGGAGGAGTCTTTTATAGAGAGTAAAAGGCATCACACTAACTCCAGCTCCCAAATCACACAAAGCAGTTCTAACATAATTATTTTTAATAGAACAGGGAATAGTAGGTATACCAGGATCTCCAAGCTTCTTGAACCTTGCCATTAAAAGAGTAATTAGCAAGCATAGTGGATATTTCCTCATTAGGAATCTTCCTTTTGTTAGAGACAATAGCTTTCATATATTTTGCATAAGGAGGCAGTTCAATAGCATCAGTTAAAGGAATTTGCAAGAACAAAGGTTTGATCCATTCACAAAACTTGTTATAATGTTCTTCTGCCTTAGATTTGTGTTTCTTATTTGGAAAAAGGAATTGGTTTTTGTACCCAAGGTTCTCTATCATTACCATGTTTCTTAGCAATGAAGTCTTCCTTAGTATACTTTGCAGTTTTAGTTTGCTTTTCAGGTTCACCTACAGGTTCTTCTTTATCAGAAGCATCATTCTTATCGTTGCCACTTTTAGTTTCAGCATCAGATATAGATATACTATTAGGATCGTTAGGAAGTTCAGAGGATTCTACAGCAGTTTTATGTTTCTTCTTCTTTTTCTTCCTAGTATGAATAGCATTATCATTAGTTTGCTGAGAATCTTGTTCAATTCTTTTAGGATGTCCCTCCGTATATAAAGGATCTTGTGTAGCAATACCACTTCTAGTTCTTATGTCATAAGCATGTTTTTCTTTACAAGAATTAACTAGCAAATCTTTTTGCACTTTAGCAAGTTGATCAATTTGAGTTTGAACCATTTGAAAATGCTTAACAAGCATTTTAACATCACTAGAGGTTCTTTCTATAATACCATGCAAATTATCAATAGCTCTAGAGTTTTCCATTAGGTGATTTTGCACTCTCATATTAAAATTATCTTGCTTGATAACATAATTATCAAATTCATCTAAACATTGATCAGGAGGTTTGTCATAGGGAATATCTCTACTATCAAAATATTGGAGAGAGTGTACCTCAATGGTAGATGAGTGAGGGATTGGCTTACATAATTCTTCTATAGGTGGAATATTCTTCACATCTTCAGATTTAATACCCCTCTCTTTAAGATATTTCTTGGCTTCTCTCATCACTTCATCATTTAATTCAATAATTCCCCTCTTCTTGGGTGTTGGTGTTGGTGTTGATACTGGAGTAGGGGCCGGCTCAGGCTCAATCATAGTCCAACAATCATGATTTTGGCTTATTTTAGGCAGTCATTCTTCAGCTTCTTCTGGAGTTCTTTGCCCGAAAACACAACCAGCACAAATATCCAAGTATGTCCTAGATTCAACAGTTAGTCCACTATAGAATATATCAAGAAGTTTATTATCTTCTAGCTTATGCCCAGGTGTAGCTCTGACTAAAGAACATAACCTTGTCCAAGATACAGGCAATTTTTCTTCTTCCAATTGTTTAAAATTAAATATATTTTGTAAAGTAGCATGTTGAGCACTAGTAGGAAAATATTTCTAAAATAAAACATTAACCAAACCAATAGGACTATCAATAGATCCAGGATACAAATTTTAAACCAAGTTTTAGCTTCATCTTTCAAGGAGAAAGGGAAGATTTTAGCAACAAAGTAGCTACGTTTCTTAAGATCATCAGAGAACAAACTACTCATAATCCTTGTCCCTAATATTAATGGGAGAAGTGTCAAACTTAGCATCTGGAGATAATTTATATTTAACAGCACGACTTTCAATAAGTCTCATAACAACATCATTATCCTTCATAGTATATATTTCATCAATAAGATCGTCACTAAGATCAACATAGGCATCATCTAAATCATCGCTAGGATTCTCTATAAGCTCAGGTGAAACAACAGGAGTAACAAGATTTTTATCAGCAGTTTCAGTATTCGCAATATTTTTAGCTTTAGCAATAGTAGCTTCTAAGAAAGGACCGAGAGAACCACTCTCATCAAGAACAGTAGAAGCATCATCAAAAGTATCAGAAGTATTTTCAGATTCAGCAGAAGTAGCATGTGTAGCATGTAGTGGTGTAAGCAGCTTACTCATAACACACGGTGAATCAACAGCAACAGAGGTGTTCAGAGTTGTACCTCTTCTTGTAGTGGATGCTAATATAAGAAACTTTCCATCACGAGTCTTACCCATGATGAATGATGGCAGTAGATAATAATACTCTCCGGTGAGCTCGCAAATAAAGCTATGCTCCCCGCAATGGCGCCAGAAAATAGTCTTGATGACCCACAAGTATAGGGGATCGCAACAGTCTTCGAGGGAAGTAAAACCCAAATTTATTGATTCGACACAAGGGGAGCCAAATAATATTTATGATCCTTAACAACTGAGTTGTCAATTCACCTGCACCTGAAAGTACTTTTGTTCACAGTGGTTTATCAGTAGTAACAGATTTATAGTAGCAGCAGTAGTGAAATAATAGCAGCACTGGAATAAAAACAGCAGCAATCGTGTTTGAAGTAAACTGCGGGATTAAATATTGTAGGCATAGGGATGGATGAACGGGCCTTGCATGGATAAGATAGTTAAAATAATGATCAAGTCATGGTCATTGCAGATAAATATGATAAAGCATCCAAGCACTAAGTAACCATAGGCATGTGTTCCGTAAATAGTCGTACGTGCTCGCAATGAGAACTTGCACAACATATTTTGTCCTACCAGCCCGTTTTCAGCGGGGCCTCAAGGGAACTACTGGTAATTAAGGTGTTCCTTTTAATAGAACACCGGAGAAAAGCATTAACACTCCGTGAACACATGTGATTCTCACATCACAGCCATCCCCTCCGGTTATCCCAATTTCTATCACTTCGGGGCCTCGGGTTCCGGACAACAATGTGTGTAAACAACTTGCAGGTATGATCAAGAAACAATAATTATCATCGTGATTCGATAACATGTTCAGATCTGATATCATGACACTCGGGCCCAAAGTGGCAAGCATTAAGCATACCAAGTTGCAACAATGTCAATAGCACTAATAGAGGATACTAGGCATTATGCCCTAACAATCACATCATTATTACATGAACGATCTCATCCAATCCCTACCATCCCCTTCATCCTACAGCGGGGAATTACTCACACATGGATGGGGGAAACATGGATGGTCGATGGAGAGGCGTTGGTGATGACGGTGGAGATGATCTCCTCCACTTCCCGTCCTGGCAGGGTGCCAGAACAGGAACTTCTGACCCCCGAATCGAGGTTCGGGATGGCGGCAACACTCTGTTGTGTTTCTGTGGAATATGCCGAACCCCCTCGGGTTTTAGGGTTGGATGCTACTTGTAGTCGAAAGGAGAGTCCGAGGGGGGTTCTGGGGGGCCCACACCCTCTACTGGCGCGGCCAGGGGGGACCCGCGCTAGGGGGGTGTGGCCACCATGTGGCTCCTCTCCTGGCCCCCTTCTGGCTCCCGGGGTCTTCCGGGGTGAAAACACCAATGGGCTCTTTTCTGGGCATTTTCCCGAAAGTTGATTTTTCTGCACAAAAACAAGACACCAAAGTAATTCTGCTGAAAACAGCATTAGTTGTATTCAAAACACACAAGTTTAGAGGAAAACAATAAGAAAAGTGTTCGTAAAAGGAGATACTTTTTCTATGTATCAGTGCCCCTCCCCCCCCGACCGCGCAAAGGGTGATGTGGCCCCCTGGCTGCCCACCGACGTTGCCCTCGCGCCTATATATTCTCCTCGGAGGGTTAACGCTAAAGACAGAAACCTTTTCCACGAAAGACATCCGTAGCCGCCGTCATCGTCAACCCTAGTTTGGGAGGGTCCTAGAGCTCTCTCCGGCACCCTGCCGGGCGGGGGTATCATCACCGAAGGGCTCTACATCACCATGCCCACCTCCGGAATGATGTATGAGTAGTTCATCCTTGTACTACGGGTCCATATGTCGCACCCTGATTTCTAGGGGATACTCACCGTACGAACTGGATAGCAGATGCTTGGATTATGGGGCATAACTGCTCCCACGTCCCAGCTTCCTGGTAGGCCTGCGCTTATGCGCGACAACACAAGCCCTGCTATTCCATCGTCGATGTAAACTATCCACTAGAGATCAAAGGCACTTCCGTCGACGTACTTCAAACCATACACACATGGTACGTCAACGGCGTTTAACAAGTGATATCACAACAGATCTCTACGACACAAAAGATTGAAATAAGTTGCAAATGGCTCTCATTAGAGCAGAGATAGCAAATACAATCATTCAGAGGACACATGTCCCAACAATACATCATTACATCACAGCGGAAGCATTCAACATGTCTGAGTACAGACAAGAACCAAATAGGCCTAAGAGGCCGGAAACGAAAAGACGGAGCCCATCCACGAAGTCTCGGATCCTGCCCGGGTCCGCTATCTACTCGTCAGCAGTCTCGTCAAACTTCACGTAGTAGCCACCATGTAGATCCTCGGAATCGTCGTCTGCGTAAACCACAGCCCCAAAGGGGTCAGTACATAAACGTACTGGCAAGCAAGACTCACAGTTCACCAAAGTGTAACCCGTCAACACCAAGCACAGGTGCCTTGGGTTCAACGGAAGAGGGGGGATATAAAAGATGCTGCAACTGGCTGCACTAACCAACTACAGAGATTCTACCACTTCCGGCTAACAGAAAGGGGATAAGATCGAGGATTGTAACCAACTGAAAGATAACTTCAAACAACCCCATCCTGGAACTCGCCCCTTATCCAAAGAAGCAATCCGAGGATAACTCACACAGTTGGATTAAAGGTGAATCAAGTTATTGAGTGAATAAATCTATTTACTAGTCAAGTTATTAATCATGGGGTGTAACATGTTTGATCATTATGTTTAAGTTGTCCTGAGTACTTGTTAGCCAGTACTTTCACCAAGTAATCCATAACCGCGGAAAACACGGCTTCTCGAGAAGATTATCCCTGCAGGGTTGCACCAATTTGGCCGTACACGCAAGAATATCCTGCCAGATGGGAATCAAACCCACCAAGCGGGGTACTCTACACAACCAACCATTCTTCGCATCAAGCCCAAAGAACCTTGGGCGCACGGCTAATCAAGCCCCGAAGAAAAGGGACCCTCATAGCACTCTAAGACCGTGTCCCCCTATATGCCGACTACAAAAGTTCCACCCTGGCCTGGGCTCGCAAAAACATGCATGCGGCAAATGGAAAACACGAACTAAATGAGGCGATTTGGACGAGATGCGAATCAGGTCAAGTTGAGGGGGGCGCCCATACTCGCTTCCCACATGCGGGTAGTGCGCTCATCATGGATCAGTAGACAAGACCCTTTTCCTATTAGGGTCGACACTAGCAGGCCTCAAAACCACACAGGGCCTCCTGCCGGTGCCTTATCATCAAATTATTATTTAACAATAACATTAGCATGATTGATTGATTAAACATCGAGCCCCCACAACGTAATAGAAATAGTAACAGGAAGTAACGGGTAACAGACTCGAGCAAAACAACCTAAGCATGCTAGTAAGACACTGGCTCAGACAATGGGTGATAGGAGTGGAGATGAGGCAATATCAAGGTTAAGGGATTCAGGTGATAGGTTCGTAACAGAAACAACTACTACTAAGGCTAGCAGAAAAGAACAACGGAAAGTATCGGTAACCAATGTTGAAAGGAACACAGTGGTTCATGTGAGTGATAACTTGCCTGCAAACCCAGTAGCCTGGTACTGAGCTAACTCCTTAGAAGGGATGTCGTAAGTATCGTCGGTCTCAACGTCGTCGTGTATCCGAGAAGAAGCAAACAAACAATACAGAAAGATAAACAATCAATATCATGGCATAGGTGCACAAACATGGGATGATGCATGTCATGTTAATAGATGCATCAAAATAACTAGTTGACAAGATAACAACATGTTTAAATGGACCCACATGCAATTTGAGTTGCATATGAAAAGCCCACGAATTATGGTTGAAATAATTGTTTTACAACTAACCAATAGATGAAAGTGGATTAGCATGATGCATGGATGAGGAAAACAACAAAATAACAACACTAGAACCAAATGGAAATAAGGTTTACCAAGTTTAGAAATTCAGTTATTAAGTTTTGGAATTTTGGGTTACTTAAAGGTGTCACACAAGCATTTGTTGTTTTCATCAAGTTAAATTGTTCAAAATAGATAACAAAGTTCATATTTGAAAAGAAAACAAGATTTTAGTTGGAATACATGTTTCACTTGTTGAAAAAGGATTTCAAATAAATTATTTAGGAATTAAACAAGTTAAACAAGAATTAAATTGGAATTAATTCAAGTGTGGATGTTAATTGAATTTTATTTGATCAAAACATTAAACCAAGTTCATATTTGAAAAGGTTATGCTTTGATGGTTTGAAAACATATTTTATAGGTCCCAAAAGAATTTGATTTGATCAAGTTATGAATTTAGCAATATTAAATGATTTAAACAAGGTTTAAATCATTTAACCAATTTTAATTATTCAAAACATGAAACAAATTTTATATTTGGAAAGAGGGTTTAATTTTGCATGGAAAACATATTTCATTTGTTGAATTTGGATTTAAAATGAGCAAGTTATTATTTTGGCAATTTTAAATGCAATAATTAAGAAACAGTTGTTTTCAGCAATTTAAATTATCCAAAACAGCAAACAAAATTTATATTTGAAAAGAACATCAAATTATAGTTGGATTACAGGTTTCACATGTTGAAATTGGAATTAGGATTATTTAGTTATGAATTAAACAATATTAAACAAGTTTTAATTGAATTTAAACAAGATTAAATTGTTTAGGCATTTTAACTTATTCAAACCAGGAAACAAAAATTATATTTGAAAAGGTTATTCAAAAAGGTGTGAAAAACATATTTTATTTGACTTATTTGGAAATAGTATGAATTAGTTATTGATTTTAGCAAATTGCAATTGATTTGTTTGAATTCAAAATTAAATTGCATTTTGGAATTTCAAAACAGGAAACAAATGCTTTGGATAGGTAGATCATTAAATTTGGGTCAAGAAACATATTTTATTTTTATCTTTTGGACTTAGGAAATAAAAGTTATTACCACTTTAAAATTAGGGGTCAATCTGTGAAAACAGGGGCCTAAAAGAAACCAAAGAATTCGCAGAGGGGCCCCTGGGGCGTTTTTCACCCAGGGCAACCCAGCCTGGGTCTCTGCGGCGCGGGCCCGTGCCCAGGTGGCAGCCACGCGGGCGTGTGCGCTGTGAGGTGGACACAGGGGTCTATGAAGGTGGACCTGCGCGTGCGCGGTGGAAAAATTCGAGAAAAAGGGGCGTCCCAGGGATCGAACCCTGGTTGCCCAGCGCAGCGAGGCGAAGCGCTAACCAGTAGGGTGGGGTGCGATTTGTTGACAGGGTAGAGGGGCTCGGGTGGTTATACTTCTGCACGCGGGTGAAACTGAGTTAACTGAACCTGATCGCACGCTCTGTATCTCGACAGAGACAGAGAAGGTCGCGATCCCGGCGGCCTGCAGCCGCTGCTGCGATGGGCGTGCGTGTGCTTGCGGTGTGCTGCGAGGAAGGAGGTGAGGGAGAGGGCACGGACGGTGGGCGCTCACCTTGGAGGAGTCGAGGAAGGCGAGGCTCTTTCGAAGAGGAAGCAGTAGCAGGGGAGGACGGTGGCTGACGGAGGAAAACCGGCGACGGAAAACGGACGGCGGCGGCGATCTGGCCCTCCTCGGGCTCCGATGTGGTGTTGAAATGGGAGAGGCAACCGTGGGCGTTCGATTTTTGGGACTAGCTGGGTGTGGCGGTGGATGATCGAGGCGGGGCTCGCCGGGGTTCAGAGATCGACGCCGGGTTCAGAGCAGTGGCGAGTTGCAGAGAGGCGAGGGAGGCAGAGCGATGGAAGAAATGGCGGCGGGGCGGATGGGACAGAACCTAGGGTTAGCAGCGGGTAGGTGGTCTTATGGGGATCGGGGCTCGTACGGCGCGGCATCGGGAGAGGGGGGGAAGCGATCGACGGTGGCGTGCAGTTCGTACAGAGCTGACCTCAGCCAGAGGAGGACGACAACGACAGCTCCGAACCGGTATGGGCCAAGGAGGGGGTAGGTTGGGCTGTAAGGGAAGATGGGCTGGGCAGGTTTTCTCCCTCTCTCTTTTCTATTTTCCTGTTTTCTGTTTTTATTATTATTATTATTATTTTTGCTGAAAACCAAATGGAAGGGAAAGGAGATATTTTAGGTTAGTAAAATTGTAGGAAAAATAGGTTAAGCTAATTTGATTAAAAGAAAAACACTGCCAAGTTTTTGTTTTACAGGAAGTTTGAAAATAAAATGTTGTTTGGTATTTAAACCAACTTTGAATGATGTTAGTATTAGGAAAACAAAGTAATGTTTAATAGGGTTACCCCTAAGGTTTAATTGATTGAAATTTAGTTGGCTTGGCTTGTTAAGTTTATGAATTCAAAAGTGGTTATGTTTGAGGCATTTGATTTGAATTTGAGATGATTTGGAATTATTGATTGAATTAATTGATTGATTATTGGTTTGACTAAAACCACCAAAATAATGAGTGACCAACATGGAATAAAAATGGAACAATTTGGTTGTTTTCACTTGTTATTTTTATTCCAAAAGTTGTAACAGAGCAAGTATGAAAACATTGTTTGAGTAAGGTTTGAATTTGAGTTGTGAAAACAGTGGAAAACAAATGCAACAATTTAGAAACAAAAGCAAACAACATGGAAACAATATGATGACATGATGCAATACTTTAATAAACAGGAAATCAAACATTCTATAGGGTAGTTTTAATACTTGGGCTGTTACAAAACGCCCCCCCTTGAAGGAATCGCGCCCCGAGATTCCTATTGAGAAAAGAAAAGGTCCGGATACTTCTTGGGTAGACGTCAGGGATTTTGAAAACCACCGGAACATTTTCAAGTAAAGGGAGAGGTTTTTGTATGGAGGGTGTATAGCTGGATAGAATTTGATGCGTTTGTAGAATAGACTATCTGTAATAAGGTTGGAACAGAGTTATTGACATCAATGGAACACCAAGAATAATATCAATGTCAGAATCATCAACATGAGAGTAACGAGGAATATGTGGCCTCCCATAAGAATTTGATTTCTGTGACTGAACTTGGAAGTCAACATTTGAGATTCCGGGGAGTGAACAGAGTTTTGATTGCTTAGTGGAACCAGAATTTGGGTTGTATGTTGTGGAAAAGATTGTTGACACAAAGGAATGTGATGCTCCGGTATCAAATAACACTTTAACTGGATAAGAGTTTACGAGGAAGTTTTGATTAGACTCCGGTAGAAGATTTGAAGTGGAAAACAACAACAAGATTTCAACGGACGAAAAGGATGTTGAGAAGAACAGGATATCAACATCGGGGAAAACGAGAACAAAACTCCTGAGGTACTACAGAAAACCCATCCGGGCTTCTAAAGGATCAATATCTACTGCTTAAGGAATAGAGGATCTGCTTCCGGGGCTTACACGCCTCCGTTCTCAATCGTGAGTAGGCAACATGATAAATCATGTCACAACCACCTCCATTCCTATGGTCTAGTAGATATAACCATCCTAGAGAAACCAGAATTCGTGAAATCCTAACTTGAAAGTTTAGATGAGATGGGAAAACAACGTTGCACTTCCTTACCAGAAAAAGGGAGGGTGGGTGGGGAAAGAAGAAAAAGAACAGAATTCCTACTCTCACGTTTCATTTTTCCTACATAGCTACAAAATAGTTTCTAGACTCAACTGCGACCAGTAAAAAGGGATCCTACAGGCAGACAGGCTCTGATACCATTTGTCGCACCCTGATTTCTAGGGGATACTCACCGTATGAACTGGATAGCAGATGCTTGGATTATGGGGCATAACTGCTCCCACGTCCCAACTTCCTGGTAGGCCTGCGCTTATGCGCAACAACACAAGCCCTGCTATTCCATCGTCGATGTAAACTATCCACTAGAGATCAAAGGCACTTCCGTCGACGTACTTCAAACCATACACACATGGTACGTCAACGGCGTTTAACAAGTGATATCACAACAGATCTCTACGACACAAAAGATTGAAATAAGTTGCAAATGGCTCTCATTAGAGCAGAGATAGCAAATACAATCATTCAGAGGACACATGTCCCAACAATACATCATTACATCACAGCGGAAGCATTCAACATGTCTGAGTACAGACAAGAACCAAATAGGCCTAAGAGGCCGGAAACGAAAAGACGGAGCCCATCCACGAAGTCTCGGATCCTGCCCGGGTCCGCTATCTACTCGTCAGCAGTCTCGTCAAACTTCACGTAGTAGCCACCATGTAGATCCTCGGAATCGTCGTCTGCGTAAACCACAGCCCCAAAGGGGTCAGTACATAAACGTACTGGCAAGCAAGACTCACAGTTCACCAAAGTGTAACCCGTCAACACCAAGCACAGGTGCCTTGGGTTCAACGGAAGAGGGGGGATATAAAAGATGCTGCAACTGGCTGCACTAACCAACTACAGAGATTCTACCACTTCCGGCTAACAGAAAGGGGATAAGATCGAGGATTGTAACCAACTGAAAGATAACTTCAAACAAACCCATCCTGGATCTCGCCCCTTATCCAAAGAAGCAATCCGAGGATAACTCACACAGTTGGATTAAAGGTGAATCAAGTTATTGTGTGAATAAATCTATTTACTAGTCAAGTTATTAATCATGGGGTGTAACATGTTTGATCATTATGTTTAAGTTGTCCTGAGTACTTGTTAGCCAGTACTTTCACCAAGTAATCCATAACCGCGGAAAACACGGCTTCTCGAGAAGATTATCCCTGCAGGGTTGCACCAATTTGGCCGTACACGCAAGAATATCCCGCCAGATGGGAATCAAACCCACCAAGCGGGGTACTCTACACAACCAACCATTCTTCGCATCAAGCCCAAAGAACCTTGGGCGCACGGCTAATCAAGCCCCGAAGAAAAGGGACCCTCATAGCACTCTAAGACCATGTCCCCCTATATGCCGACTACAAAAGTTCCACCCTGGCCTGGGCTCGCAAAAACATGCATGCGGCAAATGGAAAACACGAACTAAATGAGGCGATTTGGACGAGATGCGAATCAGGTCAAGTTGAGGGGGGCGCCCATACTCGCTTCCCACATGCGGGTAGTGCGCTCATCATGGATCAGTAGACAAGACCCTTTTCCTATTAGGGTCGACACTAGCAGGCCTCAAAACCACACAGGGCCTCCTGCCGGTGCCTTATCATCAAATTATTATTTAACAATAACATTAGCATGATTGATTGATTAAACATCGAGCCCCCACAACGTAATAGAAATAGTAACAGGAAGTAACGGGTAACAGACTCGAGCAAAACAACCTAAGCATGCTAGTAAGACACTGGCTCAGACAATGGGTGATAGGAGTGGAGATGAGGCAATATCAAGGTTAAGGGATTCAGGTGATAGGTTCGTAACAGAAACAACTACTACTAAGGCTAGCAGAAAAGAACAACGGAAAGTATCGGTAACCAATGTTGAAAGGAACACAGTGGTTCATGTGAGTGATAACTTGCCTGCAAACCCAGTAGCCTGGTACTGAGCTAACTCCTTAGAAGGGATGTCGTAAGTATCGTCGGTCTCAACGTCGTCGTGTATCCGAGAAGAAGCAAACAAACAATACAGAAAGATAAACAATCAATATCATGGCATAGGTGCACAAACATGGGATGATGCATGTCATGTTAATAGATGCATCAAAATAACTAGTTGACAAGATAACAACATGTTTAAATGGACCCACATGCAATTTGAGTTGCATATGAAAAGCCCACAAATTATGGTTGAAATAATTGTTTTACAACTAACCAATAGATGAAAGTGGATTAGCATGATGCATGGATGAGGAAAACAACAAAATAACAACACTAGAACCAAATGGAAATAAGGTTTACCAAGTTTAGAAATTCAGTTATTAAGTTTTGGAATTTTGGGTTACTTAAAGGTGTCACACAAGCATTTGTTGTTTTCATCAAGTTAAATTGTTCAAAATAGATAACAAAGTTCATATTTGAAAAGAAAACAAGATTTTAGTTGGAATACATGTTTCACTTGTTGAAAAAGGATTTCAAATAAATTATTTAGGAATTAAACAAGTTAAACAAGAATTAAATTGGAATTAATTCAAGTGTGGATGTTAATTGAATTTTATTTGATCAAAACATTAAACCAAGTTCATATTTGAAAAGGTTATGCTTTGATGGTTTGAAAACATATTTTATAGGTCCCAAAAGTATTTGATTTGATCAAGTTATGAATTTAGCAATATTAAATGATTTAAACAAGGTTTAAATCATTTAACCAATTTAATTTATTCAAAACATGAAACAAATTTTATATTTGGAAAGAGGGTTTAATTTTGCATGGAAAACATATTTCATTTGTTGAATTTGGATTTAAAATGAGCAAGTTATTATTTTGGCAATTTTAAATGCAATAATTAAGAAACAGTTGTTTTCAGCAATTTAAATTATCCAAAACAGCAAACAAAATTTATATTTGAAAAGAACATCAAATTTTAGTTGGATTACAGGTTTCACATGTTGAAATTGGAATTAGGATTATTTAGTTATGAATTAAACAATATTAAACAAGTTTTAATTGAATTTAAACAAGATTAAATTGTTTAGGCATTTTAACTTAGTCAAACCAGGAAACAAAAATTATATTTGAAAAGGTTATTCAAAAAGGTGTGAAAAACATATTTTATTTGACTTATTTGGAAATAGTATGAATTAGTTATTGATTTTAGCAAATTGCAATTGATTTGTTTGAATTCAAAATTAAATTGCATTTTGGAATTTCAAAACAGGAAACAAATGCTTTGGATAGGTAGATCATTAAATTTGGGTCAAGAAACATATTTTATTTTTATCTTTTGGACTTAGGAAATAAAAGTTATTACCACTTTAAAATTAGGGGTCAATCTGTGAAAACAGGGGCCTAAAAGAAACCAAAGAATTCGCAGAGGGGCCCCTGGGGCGTTTTTCACCCAGGGCAACCCAGCCTGGGTCTCTGCGGCGCGGGCCCGTGCCCAGGTGGCAGCCACGCGGGCGTGTGCGCTGTGAGGTGGACACAGGGGTCTATGACGGTGGACCTGCGCGCGCGGTGGAAAAATTCGAGAAAAAGGGGCGTCCCAGGGATCGAACCCTGGTTGCCCAGCGCAGCGAGGCGAAGCGCTAACCCGTAGGGTGGGGTGCGATTTGTTGACAGGGTAGAGGGGCTCGGGTGGTTATACTTCTGTAGGCGGGTGAAACTGAGTTAACTGAACCTGATCGCACGCTCTGTATCTCGACAGAGACAGAGAAGGTCGCGATCCCGGCGGCCTGCAGCCGCTGCTGCGATGGGCGTGCGTGTGCTTGCGGTGTGCTGCGAGGAAGGAGGTGAGGGAGAGGGCACGGACGGTGGGCGCTCACCTTGGAGGAGTCGAGGAAGGCGAGGCTCTGTCGAAGAGGAAGCAGTAGCAGGGGAGGACGGTGGCTGACGGAGGAAAACCGGCGACGGAAAACGGACGGCGGCGGCGATCTGGCCCTCCTCGGGCTCCGATGTGGTGTTGAAATGGGAGAGGCAACCGTGGGCATTCGATTTTTGGGACTAGCTGGGTGTGGCGGTGGATGATCGAGGCGGGGCTCGCCGGGGTTCAGAGATCGACGCCGGGTTCAGAGCAGTGGCGAGTTGCAGAGAGGCGGGGGAGGCAGAGCGATGGAAGAAATGGCGGCGGGGCGGATGGGACAGAACCTAGGGTTAGCAGCGGGTAGGTGGTCTTATGGGGATCGGGGCTCGTACGGCGCGGCATCGGGAGAGGGGGGGAAGCGATCGACGGTGGCGTGCTGTTCGTACAGAGCTGACCTCAGCCAGAGGAGGACGACAACGACAGCTCCGAACCGGTATGGGCAAAGGAGGGGGTAGGTTGGGCTGTAAGGGAAGATGGGCTGGGCAGGTTTTCTCCCTCTCTCTTTTCTATTTTCCTGTTTTCTGTTTTTATTATTATTTTTTTTTTTTTGCTGAAAACCAAATGGAAGGGAAAGGAGATATTTTAGGTTAGTAAAATTGTAGGAAAAATAGGTTAAGCTAATTTGATTAAAAGAAAAACACTGCCAAGTTTTTGTTTTACAGGAAGTTTGAAAATAAAATGTTGTTTGGTATTTAAACCAACTTTGAATGATGTTAGTATTAGGAAAACAAAGTAATGTTTAATAGGGTTACCCCTAAGGTTTAATTGATTGAAATTTAGTTGGCTTGGCTTGTTAAGTTTATGAATTCAAAAGTGGTTATGTTTGAGGCATTTGATTTGAATTTGAGATGATTTGGAATTATTGATTGAATTAATTGATTGATTATTGGTTTGACTAAAACCACCAAAATAATGAGTGACCAACATGGAATAAAAATGGAACAATTTGGTTGTTTTCACTTGTTATTTTTATTCCAAAAGTTGTAACAGAGCAAGTATGAAAACATTGTTTGAGTAAGGTTTGAATTTGAGTTGTGAAAACAGTGGAAAACAAATGCAACAATTTAGAAACAAAAGCAAAAAACATGGAAACAATATGATGACATGATGCAATACTTTAATAAACAGGAAATCAAACATTCTATAGGGTAGTTTTCATACTTGGGCTGTTACACCATAGCAGTAGCTAGATGGTTGTTCTCTCCTCTTTATGCCTCATGTTTAGATCTTGTGAGCTTCCCTACATGATCAAGATCATCTTATTGTAATGTTACATGTTGTGTTTGCTGGGATCCGATTAATATTGAATTCTATTTCCAATGATTATCAATATATCATGTTCTTTCATGTGTATGTTATTTATGATCTTGCATGCTCTCCGTTGTTAGTAGGTGCTCTGGCCAAGTAGATGCTAGTAACTCCAAGAGGGAGTATTTATGCTCGTTACTGGTTTCATGCCTCCCTTTCACTCACGCTCGAGTGACAGAAACGTAAACGGGTGGGGGATGTGTTGTTGCCACTAGGGAGAAAACAAAGATGTTTACATTGTTTATATTTTTTACATTACACACTTTTCTTACTACGATTATCTGTTGCTTGCAACTTAATACCTAAGGTTTGCTCGTATGATATTCTGAGGGTGGATTATTAGTCATAGATGCAGTTGGATGACGGTCTATGTATCTTGTTGTAATGCCCGCATGAATCACATAGTAATCATCATGTCATGCATATGCACTACGATGTAGCCCTTATATCTATCAGTTGCCCAGCTGTAATTTGTTTACCCAACATGCTATCTATCTGTTTTGGAGAGACACCACTAGTGAACTGTGGAACCCGGTCCATTTTCCTCATACTGATAATACAACCACTGTTTTCATACTGTTACTACTGTTCTCCTACTACCATTACTGTTCTCTTTTCATCTACTGCAAACAAGTACTGTTTTCCATACCATACGTTTAACCCCTTTGTTTTCAGCAAAACCAGTGAGATTGACAACCTCACTAGTTCGATGGGGCAAAGTGATTTGATTTTCTTGTGTAGGTTCCATGTTGCTTCTGAACCAGTAGTGCACCCTGCCACATTAGTTGCATCAACCTTTGGAAGTGATTTCTTTCTCCTACAGGTCAATTTAACCTTGGTTTCTTTCCGAGGGAAACTTGCTACTGTTCTCTTCATACCTTCCTTTTCGGGTCTCCCAACGAACGTGTGTTACATGCGCGTCAAGCTATTTTTCTGGCGCCGTTGCCAGGGAGAAAGAGGATTTCTCCAACGGGAGTCTCTCACTTCCAATCCCTTTACTTTTTTTGAAGTATCCAATTTCTTTACTTTGTTTTTTATTAGTTTATTTTATTTTGTCTTGTTTGCTTCTCTTTATCAAAAACACAAAAAATATTAGTTCTTATTCTAGTTGTATTTTTATCCTGTTTTTAATCCTGCTAAAATGAGTACTCCTGAGAACACTAAGTTGTGTGACTTCACTAGCACAAACAACAATGATTTTTAGCACACTATTGCTCCACCTGCTCCTACTGCTATTTTTTATGAGATAACGCATGCCCTGTTAAATCTTGTTATGAGAGAGCAATTTTCTAGTGTTAGTACTGATGATGTTGCTGCCCATCTTGATAATTTTGTTGAACTATGTGATATGCAAAAATATAAAGATGTAGATGGAGATATTATTAAACTAAAATTGTTTCCTTTCTCTTTGAGAGGAAGAGCTAAAGAATGGTTGCTATCTTTGCCTAGAAATAGTATTGATTCTTGGACTAAATGTAAAGATGCTTTCATTGGAAAATATTATCCTCCTACTAAGATTATATCTTTAAGAAGTAGCATTATGAATTTTAAGCAACCTGATAATGAGCATGTTGCTAAATCTTGGTAAAGAATGAAATCTTTAGTAAAGAATTGTCCCACTCATGGACTAAATACTTGGATGATCATCCAAACCTTTTATGAAGGTCTGAATTTTTCTTCAAGAAATCTTCTGGGATCAGCTGCTGGAGGAACCTTTATGTCCATGACTTTGGGGGCAGCAACAAAGCTTCTTGATGATATTATGGTAAATTTTTCTGAATGGCACACTGAGAGAGCTAGCACAGGTAAGAAGGTAAATTCTGTTGAAGAAACCTCTTCTTTGAGTGATAGGCTTGATGCTTGTGAATGGCCATGCTCCTATTGATCCAAACAATGTTCATTTAGCCTCTTTGGTTGCTCAAGAAGATCATGTTGATGTGAACTTCATTAAAAATAATAATTTCAACAACAATGCTTATACGAATAATTTTGATAGCAATAATTATAGGCCATATCCTCCTAATAATAATAATGGTTATGTAAATTCTTATGGTAATTCCTACAACAACAATAAAATTTTACCCTCTGATCTTGAAAACATGCTTAAGAATTTTATTAGTACACAAATTGCTTTTAATAAATCTTTCGAGGAAAAGTGTGGCAAAATTGATGTTCTTGCTTCTAAAGTTGATAGCCGTGCCCTTGATGTTGATTGTCTGAATCTAAATTTTATTCCTCATGATTTTAAATAAAGCAAAACTTTGAATGTCATTCAAGTTAGAATTGATAATAATGTTAGGATGTTAGCTGAATTGCATGCTAGATGGGAAAGAGAAGATTAAATAGCTAGAAAGAGTAATATAGCTAATGTTTGCGCCATTATCACCACTAGTAAAATTGAAGCTTCTCATGTTAGTAAACCTTCAACTATTAATGTTAAAGTAATTGGTGTTGGAAATACTCCCACTTCCGCTGTTAAACGTTTAAAACTGCCTGAAACTACTAAAATTGTTCCTCATAAAAGTGCTGAATTTTTTTGAAATATGGGAGACAAGGGTCCCATTACTTTTGATAAAATTGATATTGACTTTGATGATTGCAACATAACTGAATTTATTATGTTCCTACAAAATCTTGATAGTTGTCCTAATGCAAGTGCTATGAATATGGCTTTCACAAAACATATTACAAATGCTCTCATACAAATTAGAGAAGATGAATTAAGATGTGAAGCCTCTATCCCTAGCAATTTAGATGATGGTTGGGAAACCATCATTAAAATGAAGGTGAATGCTTTTTATTGTAATTCTCTATGTGATCTTGGTGCTAGTATCTCTGTTATGCCTAAGAAACTTTATAATATGCTTGATTTGCCACCTTTGGAGCACTATTATTTGGATATTCGTCTTATTAATAATGTTAGAAAGAAACCTTTGAGGAGAGTTGATCATGTTCTTATTATGGTTAATAATAACCTTGTCCTTGTTTATTTTGTTGTTATGAATATTGAATGCAATGCTTCTTGTCCTATTGTTTTGGGAATACCTTTTCTTAGAACTGTTGGTGTTGTTATTGATACGAAAGAGGGGAATATTAAGTATCAATTCCCACTCAAGAAAGGTACGGAACACTTTCCTAGGAAGATAATGAAGTTTCCTTTTGATTCTATTATTTGAACAAGTTACAATTTGGATGCTTCTTCACTTGAAAACACTTGATTTTATTTTTTCGGGCCTAGCTAAAAGGCGTTAAAGAAAAGCACTTTTTGGGAGATAACCCATGGTTTTATTTTTGCTTTGTTTTTCTCTATTTTATTTGATTAAATGTGTTGTATACTTCTGTAGCAACTCCTTTCTATCTTTATTTTCATGTATTAGTTGTGCCAAGTAAAGTTTCTAGCGAAAGTTGGTGTTGGTTTTGGATTTCTGCGCAAGAAACAGATTTCTGTTGTCCAACGCAAAAAATCGCATAATTCACAGAAAGATGAAAATGACCTGAAACATTTGGTGCTTATTCCTCAGCTAATTCCAAAACTTTTTTTTACTTACGTTTTTTCGATTTAAGAAACATAGGTGCCCCCCAAAAAATTAGTCTTTATAGACTTTTCTGGTTTTGATAGATTCTGCCTTTTTACTTGCATTCTCTCTTTTACTATGTTGAGTGGATTTCTTTGCTTCACAAAACATTAGTGGTTGTAGCTAATGTTTAAAAGTATCAATAATTCTTGTGTCCATGCAGAACATGTGAATTTTTGATTGTGCACTAACCCTTTAATGCGGATTACATTGAGTGTGGTGTGAAGGAAGTTTTCAATGGTTAAGAGAAGAGGTTGATATAATGTCATCAAGAAGAGTGCAAATCCAAAACTTGGGGATTCCCTCGTGATTCATCCCAGAAAATTATAACAAGACTCAAGAGTCTAAGCTTGGGGATGCCCAAGGCATCCCCTTCTTCATCAACAATTTATTAGGTCACTTCTAGTGAAACTATATTTTTATTCGGTCACATCACATGAATTTTACTTGGAGCGTCTGTTTGTTTTCTTTGGTTTTCCTTGCCGCAATAATATTGTTGGAACCCATCATTCTTTGTGTGGGAGATATACACGCTCTGCCTTTTCATATGAATACTCGTTATGCTCGTATTCTTAGTTTTTCTTCTATCTGCTGCAAATCTCTTTTAGCTCCTGTTTTTCATGCATCTCTTATTCAGAGTTGTTAGTTCTAGTAGAGTTATGTTAGTACTCTCTTGTTTCATTGTTATATCTTTTGGATAATTGTGTTAAAATATATATTGAATGGTGCTTGTTGGAAATAGAAATTATTGCATGTGGTAGATGGTATAATGAAAAAGCTTGCATACTCTTGTAGATAACTAAACCGCTTCACGTGATTTTCTGCTGTTGTTTTGAGATATCAATATGCGTAATGGTAAAGATGATGGTTTAGTAGACTAGAAACAATTAATGGTTGGTCTAAAATCTTGAAACTGTGCCACACTCAAATAACCAGTTGATAGGATAATGGTATATGACTTCCTTTGCTGATAGCAATCGTAATGGCTTTTTGTTACGCGCTACGGTTGGGGTAGCTAATAGTGACTTGTCACTACCACGGACCATTTTTGTGTGATTTTCATTATGCCTGGTAAGATCATAATTTTAGTTGTAATCTTTTACTTGTGAGTTCTATGTTACGGTTTTCTGGCACTTCCACCATCCATATTTTCTAGCCTCTTCGGTACTGTGCATTGCTCATTTTCACATTGAGATTTGGTGCAAACTTAGCCAGTGCATCCAAACCCTGTGGGAGAACTTTGTTCTTCTACAAAAAGCCAAAAATTATCTTCCTCAAAATAGCCACCATACCTACCTACCATGGCATTTCCATATCCATTCCGAGATATATTGTCATACAACATTCATCATCAATATGTTACGTGTCATGCTTCTACCAGTGAAGTTATATATCAAAAAAAAAAGAGAGAAAAATCCCAAAAACACAAAAACAAAGAAAGGGCAAAAGAGAGATAATAAAGAGAGGGGGGCAACACTACTATCATTTATTCCACACTTGTGATTGGTTAGTATCATTACTTCAGTTTGGAGAGAGTTTTCATATTATGACTTGCATAACTATGTGGGGAACTTACATTATAGAACGTGGTATGTATATTCCAATGATGAGCCTCCTCAAAAGAGCTCTAGGTCTTTGTGAGCAAGCAAGTTGGATGCACCCCCACTAGTTCCATTGGAGATCTTTTATACGCTTATAGCTCTATGTGCATCCATTGTGTGGCAATTACTACTCCTTGCATATCTACGATTATAAGACTTCCTCTTGTGTAATGATCCCTTTCAGTTGTGTGAGACTTTCTTCCATTGACCATCCAACCCCCCTCATACGTCAAAAACGTATCCCTAATTTCTGATGCTCCATGATCATATTATGCTAATTGCTACATGTTTTCTCCCTTCTTTATGTCATTTTTATCGATTTTTCGGACTAATCTTTTAACAAGATGCCACAGAGCCAGTTCCCTGTTTTCTGATGTTTTTTAGTTTCAGAAAAGTTATTCTGGAAATATTCTCGGAATTGGAAAATTCGAAGCCCGGAAGTCCTATTTTCCACGGAAGCATCCAGAAGACCGAAGAGGAAACAAAGAGGGGCATCAGGGGAGCCACACCATAGGGTGGCGCGGCCCCCTGGCCACGCCAGCTGTGGGTGTGGGCCCCCCGGCCTCCACCGCCTTTGCCCTTTCGCCTATTTAAGCCCCCTAAACACCTGATCAAAATCCCCGAAAAAGTTCCGCATCCGCCGTCACCGTCAACCCTAGATCAGGGGGTTCTGAAGCTGTTTCCGGCACCCTGTCGGAGAGGAGATCATCACTGGAGGCTTCTACATCATGATGCCTGCCTCTGGAGTGATGCGTGAGTAGTTAATCTTTGGATTACGGGTTTGTAGCTGCATCTAGATGGTTGTCTTCTCCTCATATGCCTCCATGTTTAGATCTCGTGAGCTGCCTATCATGATCAAGATTGATCTTATGTAATTCTTTGTGTTGTGTTTGTCGGGATCCGATGAATATTGAACTTATGCCAAGTTTATTATAGTATTTATTTGCTTATGTTATTTGTGATCTTGCACGCTCTCCGTTGCTAGTGGTTATTCTGGCCAAGTAGTTGCTAGTGACTCCAAGAGGGAGTATTTATGCTCGATAGTGGGTTCATGCCTCCTTGTTGCCTTGCTCGAGTGACAGAAACATGAAGGGGGAGAATGTGTTGTTTCCATTAGGGAGAAAACAGCGGTGAGAGTGCCCGTGTGCATAATCATTGCTTACATTACACACTTTGTTTAATGCAATTATCTGTTGCTTGCAACTTAATACCTGAGGGGGTTCAGATGATAACCTGAGGGTGGATTATTAGTCATACATCCAGATGGATGTCGGTCTATGTATCTTGTTGTAATGCCCGCACTAAATAGGATAGTAATCTTCATGTCATATTGTGCACTACGGTGCAACCTCTATTTGTCAATTGCCCAGCTGTAATTTGTTCACCCATCATGCTATCTTTTATGGAGAGACACCACTAGTGAAACTATGAACCCCGGTCCATTTTTCCACACTATTAAACAAACCAGAACAATTTCCTGCTTTCTTTACTTACTGCAAGCATACAGTGCTTTTCCACACTATACATCTAATATTTGTTTTCAGCAAGACCGGTGAGATTGACAACCTCATTGTATCGTTGGGGCAAAGTATTTTGGTTGTGGTGTGTGAAGGTTCCACGTTGTTGCTGACACCGGTGAAGCGCCAACACCACCATCAGTGGCATCAACCTTCCGAAGATTCTCTTTCTCCTACTGGATTGATAACCCTGGTTCTTAACTAAGGGGAAAACTCCTACCGCTGTGCTCATCACACCCTCCTCTTGGGGTTCCCAACAACACATAGCAAGGATTTTTCTGGCGCCGTTGCCGGGGAACTCAAAGCCATCAAGAAGCAACCACTCCCTCGTCAACTCTGCCAGCATCACCCCCCCATAATGTTCTTTTAGCCATAACATCCTGGTGCCAGGGACAAATACATAACACTTGTTTGGTTTGAGTGCACAAATACCTTAATGGTTTTCCTACGTGCATATTGTTGTCACTTGACTTGATCCTAATAGGATTTTTTGTGAGAGTTTGATGCCTTGGATGATTATATTGTTGTTCTTGAAGCTTAAATCATCTTTAATAAACCTTGCACAGTGGATTGTATTTTGCTATTGATTCATTGAAAAGTCTTACTTTGTTCTTCCTAATGGCCTATACATTATTCTATTTGATATCAACTATAAACCACAACCTTTATTCATTTGATCCTAGTTTACATGCTTTACATTACTATGATGATAAAGTTTATGTTGGTAGCATGTCACCTTAGAAATTATTTGTTTTATCGTTTACCTACTCGAGGACGAGTAGGAACTAAGCTTGGGGATGTTGATACGTCATAAACGTATCCATAATTTCTGATGTTCCATGTTGTTTTCATGTCATATGCAACATGTTTCCTTTACACTTTATGCCATTTTTATCGATTTCCTGGGATTACCCTATTGACAAGATGCCATAGAGCCAGTTCTTGTTTTCTGCTGTTTTTAGTGTCAGAAAACTTGTTTTGGAAATATTCTCGAAACTGGACGGTTCGAAGCCCGGAAGTCTTGGAAATTCGTCGCGCACACGGAGTCCGGAGGGGACCCGGAGGGGAGCCATAGGGGGCCACACCATGGGTGTGCGCACCCCCCGCCCCGGCCATGCCCAGGGGTGGTGTGGTCCCCCTGGCTGCCCACCCACGTTTCCCTCGCGCCTATATATTCTCATCGAAGGGTTAACCCTAAAGACAGAAGCCTTTTCCATGAAAAACATCTGCAGCCGCCATCGTCGTCAACCCTAGTTTGGGAGGGTTCTGGAGCTATCCCCGGCACAATGCCGGGAGGGGTAATCATCACCGGAGGGCTCTACATCACCATGCCCGCCTCCGGAATGATGCGTGAGTAGATCATCCTTGGACTATGGATCCATAGCAGTTGCTAGATGGTTGTTCTCTCCTCTTTATGCCTCATGTTTAGATCTTGTGAGCTACCCTACATGATCGAGATCATATTATTGTAATGCTACATGTTGTTTTTGCCGGGATCCCATGAATATTGAATGCTATGTCCAATGATTATCAATCTATCATGTTCTTTCATGTGTATGTTATTTATGATCTTGCATGTTCTATGTTGTTAGTAGATGCTCTGGCCAAGTAGATGCTAGTAACTCCAAGAGGGAGTATTTATTCTCGATAGTGGATTCATGCCTCCCTTTCGCTCACGCTTGAGTGACATAAACGTAAACGGGTGGGGGATGTGATGTTTCCACTAGGGAGAAACAATGATGTTTACATTACACACTTTGCTTACTGCGATTATCTGTTGCTTGCAACTTAATACCCAAGGTTTTCTCAGATGACATTCTGAGGGTGGATTATTAGTCGTAGATGCAGTTGAATGACGGTCTATGTATCTTGTTGTAATGCCCGCATAAATCACATAGTAATCATTATGTCATGCATATGCACTACGGTGCAGCCTTTATATCTCTCAATTGCCCAACTGTAATTTTTTTACCGAACATGCTATCTATCTGTTTTGGAGAGACACCACTAGTGAACTGTGGACCCCGGTTCATTTTTCTCATACTGATAATACAACCACTCCAACCATGTTTTCATACTGTTACTATTGTTCTCCTACTGCCATGACTGTTCTCTTTTCATCTACTGCAAACAAGTACTGTATTCCGCACCATACGTTTAACCTCTTTATTTTCAGCAAAACCGGTGAGATTGACAACCTCACTGCTTAGTTGGGGCAAAGTGATTTGATTGTGTTGTGTAGGTTCCACATTTCTTCTGAACTGGTAGTGCACCCTGCCACCTCAGCTGCATCAACCTTTGGAAGTGATATCTTTCTCCTACTGGTCGATTTAACCTTTGTTTCTTTCTGAGGGAAAATTGCTACTGTTCTCTTCATACCTTCCTCTTGGGGTCTCCCAACGAACGTGTGTTACACGTGCATGAATCGCCTACAACCCCGTGCAACACACAAGGACGAAGCATATTGAGATTCATCATCATTTCATCCGGGATCATGTGGCAAGAGGTGATATTGAGCTAGAATAAGTCCCAACCAAGGATAATCTCGTGGACATCTTCATGAAGCCTCTCGATAATTCAAGATTCATGTTTTTTAGGAATGACCTAAATATCAAAGATTCAAGGAGTTTGACTTGAGGATCTTGCACACACCCCTATAGTTGACTATGTGTTTAAGATTAGTTGTAGCCATTACATAGGAGGAGTGTTATCCTAACACATTGGGTTCCCCCTCTCCCATTATGCCCAAAGCAAAAATTCATTCTTATCTCTCTATTTACAATGTTGAATTGTGAGCGTCAATGTCGAGAATTGGCAATGCACCCAAGATATATCTTCGCGGTGACATACCATAATCTCTTACATGGTGGCTTAGTCACCAGCCTCTTCTCTTGAAGATTTGGTTGTCATTTGGATTTTATTTGACTTCTTTCTCTCTTTTTGAGTTTAGTTGGTTTTCATGGGAAACACACTCAAACTTTGGATTTTAGTTGTTTGGATCTTGCAAACTTTGAGTGTAAAATACATCCCTATTTGGTTTTTCTTATCCCAAGCCAAAACTTTCATAAAAACCAAGTTTTATAGCCACATGGATGTCCCCATATAATCTGGGTGTTTCTAGAGATTTGGTACCGGAGACTCCAGTGTGTAACACCGGAGACACTGGTCTGGCCAATGTCTCCAGCCTAAGCACGGAGATTCCGGTGTACATCAGAGACACTGGTGCTTAGACCGGACAAAAGAGGATCAGGGTGGATGGTTTCCTCCTATAGTCCACCCCGACCCCCACATCTCATGCGCCACCGCCGTCGCCCAGGACACCATCCGGCCGCCCCCCAGCCGCCGGAATCCGCCATTGCCGGTACCCCACCACTCCTCCTCGAGGGGGAGGCCTCTTCCCCTCCCAGAACATCACCATGGCTGACAAGGGTATCTCCTCCCCCATCTCTCTCTCTCTTTTCCTCTAGGTTCTCACCTAGATGCGTTTTTTTTTTGGAGATTTAGCCCTTGTCACTTATGGTAGAAACTCCCCAGGAAAATACTTCATCTAGAAATCATCTCGAGATAGTAGTGTACATGTTTTTGTTTCTGCATCTGGAGGACCCGTCACAGGGCCGGAGACTCCGGTCCCTAAGGTCAGAGACTCCGGTGTAGGCCGGAGACTCCGCCCCCTTAGGCCGGAGACTCCGGTGTTAAAACAGAAACTTGTACCTAAAATCTTGTGATGGTTTCTCCACTTGGCTTATGGACATGCATGCTCATCTACTGCTATTCTTTGTTGATGTTTGGCTGTTTTTCAGGGAAAAGGACCAAAGCATCCTCATAAAACCCTCATATCAAACCAAGGAAGTCTCGTCCTCATTCTCGCAACTACCTCGTCATTGATCTAGAGACTGGGAGAGTGCGTCAGTGTCGGACTATTGAAGATGACCGTAACCTATAGGAAGCCATCTTAGAGCACCAAAGGCAAGAGTTGGCGAATAATGCCCGTTATGATCAGATTTCTACCTTGAAGGGCATGAGCACGAGTGACTATAGGGCAATGAGAGTGCAGCCCTTCTTCTCCATGATTCGCACTTCTGATCACCCTCACTATTGGAGGAGAGAGCAGAAGCTTATTCAGTCTGAGATTTATGATAATGTCACTAACTCAGTTTTTCCACAGAAGGTTCTTGACTTATATGCTTTGGGAAGCAAGGAGTACTTTCAGGAGGCTGTCTGGATGACTAGGAAGCTTGGTCTCGAGAAGCTCGTGGCCACTCTCATAACATCAAGGCTCTTCAGCAGTTCTTCGTCACAGTCACTTTTGGAGATGATGATGACATTTCATTGACATGGATGACTTGCCCCTTCTAGTGTCAGTCATCTATCTTCAGGCTCTTCGAGCTTCTTGGGTATCCTCTCCATGGTGAAAATTTTGGAAAAAGGATACATGTTACCGGTGTTTCTTATGACAAGAAAGGGATGGATCCTATTTATGACAAGCTCACAAGTGTGGGCACTGCCAAGGACTTGAAGCGTGTCTACAACATCCTCCTCCGTATTTTTTGTCGTAACATTTCCCCAAAGGCATGGAATGTGGATGTTATTCGCGGTGGGATTGTGCACTTGCTTTGTCATGCTTTCAAGTGCCACCGTGCTGGACCGGACTGTGTGGGATTTGAGGTTGATGTCATGGACTTCACAAAGGAGGAGATCTATCATGCCATGATCGAGCCAGAGAAAGTTCCGGTGTATGCTCCTTATGTGATGAAGCTTATTCTTGATCAGTGCCCGGGTCTTGTGACTGAGACAGCGCATCCTCCTGGTACTCTTCAGATTCTCTCTTTGCACTTTGTTGTGGATGAGGACACTCCTATGGGTGATGCTGAGGTTGAGGCTCAAAGGGCTAGGAGGAAGAATGCCGACCCTCCTACTCGCCGTTAGGGCAAGGAAGAGGTTCAGGATGAGATGAAGAAGCTATCGTGGTTCCAGTGCAACATTCTGTGCATGAACATTGTTGTTCACAAGGAAAATCACGAGGCCTATAAGTAAGGGAGGGAGATGAAGAAGATACTCTCTCGCCTTCAGGATAATACGGGTATTGTGTCACCATATCCTATCATGAGTGCAACACCTCCTCGTTTCCGTGGGGTGACTTTGAAGAGGTCACTTTGGCTCCATCTTCTTCCAACAACCGTGGAATGGCTCCTATGACCGAGAAAGAAAAGAAAACTGAAGAAGAAGAGGAGAGTCATACTGCTGATGAAGAGAATGAAGAGGATGATGAGGAGGAACCAAGAGATGATGATGACGAGGAGCACGATGGAGATCAGTGATGCTTTGGGTTTCGTGTAGTTTCTCTTTTCCCTTTTTGCTGTCTCGATTCCAAAGGGGGAAAGTGGCTATCTAGACTTCTCGGGGATTTGCAAGGGTTGCTTTGCTTTGCTTCGGAACACAAGCCTTTGGACTTGATTTGCTTTTATGGCGTGCGTTCCCTTTATCTTAGTTGCTTTCAAGTTTCCCTTCCTAGTGAACTTAATTTTTGTGTGATGAGACTATGTGGTGAAGCTATCTTGTAGTTGTGCTAATATTTCGCTTTACTTATCTTACCTATGCATGCAATTGCATTGTTCACTATTGTTGTACTTGCGGTGTTATTTTGTAAAACATAGGGGGGCTCATGAATATTTTGTTAAGGATCTCGTCTTTTTTTACAAACCAATGCATATCTTGATTATCATTTCAAATATTAATGTTGTCATCAAACACTAAAAAGGAGAGATTGAAAGTGGAAAATTGCTTAAATCTTGTTTTGAGTGTTTGTTAACAACACAAGTATATTTATTAACGTGTGTTAATGATTCAGGGTCATTTGATTAAATTACAAATGGTGGTGTGATCTCCAAAAAGTTCAAAGAGAACTACATGTTTAGAAGTTGCTGGAATTAATTCCAGGCCGGAGTCTCCGGTGTGAGGAATTTCTTGCGAAGAAGAAGAAACGGGCATGTGGTGTCTCCCACTGGACCCCCTCCGGAGAGTGTGCAGAAAGTGCCCGGAGTCTCCGGTCCAGAACGGAGTCGCCGGGGTGCAAGGCCGGAGTCTCCATACTCCCGGCTGTGTCACAGCACTCAACTCGCCTCAGACACCCTCTATTCTATGAAGACAAGGAATCGACAGAACTCTGCGGAGTCTCCGGCCTGGCCAGAGGCTCCGACCAAGATTTTTTCATCGCCAAGTCTTGAAGGTGTCGCCCACTACCAAGGGTCCAGAGAGTGTCTGAAAACTGTCCGGAGTATTCGGCCTTGTGTGGATTCTCCAGCCCCTTAGCAGAAAGACTGGAACTTTTGACCGGATTCTCCGGTGTGACTTTCGCAGAAAGACCTCAAACGGCTAGATTTTGGGTGTGGGGTATAAATACCCCCTCCCCTTCTTCTTCCTCTAGCTAGCTCATCTAGAATTGACTTCTCCATTGTCTGAGCTCACCCACCTTGCTAGCTCTGCATATCCCTCCACCCAAACTTGTTGATCTTCGGAGGATTGAAGGAGAAGGCCCCGATCTACATCTTCACCAACTGGTTTTCCATCCCCCCCTCATTTTCTTGAGGGGAACTAGTATAGGGTTTCCTTGTCTGCAAAACCTAGACCTTATTGCTACTCTTGGTGATTATTGGAGATTCTTGGGAGCCCCCAATTTGGTTGTGGGTATGTGCCCCAAGCTTGTTGTAAAGGACTCGATTTCCGCCTCAAAGGGGATCAATAGTGGAAGGTGGACTAGGCCTTTGTGGCGGGGTTCATCGGAGAATAGCGTGAGGCCTTTGTGGCTTTTAAAAGGCCTTCATGGCGAAACTCACACCCCTCCAACTAGACTTACTCCCTTAACAAGGGGGAACTCGGCATTACATCGTGTCTCCGCGTGCTTCTGTTATCGGTTACCTCGTTCCCTCCCCTTTGTCTTGTGCTTGTATTGTGTTTATTTTTGTTCTTTTCATATAGGTAAATTCACCTTAGTTGCATAATCTAGAAAATTTACCTTTGTGTCAAGCCTTAATTTGAAGAAAAAAATAAAATTGGTCATAGCACATATTCACTGTCACACCCCAGTTTTTGGACCCTTGTACTGTAGTTAAGGGAGACCAAAATGTGAGCCAACAAAAAAATCTAACATGTTTGTGAGGAACAACATGTGTATGTGACAATGGTAACCTCTACAATGCAAGAAATTTTTCCTTTGAAAAACAAATATATTTTTTCTAAAAGCCCTATTGTTTTGTTCTGATGTTTTCCAATTGTTAACCTGAGTAATTTTTATTCCAAGACTTGGATCATGTTTGCTTTCGTCTTGACATAAACATTTTTCTTTGTGGAATCCAAGAAAACAAAAATGCAAATAGAATTATGGAGGTTTTCCTTTATTTTTTCCTATTAGAACTTTTCCCTGAAAACTTATTCACTTGCCTATTTTTAACTCTTGTTTTCAATTAGTTAGAATGCCCCATTTTGTGTTTTCTTGGCTTGTAGTTTTTCTCTGGTATGTTGAGTCCAAATCCATAACCTTGTTTTCAGTAATGGAGTTTGAAAACATACAATTGCATGCTTGTTTTTTAGACAAGAAAATAACAGAGAAAACTAGTTGATTTTGAAAACAGAGAAAATCAGGAAGATGCTATTTTTCCCACTTGTTTTCATAGCCTTAAACAATTCTAAAAAAATAATAACAATGTTTTTCTGAATATTCATAGCATGCTTAATAATGTACAACTTAAAGTTTCACAATTGGAATTGATTTTCTATTTTTATCATGCCCAAACTTTTGGTTGATTTTGTCTGTATTTTAACACTTAGCAAAATTCAGATAGGACATTTTCTGAATTTTCCGAATTTGGTTTTGACAGAGTTTTGATTGATGGATTTTATTGGTTCTGGTTTGAATTAGGGGGAGAGACCATGTATATTTTGTTCCCCCAGGTTATCACTAGCTAGGTGTACCTTGGATCCCATTTTGGTGGATCAGAGAGAGAGAGAGAGAGGAGAGTGAGAAGAGGGAGCCGACCGGAAAAGGGGGACATGGAGGGGGCACACATTGCGCTCCCCCACCCGAGCGCTACTGTGGGCATGCCACTGTCGTGATCACCCCTTCTCGCCACCCAGCTGCAGTTCCTGCCCACCCTAGGCCTCTAGCCATTTTTTCACGTCGACACAAGCCGCCCGGGGCCATGCCTCACGTGCCCAAGCCCATGCCGATGCGCACCACCCGTGCCCCGCGGGTATAAGGAACGACGCGCCAATCCACATGGGTCGTCGATCTGCGCATCGACGGTTCCCTTTGAATCTGACCATTGCCGTGTCGCGCAGCGCGCGCGCGTGCCGTGGGCTGCCTTGTTCCTTGTTGGGCCTAGGCCGAAGATCTGGCTGGCATTGTGTTTTAATCTGAGGTTTTTATTGTTTTTGAAAATGGACAGAAACAAGTGCATATCTTTGGCATTAAGAAAACTAGAAACATGGGGATTTTGGCCAAACGAAAAATCATGCTTGTATCTTAATAAATTTCTAACCATATCCAAGTGGTAGATTTACTTTTGCACTTATATTTTTGGAGTAGTATTTATATTGGCAGAGACAATCTGTTAAGCCATTTTTGGCATAACTTTCAAAATAAGAATCCAAATTTTGCAAAATAATTTTTTTGGATAACCCTTAGTAATAACTACCAGTAGCACTTGGCCTTGTTTGAAGGAGAGCTTCCCAGAGAAAATGCCATGCATTTTTTAAATGTCCAAAGAACACTTCTAGGATTTTTGTAGACTTTTTGTAATGATTTTTTAGGTGAATCCAATTGGATGATCTTTTGTATGATTAGATCTACCAAATCCTAGCTTGGTATAATTTTTAGAGCCATATAATAATTTTGGTGTGCATAAGTAGTTTTCGCACTTTTTTGTTTTTATTTATTCTTGTGTGAATATTTTGTACTAAATATTTTTTGTAATGGAATTATGTTTTCTAGCATGTTTAAATGTGTTACTTTATGTTTATTTATGTTTTCATACATAACTAGCATGTTAGAAGAAGTTTGGTATTGTGTGATGCTTAGAATGATTAGAGTAGGCATAGTTGCTTTCTAGAATTTCTTGAGTATTAGAAAATTTTGGTATAGTAACTATAGGTTTAGTAGCTTCATTTTTATGATTGATATGTTAGGTCCGGTACCACTTTGGTACTGATATTGTGATGGTGTCACCTCTGTTAGATTTCATTTTCATTTATAGAAGAGCATGAATAGTGTTGCTTTTTTAAAAAGTAATTTCTATGAGTATCATTAGCATGAGTAGTATTTCTAATGCTTATTTAGTGTTGGACTAATTTTCCCAATTGAGACCAGAGGCATTGTGACCTCTAAATGTTTTGGTATGATAGTGGAACACCCACTGATTTCACTGCATTTTGGTTAGGGATATAAATTTCCCTACCATAAACATACTTGCTAGTAGCCTTTTCTCTTTATGAGTTTTGCCTAAGAAAATTGGGTTGTGCTCTACTAGATTTTGTTGAAGTGTTTACTACTGAGTTTGTGACTCCTAGAATGTGTAGATGAGGTACTCTATATGATGTGGTGTTGCCTTGTAAATATCATATTAAGAAGAGTTTGACAATTGCCTTTGGTTAATTTGAGTGTTGTTTGCACTAATAGAAATATTTCCTAGTGTTGAGGATTTATGTGGGGATAAAAATTCCCTTGAGTGGCTTGGGTTTAGAAAGTGTTGTTGAGCATGAGTAGAGTGCATAGCTACTGGTCTTATAACATGTCACTTTGATGTTTGTTCCTTGGTTGTTAGAAAAGCATGGTTAATTAGACTTGGTTGATTCTTGTTGAGTAGTTATTTTCATAGAATTAGTTTTGGTATGATTATTTACTAGCATATGTATAGTGTATGTTTATGTTATTGGATGCTTATAAGAATGTGTTGCTTGTTAGGGAAAATCCATCCTTGTAGTATTGATTGCTTCACTATTAATGTATTAGTAGTGCCCCTATCATTTATGAGTTGCCCCATTATTATTGCCTTCCTATTTTTATTGGTGTATGTTTAGCCTATCATGTTAACATGTTTCCACTCCTGTTATGGTGGTATGACTCTTTTAGTTGCTAGTTGGTATTGGTTGTGGAATACATTACTTCTTAGGTCGGCTTGTGTGGAAATCTCTCATACTAGTATGCTACTGGTGAACCCTGCTATTACCGTGTTTCTAGCAGTATTCTTCCCTTATTATTTGTGTGTTCTAGAGTGTGCCTTATGACTTGTTACAAATGGTTGAGCCCCTGGTTTTTTAGTTACATTTTTAATTGAGTGTTTCTTTAGTCTCTTGTAGATATGAGCATAGTCAGTAACTACCTTGTTCATCTGTGGTTTGCTTTGCTATTTGAAATATTTTGAGTGATTACCTTTGCATGAGTATTGCACTAGTGCTATTGGTGTGACTTGTCTTATTTAGTTATCTATTCATTGAGTTAGTGAGAAACTTATCTAGTTTATGCTTTCTTGAGTTGTTGTTAATACCCACTGGCATGGGTATTTCTTTTGGGTGTTTGTTATTACTTTAATAGTCTCACCCTTGTGACCAAAGGCAATTTTTAGCTTCTTTAATGTCTTGGTATGAGGGGGGTACACCAACTCAACCCATGATATTTAGGATGTGGGAGATGGTACCCCAACCATAAGCATTCTAGTATAAGCTTTTATGCCATGTGTGTTTGTGTGGTAGTTTTCTCGATACCTTTTTGAGTGATTGCTCTAGTATAAGTTTGCTTGTTGTATGTGTTTTTTGTATCATTGTTTGCCTTCGTTTGTTTTGAGTGTGTGTCCTTTATTCTTAGAAAACGAAGAAGAAGAAGAAGAAGAAGAAGAAGAAGAAGGCGTCGTAGAGCTTTGTGTCAAGTTCGAGCTACTTCAAAGCCAGGGACACAAGGAGTTTCAAGGCAAGCCATCCTGATGCTTGCTACTATACTTATCATTATCTATCATGCATGTTTTTATTTCTGAAGTTTTATAAAACTTTGATTAACAAAACTATTTTCGTTGTGGCTATTACTACTATTAATACTATATAAATTATTATCATGCCAGTAGTCAAAACTTGGTGTTACCAAGCCCATAGCCACCATATGGTATTATTACCACCAAAAATAAAATAACATGAAGTCCCTAAGTGGACACCCTAAAAATATGAATTTTGCAAAACAAAGGCTTTATGGAAAACCTGGTGGAAAGGCGGAGTCTTGTCCATGGGAGAATTGTGAGGTGATCATTTTTGGAAAAAGGTGTTTTCAAAAATGACACGTACCTTTAACGTACTGCCACTCTACCCCAACATGGGCAAGGGGCTTGGCTATAAGCTTGTTCTTTTTAGTGTGTGCTCTATCTCAAATTTCTATAAGGGATGGTATCCCTCGAACCAAAATGTCGCCAAGTTATGAAACGCGGGGCATGCAAAGTGTGGGATTAATTTTCCCTCCGGCTGCAGCAGTTGGGTCTCCTGTCATGGCGGTGTGGGACACGATGCCGGGGAGAACAAACCCAAATGAAGAGATAGTCATCTACTAGCTTGAACATAGTGGAAGGTTAGGGCCAGTTATCTGATGTTCGCATACTGTCACAGACAGTCCGTGGTTGTTCACGGTGAATGTTCTGGATCTTGTGGATTGTGTACACCTCTACAGAGTAAAACTATTCGGAATAACCGCGTCCTTGGATATGGATAGTTGAATGGCCATGTAGCTATTATTGTGTAAATGTTTTCAAAAAGGATGTTTTTGAAAAATGATTGGTGCCTGTGAGGTGCTGGAAGGATAAACTTTGTACCTGTGAGGTACGGATAAGGGAAAGCTGGAAGTTGTTTTACAAGAAGTTTTGTAAATAAAAAACTTTCTTTTCTAAAACAAAGTCTTACAAAACCTCTTGAAGATGCAATATCTACAAGGGAAACTATATTACTTTCTCTTGAAGTATCTTCTTCAACAAAGATATAGAGATGTCAAAATCAACCATGATATATCTTCCATCCATCATGGGTAGTCAACCCTATGTATAGCCTACCTGTCACACCCCAGTTTTTTGATTCTTGTACTGTTGTTTAAGAAGACAAAAATGAGGGCCAACAATTTTTTTAACAAACATTATTGTTTGAAGTAACATGTGTATATGATCTTAATCATATATTCAATGAAAATCTTGTTTCATTTTAGAACCAATACCAAATTTTTCTAAAACACTTTTATATTTTCCCCTGATGTTTTCCCTAATGTTACTTGAGTGGATTTTTATTCCAAGACATAGATCATTCTTGTTTGCATCTTAAAATAAATTTTTAACTTTGTTGGATCCAAGAAAAAAAAAATTCAAAATGATTTATGGAAGTTTTCTTTTAAGTTTTCTAGAAACTATTCCCTGAAAATATAGCCAAGTACCTGTTTTCCACCTTTGTTTTCACTAGGTTATAAAATGTTATTTTAGGTTTTCTTGACTTCTCTTTGTTCCTTGATACATGTACTACAAATACCTAAGATTGGTTTTATTTTTGGATTAGTAAAAATTCTCTTTTGCTTGTTGTCTTTGTGGTATAAAAATAAGGCTGAAAAAGGCATTTTTGCAAAACAGAGAAAACAGAAAGTACACATTTTCCCACATTGTTTTCATGGCCTTAAACTATTTAAAATTTGTTTTCAAAATATTTTTCTGAAATTTTATAACATTTTTAACAAACTCCAACTTGGAAAACAAAAATTGGAATCCATTTGGTCTCTGAAAACATTCCAAACTTTTTGCTCATTTCTTCTGTTTTCCAACACTTAAAGAGAATTTTCTGAATTTTTGAACAGTGACAGATACGATTTTGAGCAGATGTTTTCATTGCCTTTCCTTGGAGGTTTCGAAGTGAGACCGTGTACCTTGTGTTGACCACGGCTTGGACTCCATCTTGGATGCTTGGACTACTTTCTAGAAGCCTTGGGTGAGAAGGAAACCAATGAGAGAGAGTGAGAGAGCATGGTGATGTGGCATGGGCATGGGCCTCCATACTTTGACCTTGTGGTCTTGGTCTTGGCTCATCTTGCCTCCAAAAGCCAACCATTGACTTCCCCTTGGTGGTCTTGCCCCTTGGGCATTTTTGCCTTGTTGTGATGTGACCAAAAAGCCCCTAGAGCACCTCCTATGCCATCAAATGGCATGGACCCGAGACCACCTTTGCCCTTTGTGATCTTGCCCATGAGTATAAGCCACCACAGCCCTGACCATTGCTCCACTGCCCTCCACCACATCCCCTCACGTCCACACTCCCTCCCCTAGCTAAGAGAAGACTTGAGCTTGCCCCTGTGAGCTCCACAAGCTCCAAAGTCGCCGCCGGCCATTTTTGAACCCGAGGTGAGGAACCTCAAATCCCTGCAGATCTTTGCTTGTTGCTTTGAGCTTGTGAAAAATGGTTTTCGTGCAAATTAATTTCTACGGAAATTCACAGCACTAGGCATATGTTTTCCTAACCATGTCCCGTTGGTAGATCCAAGTTTGCACTTTTATGTTGGTCGCAACAAATGTTTTTCCACAGAGTGTCTGAGAAAGTGTTTTTGTCATAACTTTTGGCATCTGTATCCATTTTGGTCAAATCAAATTGTTTTGAGTATCCTATGAGTAGATCTATCCATAGGACTTGGCCTCACATCAACGTCAGTTACCAAATGGAAATGCCATCCATTTTGGTAAATGACCAGTGGGCTTTTCTAGGATTTTTAGAAGGCGTTTAAAAATGATTTTTGAGGTGAATCCAATTGGATGAGTTTTAAGATTACTAGATCTATCTAATCCTAGCTTGGATTAATTTTTGGAGCCATATATTACTTTTGGTGAGCAAAACTAGAAACATCACCTTTTTTGTTTTCATTATTACTTATGTGTTTGTTTGTTAAGTAATGTGTGGATGTTTGAATCTTGTGTTCCTAGCATGCATAGATGTGTTGGATGTTGTTATTAGGTTGTTTTCTTGCAGTACATCCACCTTAGAAAGTGTGTTCTTGTTTGGAAAGTAAAATAGGAATAGGAATAGCATTTGTTATTTTCCTAGTTTATTTTATTTGATGTATTGTGTGAACTAAATCTTTGTGTGATTGTTACCTAAGTTGGTGCTATGATTGTGGTGAGTCCAGTACCATTTTGGTACTGTTGTTTTGATGTTATCACATCTGTTAGCTTACACTTTATTTTATAGAGGTGCATGAGTAACATTTGTTATTTTCCTAGTTGTATTATTTGGATTATTGTGTGGCAAATATTTGTAGGTTTGTTTTGCCTAAGTTTGTGTTATGCTAGAGTTGAGTCCAGTACCATTTTGGTACTTTTATTTTGATGTTATTAACTCTGTTAGCTTGCAACTTATTTCATAGCAAATCATGTGTAAGATTTGTTTTTGCTTTCACTAGTATTGTTTTCACTAGTATGAATAGTCTAGTATCATGTTTTAGAGTGCATCCCATGACTTGTTATCCTTGATTGAGCTACTGGTTTGTTTGTTTATTTTCATGATTGATGGATTCCATAACTTTGAGTAGACATTAGCCTAGTCTTTAACTAGCTTACTCATTTGTAGTATGTTTGCTTGCTGTTTGGAAAATTGTCTTATATTTGCCTTAGCATGAGTATTTCACTTGTGTTATTGTTGTGTTACTGTTGTTGTTGTGCTTATTAATAACTTGTTATCTAAGCATTAGTTTGGTAGTAAACTTGTTTGGTGATGATTGCTTGTGTGTTGTTAATACCCACTACCATGAGTATTGCTTTGTTTGATTGTTATTATTTTAGTAGCCTCACCTTTTGTGCCCACAAGCTATATTTTTAGCTTCTTGAATATCTTATTATGAGAGTGGCACACCCACTCCATATATTGTATGTAAGATGTGGGATATGGTTCTCAACCATATGTTTGTCTGACGACAATTTTGTACCCTGAGAGTTTGTGAGATAGTTTTCTCGATAACGTTTGAGTGATTGCGCTAGTATAAGTTTTCTTGCTGTATGTGTTGCTTGGTTTAGTTGTTTGTCCTTTAGTTCTGAGTGTGTGTATTTTATTCTTTTACGACGTTAGAAAACGTAGGAGAAGAAGCAGCAGTTGTGGAGCTGTGCGTCAAGTTCAAGTTACTTCAAGGCCAGGGACACTAAGAGTTTAAAGGCAAGCCATCCCGATGCTTGCTGTTACTACACTTATAATTATCTATCATGCATGTTTTACCTCTGAAAGTTTTACAAAAACTTTGATTTCCAAAAACTATTTTTGAGCGACTATTATTATTATATATACTATATACTATGCCAGTAGTTGATACTTGGTGTTACCAAACCCATAGCCACCATATGGTATTTATTACCATGACAAGTATTAGTCCCTAAATGGACACCTTACAATTTTTTTTTGCAAAACAAAGGCTTTATGGAAAACCTGGTGGAAAGGCGAAGCCTTATTCACCGAAGGAATGTTGGAGTGGTCATTTTTGAGAAAAATGTGTTTTTTTTACAAAAATGACACATAACCTAGTCTTCGCCGGACAACCTTTACCGTACTGCCACTTTACCCCAACATGGGTACGGGGCCTATCTAGATACTTGATCTTGTTAGTGTGTGTTCTATCCCAAAAAGCTATAGAGAGGATGATACTCTAAACCGAAGTGTCGCCAGGAGGGAGTAACGGGACATACAAAGTGAGGGATTAAGTTACCCCCCGGATGCGACAATTGGGTCCCCTGTTTGGCGATGTGTGACATGGTGCCAGGGGAATAAACCTAATTGAAGGGACAGTCACATACTACCTTGTTCAGAGTGGACAGTTAGGATCATTCTTCTGATGCTTGCATATCGCTGTGTCGATCCATGGGTGTTTCATGGCAGATGATTGGATCTAGTGGAATGTGTACACCTCTGCAGAGTAAAACTATTCAGAATAGCCGAGCCCTCAGATATGGGCAGTTGATTGGCCATGTAGCTAGCATTGTGTCAATGTTTTCAAAAAGGAGTTTTCAAAAAAGGTGTTGGACTTATGAAGTATTGAAAGGAGGAAATCTTGTACCGTGGAGGTACCGTTGATGAAAAGACAGAAGTTGTTTTACAAAGAAAATATTTCTTTTCTAAACAAAAACTAGAAGTTGATTCAAGAAGTTTTGCAAAGAGAAAACTTTCTTTTAACAAAGTTTTACAAAACCTCTTGTACATGTGATATCTACAAGAGAAAGAAAACTATATTATTTTCTTTTGAAGTATCTTCTTCAACAAAGATACAGAGATTTTCAAAATGAACTATGATATATCTTTCATATCTCATTGCTAGTGAACCCTATGTATAGCCTACCCATTACACCATATAAGCATACTTGCATTTTGGTAAGCTACATGATGGGTGTCTTGCTGAGTACATTCAAATGTACTCATATTGGTTTCGTCCCTGGTATTTACTTGACTTCGAGAAGGAGTCCCAGAAGGAGATCTACAAAGAGGAGTACGGACTTGATGGCTTTGCGAACTAGGATCGTCTCCCGGTCAGCAGCCTGTATGTTAAGGCGTGAATTGGGCTCTACTACGTTTGTGTGTGTTTATTCTTCCGTTGTGTGCGTTGTGTGTTTGCCCTGCGTGGCAGTTGTGTGGACTTGGTCATGTGACCATGTCTCTTTTGTAAGTGTTTGTATAATCGTGTAATGGATATTGTATCTGTGTACCAACTTGATATGTTGTTCATGTACGGTGTGATCTGGGATCGTGAATGTATGCATATCGGACGTGTCCTTGAACAGTGGTTCTGGGGGACCTTACAGAGTTGGTATCATGACCTTAGGAGACCTTAGTTAGCATGGACGTTATCGTGTACTCTAATAATAAAGGTTAATAAAACCAGGTCACTAAGATGACTATTTACCAAAATATTCTATATGTTCCATCCCCTCTGTGTTTTGAAAACTCTACTTACACTAAGTTACAATGGAGCATCTTAAAATTTTGCACACGGTTACCTAACTTAATCTACCTTAAAACTTTGTGTAGATGGCAGTTGTCTTCACCGAATCCTTATGGTTAGGTACGCATGCCACCTTGCTACCGCCGCTCTGAGGAGGACTTGATTAAGATGACTCGTCTTATCGGTCGCCCATTACCTGAGTTGAAGGGAGCTCAGACTCACCATAACGAACGAGAATTGTCCTGGTTGGTGGTATGTACCATTCGTGCTCCTTTGCTAGCACCGTCGGCCCCAGAGATCACTTGACAAGCCCATAGATGTCACCGAAGACTTTGTGTTTACTCGTCATTTCCAGCACATGGAGGGACAGCTGTACAACACTCAGTTTTCCCTTGATAAGCTCATAGGAGAGTCCGATGTTCGTGGGAGAGAGATCTTCCAGCTAGAGAAAGACCTGAGAGTTTCCTTTGCTACGAAGCGTCGTCTCGTGGCACAAAGGAAGACCATGAAGTATGTTGACTCCCATCTCCGTGCACAAGTGAGAAGCCTTCAATACCAGCTTGCAACTAGCCAAGCTAGAGTTTAAGAGTTGGAGGAGCAGCTACGCGCTTCCTCGAGCCCTTAGTATTGCCGCAGGATATTAGGAGTTGTGTTGCTCCCACCCTAGACGCTTGTTTGTGTTTGTGTTGTGTGAACTCTGTTAGAGCTATGTGTGTGCTAGATGTGTTGTAAGCCTTATGCCATTGCCGTGTGAATCTTAAAATTTTGTCATGCTTGTTGAGACTCTATTTCATGTGCATGTTAGTCTTTGGTTGTGTTTGTGATTGTTTCTTAGGTGCTTGTTCGTTGTTGGGTTATCTACCGTTCTCATCTATGTTATGAATCGGTTTGTTTCACAAGTTTTCAAAACAAAAATCCCCTTTTTGTTTGCTCTCGCCTTATACCACCCTTGCTGCCCTGCAGTATTTGACTCAGCTTGGCACTGTCAATGTTGATAATAATGTTGTCCTCATGAGAGAGCACCTGCACCTGTTTCCAAGTTGAGAGTCGCAAAAGGAAGATAGTGACGCAAGGAGAACCTAGTTCTTGTGTGATTCGTAGTACCTTACCTGCGACGCCACAATCTTCAGGGAAGCGTGTGAATGTCAAGCCTAGAACCACGAGTTGCTTTACCCGTGGAAAGGAAGGACATTTTGCTCGTGACTCTTCCAAGAATTATGATCTAGCTTGTCCTGATGAAAACCCAAGAGACCCTGAGTCCAACCTGTGAGAAGCGAGAGAGTTTGATGAGTGGAACCCGAGACCAAGATGACGTTGCAGAAGCCCCTGCGACTCATGCCATAGTTAATGGTACGTTTTCGAACCAAACCTGTGAACCCCATAGTTGTGTTTGACTTCGTACCCTGAGAAATCCGACGTAAATGGAACACTAGAAGTGTCACGTCGGACTAGAAAAAGTATCTTTAAAATTAACAATATTAACGTAACTTCATCTAACTTTAGCTTAACACCTAACACCAGTTTTAAAAATTCCTAGCCAACTTTTCCCAAAACCAAAGAGAAAGGTGCCTTAGGATGTTCTATAGCTGTTTGAAAGAAAGATGAAAGGTTGGAAAAAAATATTGGATTGGTAAACTATGATTGATACTAGACAATAAGATCTCTCGTGTATCTATTTTGGAGGCCAGATTTTAGAATATGAGATGGTGGAAACTCATTTGAGGTTTAGCTTAGGAAGGAAAGATCGAGGATCATATGATTTTAGTTGAGATGAATTATAGTATATATACAGCGGGGATAACTAGTTGTGGACCCCAAAAATTTGGAAGTTATCAGTAACTAAAAATTGTATCCTTGAAGGAATGATTTGAGGTTTAGAAAGATTGGTGAAAATTATTGGATTTTAGGAAGCACTTGATATATAAGGAGATTGGATTGATTAGAAATAGTATGTTGAGAATAATTTGTGATATGGGGATGATTATGATAATGTTTTGCCTAGGTGATTCTTATCCTGGATTTTAGCAGAAATGGTGATTGTAGTAAAAGGATCATGTTGGATTGGGATAGATTTTGATTTTGGTTAAAGATGGATTTGAGGAATATTGGATTTTGGTTAAAGATGGATTCTTATCCTGCATTTCTGTAAGCTACATGATGGGTTTCTTGCTGAGTACATTCAAATGTAGTCATATTGGTTTCGTCCCTGGTATTTACTTGCCAGACTTCGAGAAGGAGTCCCAGAAGGAGATCTACAAAGAGGAGTACGGAGATGATGGCTTTGCAAACTAGGATCGTCTCTCGGTCAGCAGCGTGTAGGTTAAGGCGTGACTTGGGCTCTACTACGTTTGTGTGTGTTTAGTCTTCCGCTGTGTGTGTTGTGTGTTTGCCCTGCGTGGCAGTTGTGTGGACTTGGTCATGTGACCATGTCTCTTTTGTAAGTGTTTGTGTAATCGTGTAATGGATATTATACATGTGTACCAACTTGATATGTTGTTCACGACTGGTGTGATCTGGGATCGTGAATGTATGCATATCGGAGGTGTCCTTGAACAGTGGTTCTGGGGGACCTTACACTACCCACTCCACTATATAAGTATATTTGCATTCTATAAGCTTCATAAAGGATGTCTTGGAGAGTACATTCAAATGTACTCATATTGGTTTCGTCCCTGATATCTACTTGCCACACTTTGAGGAGGAGCCTCAGGAGGAGATTTACGTGGAGGAGTACTACACTGATGGCCCGACGAACTAGGCTCGTCTCCCGGTCAACAGCCTGTAGGTTAAGGCGTGACTTGGGCTCTACCGTGGTGTGTGTTGTTGCCTTCCGCTGTGTGTGTTGAGTTGTCTGCCCTGCGTAGCAGCTATGTTAGACTTGGTCATGTGACCGTCCTTATTTGTAAGACCTTTATGTAATTATGTATTGGATGGTGTATCTGTATGCCAACTTGATATGTTGTTCACGACTGGTGTGATCTTGGATCGTGAATCTATGCATGTCGGAGGTCCTTGGAACGATGGTCTAGGGGCCTTATATTCAACCCCCCCCCCCCTCTAGGAACCCATACTATCCGAGTATCCGTTCATTTTGTATACGAGGCTTTATGCATATAAAAGGCACCCCATTGCTAACTTGTAAATCATGTCTCATATGAAGCAAGAGCTCTCCCCTAGGATGTGACCTACTTCTAGAGTTCATCACTTCAGAGATCAGGTTCAGGTGGAATTCCGCTGAATTCAGATCTTCAGAAGAGATCACGACGAAAGCTATGTTGCACTGATGGAGTTCCTCGATGGATCACCGAGGTTGTCATGTTAGTATACCCGAGGTTGCTCAATGGGACTAGGTCTATCTCTCCTTCGTGAGTGGAGGTTCAACCCGTTAAATAAAACCTACCATGTTAGTCATGTTAGTGTTTGACGTACAACAACAAAGTCGTTGAACATTCAATTTACTTTACGATTTTTCATAATTTCTCGTTATGTTATCTCCACGATAATAAAATTGGCACCATCCATTGGTACTAGGTAACTTCAAATCGTGTCTCGTCCAAACTTCTGCAGCTAAGAAAGTCGGCGTTTGACGTACAAACACTCCAAGATCATCACTCTACATGAACAATGGGTTCAAATGAAGATCACACCAAAGAAGAAAATGAAGAAGTCCGATGAGCCATCACTCAAAGAAGAATACCGACAAGAACCTCACCGATGAACCAATTCTTACATGGGCCACCTTATCGACAATAAGCGAGCAAACCGAGAACCCCATCACTTTGGCACCAAGGTTGACATGAAGCCCCCGAGGCACCATATGAATGGGTTAACCACGTCAAGTTCATTGTAATCATTGAGATAGTGGACCTAGAACTAACATGTGCCACTATCATAGTGTCACCAACCAAGGTCACCAAACCGTCATCAAGGGTCAGACCACCAATTTTATCACTCTAAACAGTATAGATAGTCAATGGCCACAACACATCCAAGAATACCAAGCTAGTCTATGAAATAATAAGGAATTTTAAATTTTAGCACTTCCTTCGATTGCGTTCGTCTACTCGGCATGTTCTCCTAAACAGAATCCTTTGTTCAATACACACTTCTTCTCAAGGTGTTCAAGCAAGACTCTATTTTTTTCCTACACCAAATGCAATGAGAGCCATGTCTGAGTTGTCAACACAAACATTTTTTTTTGGAAACATGCTACGCAAAAAAATAGGGCACGGACTAAACCAAGATTGTCGTGGGAAAGTCACGGCAGATGTTACCGGAGGTAACTTAGGTTGGGGTAAATCGACTCTGGTGTTTGGGAGAAGGTTTAGCTCAGATCGGACACAAGATTTATCCTGGTTCAGCCTCTCCGTTGGAGATAATAGCTTACTTCCAGCTGGGATCATATTGATTGGCGATCTAGAGGCCCGGACTGCAATGTCGCCGAGACTCCAAATCTAGGGTTACAAATACTTTCTCTCGTATATCTCGAATAACTGGAATCTAGGGTTCTCTCTCAATCTCCCCGATCTACGACATAAGGACCGGTTTATATAACACCCGGTTTCCTGGCTTTCCTTACAAGATACGGCCAGAGTCCTACTCGGAGTCTACACGCAACCCTAAACTACTCCTCGTGCCCTCCAAGTCTTGGACTCCATAGTTTGCACCGCCTCTCTGTCCTTCTATAGCCTTCCTTTCCACAAGCCGAGTTACCAACGCGGCTACTGGCCCATCAATGACACTCAGCCCATTATCATATTACAAAGTCTCATGTAAACTTCCTCCAGCCGGGTCTTTATTCCTCTGCATGGGCCTTCCGGGTTATTATCCCCCGAACAGTAGTCCCCAGAATAGCTTGGGCATCTTGGTTGGCGCGCCCTTCTTGTAGCTTCAAACTTTGAGCCAACCACGAAGTGCATGCTATTCCCTGCAAAACAATAAACATTTACATACAATAGTGCTACGGGTCAGATTGCTTTAGCTATAGCCAGGCCGGCTCTTTCGGCGGTCCATATAGTAACCCCATCATCATACTAATCAGAATATCAATTCTCAAATCAGCTCTTCATAGCAACCATTTCATAACCCGGCCTTAACGTTCCTCATAAGCTAGTCCGAGAAAAATTCCGAGACCGGGTCTTTTGGCAGTCATTCATAACTCAGCTGCATGTCAACAACTCCTAAGATCTTGTTTCCGTAATCAACGGGCCGAGTATCTCATTCCGTGATTTTCTCCACTTTACTGTTTGCGTTCTAGGGTTTTCACCGCGCCTGTAAATCAAGGCCCCGTGGAAAACCCTAATCACAAACTCCACTCCCGTTCCACTTCGTCTTCAACCTCCAGGCGCCCCATTGGAGCTTAAGTCCCAAGCTTGAAGCTCGAACGTCGGCCTTCACGTGCACGCCGCCGTTGCCCACGAGAACCGGCCCGCCACACCGCGCCGCGCTCAACGACCTCCACTTCCGCCGCCGGTTCCTGGTAAGCTCCTCTAGATCTAAGTTTCCATTTCTAGATTCGGAACTTGTGTTCTTCGCGTTCATCGCTTTCATCCTTTCTCATCTTATTTCTTTTTTCCGTCCTTCTCTAGATCTTTGTCCATGGCTCCCAAGGCCGCTCCCAAGTCTAAGGGCAAGGCCACGGCTTTGAAGCAAAAGCCGAGTCAAACCATCTCGGCCAACTGGGCAAAGTCGACTGTCACGCTCGAGAAATTAGAAGAGCTGGCTGAGTCTGGGGTCCTCCCTCCTCAACCGGAAATCTCATGGAGGGCTCCCGAAGAGGAGAGTCGGCCCGCACCTAAAGAAGGTGAAGTTGTTGTCTTTCTTGAGCACGTGACCCGGGGTTTCCGCCCCCCGGGTCACCCTTTCTTTCGTGAAATTCTTCACCACTACAAACTCCGGGTTTTCGACATAGGCCCAAATTTGGTTCTCAACATTTTCCATTTCATCGTTCTTTGCGAATCTTACCTCTCCATCGCCCCCAATCTTTCTTTGTTCCTTGAACTTTTCCAATGCAAGCCTTGCCGCGAAAATACGGATGGACCCCTCCTTGTCTGTGGAGGCGTGGCCATCCAGAGACGCAAAATATCTTTGATGCCGACTCTCAACCTTCACTCCCACGTGAAGCACTGGCAAAAAACTTTCTTTTATTGCAAAGACACTTCCACACCCGGCGAAAAGCCTCTGCCGGGTTTTTTCTGTTGAAACCCTTTCTCTCTCCGACAATTTAAGCGCCTTCGCTCCAGAGGCTGATAGACAGGCCATCCAACCCCTCCTTCATAAGCTATCCGTCCTAGCAGCCCACGGTCTTTGTGGGTTGAATTTGATCAAGACCTGGATCAGCTGTAGGATCCAGCCCAATAGTATTCGCAAGAAACTTCTTTGTGAATACTCGGGCCACTTGACCGACTCTCTCCGATACTCGGAGAAGTCATATCCGGCTACTGATGTCAACAAGGCCATGAAGAACTTTCTGGCTGAGAAGGTGGAGGTTATCAAGAGCATTTCTCGACTCTCCCCCTTCACCCGCACAAACCCGGCTCCACCCGTAAGAACCGACTAATCTCCTCTGTACCGATTAATTTTTCAAATACGCATATACTAACTTTTATCTTTGCTGTTCTTTACTCAGGAATCTGATGATTGGTGGAAGAGTGTAAACCCTCCTCCCCCTGAAAACTCGGAAGACGAAGAGCCGAGTGACAACGAAGAAGGTGATTCCGAGTTACTGAACAAATATTTTGTCGACTTACTAGACCAAGATTCTCCTCCCACCTTTATTCCTGACAATACGCCACGATCACCAGCACGGGCTGAAAAGGACGACTCTGAGTCTGAAGAGAGCGAACCCGAGCAGCCTGAAGCCGGGTTAAGCAAGAAAAGGAAACCCAGGGGGTCACGTTCAAGGTGCCATACTCCTCCATGACCACAGAGCCGTACTCATATGCTGGTATGTGCAAACTTAATGAATATCTAACTACTGTATCATCACAGAAGGTCGCCTCTCCTCCACCAAAGCGACGGGCAACTCGGTCTTCACCGGGTGATGAGGGCCTCAACCCCGGCCTTCCTCTTCAGTCGCCCTCTCGCCGATCCGGTATTTTCATCTTATCGCAATTATATTCCTCGAAAATATCCAACTCCGAGTCACCCCTTAGCCGGAAAATTTCGAGTCTCAATTTCCAATTCTCTATCAGTGTCTTCCGGGTCAACCAACGATCTCCCGAGCGATTTTGTCGTGAACACCGGGTAAATTTCATAACTTTCTTGACTATATCCCATATGCTTTGTATGTTTCAGATTTATCAACCGCTAACACATTGTTTTTCTTTCCTCAGAGCCAAGGTCACGCTCAGCGATCCGGTTGAAACCCCCGTCGATGACCCGATGGCGGAAGACCCGGAAAGCGGCACTAATCCCCCGCCCGTTGAAGAGAAAGAGTCGGCTAACGCGGCCAACCCAAGAACTGAGTCTCCTCCTCTCGCGCCCCAGCCGACTGATTCCGAGGTTGAATACCTTGGGACACAAAGGGCGGCCGCTGCTCCAAAGACCGCCGCTGCCAGATTCGACGCGGGGAAACAGGAGGCAACCCTACCACCGGCTAACCGGTACGCCAGCTCCTCCAGGCCGACTCTCAGTGACCCGGAGTTCGAGAAGCTGCTAAAGGAGTATCGCTCTTTGAAGGCGACCGAAGACGAGATTGTCGAGTCTTTGGCGGTAGAGCACCAGGTCTGTTCAACTGATGTTATCTATATCCTTATCCTAGTCCCCAAGTTCCGAGTAAACTGTCCACAGTCACTCGGTACTTGCAAATATATAGTCTTTTTTTTTCAAACTTCAGAATACCCTAGTCCCCAAGTTCCGAGTAAACTGTTCACAGTCACTCGATACTTGCATATATATTTGAAACCCGGTAAACTTTTTTTCTGTGCATTGCCGACTGATATTACTTTGCCGACTGATACTGCTTTGCCATTTTCAGGCTTATGTAGCTCGTACTGATGAAGTACTTGCTAAAATAAATGAACTCCTGCAAGCTGAGGTGAAACTCCGTGAGGAACTGGAAGCCAATCTCAAGGACCTCTCCAAGCAATGCAAGAAGCAGAAGAAGAAACTCCGTAACGCTGAGGAGTTCATCAAGAAACTCACAACTTTTATAACCAAGACCTATGACTCGGTCGTAGGTAAGGAACAACTATTTTCCGACTATTACTTTGTGTTAGTCGGATTTCCCTATTTTACGAGGTTTTGACCCTGATCACACTATCTTATTCCCCTTTTTGTATTGCAGGTCCGAGTGAAGTTGATGGCGAGCAGGACGTCCTCCAAAAGCTCAGGATACTCAAGAATGTCATCCGGCAATTCGAGGCAGGGACAAAATTTACACTCGAATCTGTAAAGTTGGCCGGTGACTACACTGGCGTAACACAAATGCTTGAAGCATACTCGACAGTCCCTGCCTGGATTGATGCCTAGAAGCGCTCAGCATGCCGGGTTGGTATGATACGCGGCCTTGCCTTGGCTAAGGCCTATTATCCCAAGATTGAGCCGGCAAAGCTTGTTGACGGGTTTCTAGAGTTCAGGACTGATGGTACCAGATTCTCTGGCAAAGATCTCAAGGCCATCAACACCCATATTCGACACTCGGCTAGATTGATCGCCGAGAATCTTGACTTTAACAAGCTTACCGCACCGTATAATGATGAAGATAAGCCGGTTCACTTCGATGCTCCCAAGCCCTTTGACATGGTATCTCGCTTCAAGGCGGAGCTTGCCAAGGAAAAGGCCGAGACCGGTACTGCGCCAACTTCATCAACTCCGGTAGTTCCTCCTCCAGCTCGTGCTCCCTCCACGGATGAGCCGGAGATCAGCAACGAGAAAGCGCCGGAGGTGACTACTGAAGACCCGGCTGCTGCTGCTACCGAGTAATACTACTCCTTCTCGCCAGTAAACAATCATTCGGCCAATGGGCATTGTAATATGCCTTTTAAACACTGCTATTTGATAGTGCGTCTGTGCACTTTTTTATATTCTTTCTAAGGATTGTAATACTTTAAACTTCTGTGGTTTCGACGACCCTTCCGGTTGTCGCTTTGATATGCAAACCTCTATTTGCACAACTTTACTGTTATATGCTTTGTGAGAAGGATGCCGAGTATTGGTCTTAGGATTGTGAAAATTTTCTTACAAGTCCCCAAGACCCGGACTCTGGGTCTGAGGAATCTTGATTTGAGAAATTTTGTTTCCCAAGTCCCCAAGACCCGGTCTCTGGGTCTGAGGATTCTTGACTTGAGAAATTTTGTTTTCCCAAGTCCCCAAGACCCGGACTCTTATTGACATGAAGGTGAAGGATTCATCTGTGCATCATCTCCCCTTACAAATTCCTAATATCTATGTACGTTTGTATGCTTTGAAGTTTATGCGTAATGTGTAACGAGTTTCCGGCTATCGCCTTTGCTCTGCATAACTTATGGTTTAGATGACCCTTTTGACCCTTCTGAAGTTATAAGCCGGTTTTCGCATGGATTTTCAATGCTGCTATAACTCTAATAAAGACAGGGTCAGGCAAGTCCCAATGGGCATCATGACGGATTGGATTTATAGGTTAGCAAACACGCCATTTTGTTGCGAGTCACATCAAGCTTAAACCAAAAAAGGTCAAGAAAAAGTTTGGCTCTATTGTCCGGGCTACGAGATTGCAACTGTACTTATTACAAGTAATCAGTCCTCATAACCTAATGGCATCGCGGCCGGGTCTGAGTATACAACTGTGCTATTCAAGCAATCAGCCCCCAAGACCTACATATGTGTACTACGCAACAGTAGGCTTTCTGCTCTACCGGCTTACTAAAAAAGGGAAAGATGCACAAATTTAGACCCACTAAATCATACGCCTTACTATTGAGGAACATATTTGACTGAAACAACACACTAGTATATATAAAGTATGATCAGTTACAGAAAAATATGCAAGAAACTAACAAACCTTAAGGAACATAATAACTATCATGATTTAACCATTTCTTTATTGATATGAAAAGGTTAGGTCAGCAGGCCGCCTCATTAAAAACCTTCCAGTCCCCGTAGGTACCCTGGGTAGGAAAAGCGCACGTCTGAAACCTGCTGCCTGTTACATCGTGTAGGACAATTTGTAAACTGAGTCTATGCTAAGTGTAAAAAGGACGCAGCTGGGCCACGTTCCATGGTCGTTCACGCTCTTACATGGAGAAGGTGGAATGAGCAATGTCATTCACATAGTCCGACTCTTCCCTTGCATCCACCAGGTAATACGATCCATTGTGTAGATTCCGGATAATAATGAACGGACCCTCCCATGGGGGAAATAACTTGTGTTTTCCCTCTTTAGATTGCGCCAAACGTAGTACCACGTCTCCTTCTTGAAAAACACGCGTCTTGACCCAGCGGCTATGATATCGCCGTAAGTTCTGCTGGTATATTGTAGACCGCTCCAATGCTTGTTCCCTGTGCTCTTCTAACATGTCCAGAGCGTCTTGCCGGGTCTTCTCATTTTCTACCTCAACGTAAGCCACCACTCGTGGCGAGTCATGGCTGATATCGCTTGGGAGAACCGCCTCTTCACCATAAACCATAAAAAACGGGGTCATCTGAGTAGACCTGTTAGGTGTAGTATTGATTCCCCAGACCACAGAGGGTAACTCCTCAACCCATGGTCCAGCAGCTCTGAGACACGGGACTCGTAATCGTCGTTTTAACCCACGAAGCAGCTCTTGGTTTGCTCTCTCCACCTACCCATTGGCTTGTGGATGGGCCAACGAGGCTACATCAAATCGAATGTCATTGTTACCACAGAACTTCTCCATCTCTCCTAAGGACATATTGGTTCCATTGTCTGTGATTATGTTGTGGGGGTATCCAAAACGATATATGATCTTCTTCAAGAATTGCACCGTTGTGGCTGCCTCTCAGTTCGTAACTGGCATGACTTCAACCCACTTTGTGAACTTATCGACGGCCACCAGTAAATGAGTATTTTTTAATGGAGACATGTGGAAAGGGCCTACCGTATCCATACCCCAAACAGCGAATGGCCAAGTCAATGGAATTGTCCGCAGCTCCATATACGGCACATGAATTTGCCGAGCATACCTCTGACATCCATCACATCTTGCCACCAAGCGTTCTGCGTCTGCTAAAGCTGTAAGCCAAAAGAAACCGTGCCGATATGCCTTGGCCACAAGGGATCTTGTGGAGGCATGGTGTCCACAATCACCTTCATGAATTTCTTTCAATATTTGTCGGCCTTCTTCTGGAGTTACGCAGCGCAAAAAGACACCTGTAGCGCTTCTCTTGTAAAGCTCACCGCCAATTATAGAGTAACCTTTTGCCCGTCTCTGGATTTGTCGGGCTATAACTTCCTGCTGTGGTAACTCGCCCCGTAGTAGAAATGCCAGGAACGGCTCAGTCCACTCTGGAATAGCATGCACCGCGGCCACGAATTCCGAGTCTGGGTCCCGATGAGCTATCTCCTCTTATGACTCGGTTTTAACGGAAGGCTTCCACAGTTCATCCAAGAAAAAATTAGGCGGGACCGGCTCTCGACGGGAGCCGAGTCTCGACAGTGCGTCCACATCCTCGTTCTTACGTCGGTCAATGTGCTCCACCTGATACCCTGAGAAAGACCCGACTACTTTGTCCACCTCTCTGCGGTATGCTGCCATTGTTGCATCCTTCCTGTCCCACGTTCCCGAGACCTGTTGTACCATGAGATCCGAGTCTCCGTAGCACATTATACGCTTAATGCTCATCTCCTTTGCTACGCGCAATCCATGCAACAATGCCTCGCACTCGGCTACATTATTAGAGCAATCAAAATGAATTTGCAAAACGTAGCGCAACTTATCTCCTTTTGGCAATGTGAGCACAACGCCAGCTCCCGATCCTTCATACTGCTTGGAACCATCAAAATGCATAACCCAAGATTCTGAACTAGGCACTAACGAAGGCACACTTGTCTGAGTCCAATCATTGACATAATCAACCAACGCTTGAGATTTGATCGCATATCGGGGCTCGTAATTAATGTGATAATCACCCATATCGATGGCCCACTTGGCTACCCTTCCTGTAGCATCTGAATTTCTTATGATATCTGCCATGGGTATGGAACTTGCCACCGTAATGGGGTGTTCTTGAAAATACGGCTTAAATTTCCGACTGGCCATGAATACCCCAAACACTAGCTTCTGCCAATGCAGATACCGCTTCTTTGCTTCTGATAAGACCTCGCTCACGTAATAAACCGGCCGTTGTACGGGATAATCCTTTCCATCCTCTTTACGCTCAACCACGACTACTGCACTAACTGCTCGAGGCGCGGACGCAACATACAGCAACATGGGCTCTTTGGGACCCGGCGCTTCCAAAACCGGTGCTTCAGATAACTACTTCTTCAGAGCTTCAAACGCCTCATCCGCCTCTTGATCCCATACGAACTTGTCTATTTTCTTTAATAGTCGGTATAGGGGTATTGCTTTTTCTCCGAGCCGAGATATGAACCGGCTCAGTGCTGCTACGCATCCTGTAAGTTTTTGGACGTGTTTCAATTCCTCTGGCTTTTTTAGGCTCTGAATATCTTTGATCTTCTCCGGGTTAGCCTCGATTCCTCGCTTAGAAACGATGAAACCAAGTAGTTTCCCCGCAGGAACTCCGAACACACATTTTGTTGGGTTGAGTTTTATTTGGTATCTCCTCAGGTTCTTGAAGGTCTCTTTTAGGTCATCAATGAATGTTTCTGTGTTCCTTGTTTTGATCACTACATCGTCGACATAAGCGTGGACATTGCGCCCAATCTGATCCTCGAAGCACTTTGAATGCATCGTTGGTATGTTTCGCAGGAATTTTTTAACCCAAAGGTCATGGTTTTGTAACAAAAAGCTCCAAAGGGGGTTATGAACGACGTCTTCTCCCAATACTCCTCTTTGAGCTTTATTTTATGATACCCGGAATAGGCATCCAGGAAGAAAAACAAGTCACTTCCCGCCACCGCATCTATGATCTTGTCTATCCTTGGAAGGGCAAACAGATCTTTTGGACAATGCTTGTTGAGACTCGTGTAATCTATGCACATTCTCCACTCATTATTCTTTTTCAACGCTAGAACCGGGTTAGCCAACCACTTGGGGTGGAAAACCTCCATGATAAAGCCGGCTGCTAAGAGCCGAGCTACTTCTGATCCTATAGTTTTTCTTCTTTCTTCATTCATTTTCCTCAGGCCCTGCTTCACTGGCCGATACTTGGGATCAACATGTAAGATGTGCTCCGCAAGTTCAGTCGGGATACCCGGCATGTCGCTAGGCGTCCATGCAAAAACATCCTGATTCTCACAGATAAACTCGATGAGTGCACCTTCCTCCTTGCTATCCAGGTTGGACCCTATGGCGAATTGCTTGGAAGAGTCGCCCTCAATGAAAGCCACCATCTTTGTGTTTTGGGCTGCTTTAAACTTAGCTCTCTCATCATTAATATTTGGTTTTTTCAAAGCTGTTCGATCTTCCGGGTCTACCTTAGACCTGTAATACCTGAGTTCTTCCTTTGCACAGGCTTGTTCTGCGAGGGCCACATCTCCCTCATCGCATCCTGCTGCCACAGCCCTGTTCCCATGAATAGTGATGGTCCGTTTGGGACCCGGGATTTTCAACTGTAGGTAAACGTAACATGGTCTTGCCATGAACTTGGCGTAAGACGGCCTTCCAAACAGTGTGTGGTAAGGAATACACAGTTTCACCACCTCGAATGTGAGCCATTCTACTCTGTAATTATCCTTGGATTCTCCAAAAGCAACCTCCAGTGATATCTTTCCCTCAGGGCAGGCCGAATGTCCTGGTACAATTCCATGAAAAACTATGGAGCTTTTCTGCAGCTGGGACTCCTTGAGCCCCATACGTAAAAAGGTCTCCCAATATAGGATATTGATACTGCTCCCGCCATCCATCGGAACCTTCTTTAGATCATAGCCATTGACATGCGGTGCTACCACCAAAGCTAGCACACCCTGATGTTCTATTGCTTCCGGGTGACCCCTTCTACTCCATGTTAATTCTTGATCTGACCATCTCAGGTACCTTGGAACACCCGAAGAAACCGAGTTTACAACTCTTTTGAGTATCTTCCTCTCCCTCTTGGAGGTCCCAGTGGTGTGAACATGATACTGTCCTAGCTGCTTTGGGTTGCTCTGAGAAAGTCGTGGGAAAGTCACGACAGATGTTACCGGAGATAGATGTGGTGGCCCATCACACCACTTCATGTGTAGTGCACAAGTCGTTGACATAATACTCATAGAAGGACTTATCCGTGAATATTATATCCCTCGGTGGTACAACGGAAACATAGCAGGTCAAAGAAAAACTATAGGATACAAACATATTCATTACAAAATCTCGAGAATCTCCCTGAGGTATCAAAGAAGATCTCGTGAAAATGAAACATTAGAAGATGAAAATCGTAACTCTAAGCTGGAGAATAACTCTAGCTCAGAACCTAATCCATTACGGCTGAGATCATAGCTCTAATCTATGGCTTCAGAGCACCTAAGTCCAGGAATGGACTCCTCCTTCAACTAGTTAGCTTCTCCTTCACCGGCATTGTTGATGACGTTGCTTAACGCCTATATAGAATATGACTCTTCCTAGCTTCAGTAGATAGCTCTGGCTTCACAATGAAGACCTCTTCATCATTGTTATGGCTATCCGACACATCCCTTAATGGCTTCAACTCTAAGCAGGGGGTCAAACGAGAACGAATGAGTAACAAGTGTTACTCAACAAACTCATTATGTATGGTGGGAAGTTTGATGCACTAACTACAGCTTTAGACTCGAAAGAGTCATAAGATAATGCAAGGTTTTGCAAATATTTCTTCAAAAGATTGTTTTAATATCGAAAACTATGCCCGCCAAATTTTCACAAGAGCTAGAGATTCATGGAGTTTCTTTCCTGTAGCATTCGCAACTCCTTCCCGAAACAGGGGGTAACATGTCATAACTTTTTACACTCTGTAGAGGTGCGTTACTTTACCCATAGGAGATCAAGACCATGTTGCACAACCAGGCTCAAGTTCCTGTTCGCACCTACTTAGGTGTGCGGCCCAGTTGTTGATACAAACCAAACCGTGCTTCTCCGCACAACACATGCACACGCAGCACACCCATTTCATGCCACACAAGTTTACCCCTGATTCCACCCCTCATGATAGATATCTAGTCTCCCCGGGCAAACCATCATAGACCCCAGTATCCACGGGAATTAAGGTATCCCACCAATGTGCATGTAGTCTCGCAAGACCTGCAGCGTATGGCTGTGGCAGCCCGTTGACATGTGAATGAGAAAAGATCACAGCTGGCGTACTCGCCCCATACAAGACCTATGGTCAACGCGGTATTTATGGCGCAAGAACTCTGACGACATTGGTTGTTATGTCCTAGGTAATACTTTCCCATGTGAATGGAACCTTCCACTGACCAATTCTTCTTACCATGGTTCCATCCGCCCACCACAATGGAATACTACCACTCGGGTAGACATTCAATTAGTCATATTATTATATAAATAGGATCGTGAATATAATACGATAGGGTTTTGCAAATAGTTTTTAGCAGATACTTCAAAGGATATGAGCAAGTGATGAACTTGCCTGAGATGGAAATAATAATTCATGTCCTTCGGGGTTGGAGGTTCGCGTGGGAATCCCAAGATTTGAAAAATGAAAAAGTAGTCCCAGTAAGGACTACTGGGCAATATGATGTAATGCATAATAATGAGATGCATCACGAAATACCCTGAAAAATACCCCAGCTCACAGGTGTAAGCTTCGTTTGATCTGATACTTTGATCACATATGTTTTAGGTGACTTAGGTTTGATTCATTACTCGTGGTTATACCTGGCCATATCTCGGGCCGGGCCGGGCTTCGGGTCGGGCCTAAAAAAGCCCGCAGCACAAACCCAAGGCCCAGGTCCGGCCCGGCCCGACAGTCGGGCCTAGTTTCTATGCCCAAGCCCGGCCCGTGGGAGGGAAAAACGTCGGGCTTTCGGGCCTCGGGCCGGGCCTCTTCATTAAAACACCAAAAATCAAATCCCAGACCCGGCCCGGACATGCATGTTGCCTAAAAACTGAGGCCCATGCCCGTCCCATGCAAAAGCCCGTCGGGCCAGGGCCGGGAATTTCGGGCCGGGCCGGGCTGCCCATGCCCAGGTATACTCGTGGTGATGACTTTATTTACTTAAAGGGTTAATACCATTGGGTTTTCAAATTTGAAATGCTTTATTTAATTATATTAAATTATTACTTCTTTAGACTCACGTGTGTTTCACTTTTATTTAGCAAATCAATTGTTATCATGCTTAAATTATAAGTATTTATCACTTGGTTAGGAAATAAGACAATATCATATGGAAAACAACTTTCAAAATATAACAAACACATTTTCTTCTATGTTGTTGAAAAGTGTAGAGCTGAGACAAAGGAACCTAACTGAAATTGAGTATCTAAGACAATCAACTCTACCATATAAAGATTAATTAGTGATTGTGATGAGGGTTTATGAAGTGTGAAATCGTTAGGAGTGAAGTATGTAGGAGAATAGTGGAATAGTGGTTATTCATTTGGATATTGTAAGATTCTATTATACTTCTAAAAATAGAGGTCATTTCTATTTTGAAATCTTGCAATTAAAGATCTTAGTTTTATTTGTAGCAATATAAAATATTGGAAGATCAAGTATCTGGAAAATATTGAGTGTTGATTTGAAAACCTCTAGTAAGCATTTGATATCTTATAATCACCCACAAGATGAAAAGAACATAACCCATAACAAATGACATTATTTTCATGCACAAATAAGTTGGATTTTATGTCCCGTTAGAAGTATTGAATTTCGAATCTTAAAACACTACTAGTATTTACCATGGAGTTGAAGAGTTCCAATAGTTGGCATTTTATAATTTCCATGATTAAAGGAATGATTAAACACTTCTTTTACAGAGACAAAATTCAAAGTTGTAGAAATATGTATGATTTTGACACAATTGGACTGAAAATGTTTTTTAATTTTAATTTGGTATAGTGTTTGACTTTTTCTGTAAATATTTGAATAAATTATTAATTTCCCAATTTTAAATGAATTAAAAGATTATTCAAATATTTCTCATTTTAAAAATTGTTCAAATAACTTTGAAAACGTCATAACTGATTTGCATTTGTCTTTCTAAGCATTTTAGTATATAACTTGTATTTTCATAACATTATTGAATTATTCATTATTTTTCTCAATTTTATAGGAATTAATTCAAATTCAAATAATGTTCAAATTGAAACTTCATAAAACATTTTTAAAATTTGATAAACAATTAGATCTTATTTTGCTAAATATATAAACATTTTATTTATATTTTTTCTGATAAGTAAATTAAGAGATATTGATTTTAAAAATTCTATCAATTATTGTGCTATTTTAAATTGACAGGTGGGGCCCACCTGTCAGGTTTAATTCAAAAATAAAAAGAAAAAGAAATTTTTCCTGGCGTCAGGCTTGCGTCAGCAATGGCTGTATAAGCTCAATTCTGCGAGCAATCGATTGATTTATCACTCATGGCTCGAATTGGCCCGCACCCATATGTAGAGGAGACCACGTAGAATGATTTGGTGGTGGCGCCGCACCTCAATGGTCGTCAGAAATCGCTCGGCAACGAGCTTTCACGGCGGCCGGAGATGGTGCACAATACGACAACGAACCAACGTGACAAGGAGTAAACGATTAGTACGGAGAGGTTCGTAGCATCACCCTGAGCACGATAAGGTGTTCAAGGACGAAAGTCGCAGTCGAAATCGACGGCGGCGAGCAGGAAGGGTGGCGGGCGGGCTCGGAGATGCGCCCGATTCACCCTCCTGAGACCATCTCGGCAAGTATGGCTCGATGGGGGGGACAGAGGAGAGGACGGAGGTCTCGGTGGTGGTTTCAGTTCATCCTGGCGTGGCCGAAGATGGAGGCGCGGAGCGGCGGCTAGAGCTAGGGTTTCGGGCTTCTAGAGAGAAGGAACACAGAGAGAGAGGAACAAGGGCAAGTGAGAGAGATAAGAGACGACACAGAGACTTATGCTCTTCTTATTTGAGAGTGGAGGTAGGCAATCAGGTGGTGTCCCTCGACGACGGCACACTCGCCACGCCGGCCAGAGGTAGAAGAAAGAAAGGAATAAAACATTTTTTCTAGTTTGTCTAATCAACGGATTTGATTTATAAGATACTTGTTATAAAGATCACTCCAATGGTGTACGCTTGACCAGATGATCTAAAGCTATTTCATCCTGTCTAGGGAAACATTGGTCACTTTGCTTCGTTTAAACTTTTGCACCAAAATTTCCCGTAATTTTAGATGCATGCTTTGCAAATGCACATATTATATTTTGATCCTTATAACCTCCCCACAACTAGGATGTTACCATACACTATCGAGGTGTAGGTAGCAAAATTATACCTTCTACGATCATTTTAATGCAGCAGAGAATTTGACAAGTTTGATGAAGTCCTTCGACTCCTACAACTAGGTTATAAATCTAAGTCGTGAGAGTGTTCTCCTCACGAAGTATTACGCGATAGAAATCCAATATGCATGATGTCTTTGAGGTATCCACACGCACCAAATCAACGACAATGTGGCAACATATTGACCAGTACAACAAGAAATACCGAGATGGAGTATCAGGAGCGCGTTGCTAGCTTGTAATAGATATGATCAAGAGAGAGAGAGAGAGAGGGTGTTGGCTAGAGGAGGAAGGCTTGTCCAGGTAGGGGTGTCAGGCTGGGGCTTGAGGGGGTGTCGTGCCATCCGCCTTCACTCCATTAATTATGGCAAGGGGTGGGCTTACAAACCATGAAGTTGTAGTCCACAATTTTCGTTCCTCCTACAAGCTTGTATTTTTAGCATGTGGAAGGTGTCAAAGGAAGTAGAAACGGATTTGGTGTTTTTGTTGATTTGAAATGGCATGTAACACAGAAGCCACTAATTCTCCTACAAGCTCGTGTTTCCGTCCTAGAGTGATCATGTTTCGGCCCACCTATGATTAACGTGGAAACCCTATATTTGTTCCCAAATAGGTGTCGTATTAACATGAAAACCTATCTTTGTTCCCAAATAGGTGACATAGAAACTTAGTGAAAAAAAGTGGACACTTTCTAAGTTCAACCAAATATATTGATGCAAATAGCAAACTACAATATGGAATAAATATATTATGAAAATGTATGTTATAATGAATCTATTGATATTAATTTGGTATGACAGACCCTCTCATATTTAAAGATATACACAGTCAAATTTAAGAGAACATTGACCAGTATTACTACAAAGGGAGTATGATAATGAGTTCAATATTACTTCGTGGACATGTAACCTTAGGGCGTGTTTGGTTGGATGTGGGTTTTCATTTTTCGCTATTCCATGCGAGTTTGGGCTTGTTTGGTTTTCTTCTTTGGCCTCGTCTCTAATACGTTGCAAATGTATGATGCGCCATGCTTGTTTTCTACCGAATACCTTTTGTGTTCCACATGTTTTCGTTTTCTTTCGTTTTTCGGATGTTTTCACACACTAACCTATTAACAATGCCCCAGGCCAGTTGGTGTTTTCTGTTGTTTTTCTATTTCAGAAAAGTTTTTAAGGAAATATTCTCAGAAAGGGCTGAAAATCCATGGAGATCAATTTTTACCCGGAACAAAGACGGAGTCCAAATAATAGACGGAGGGGAGTAGGGGGCCACCAGGTGGGCACCAGGCATGACCTCCTCCTTGGTCGCGCTCGGTGAGCCACTGGGAGCCCTGACCACCACCTCACGCCACATATTCACCCATAAATTGCCCTTAAAGCTAAAAATTACGGGGACAAAGTTATTTTTCATGAAACGTACATCGGCGCCGTCACCTCGAAAGTCCAATCTAGGGCTTCTGCAACCCTTCTCCGGCACCCTGTCGGAAGGAGAATCGTCACCAGAGGCCTCTTCATTAACGTTGCTACCTATCACGATGACGTGGGAGTAGTCCCTCCTCGGGGCTGAGGATTCATGCTAGTAGCTATGTGTTTATCTCTCTCTCTCTCTCATGTTTTGATCTTGATTATGATCATGTTCTATGTTATCATTGTTGAATCTATGATGTTTCCCCTTCATTATGTAATGGATCTTATGCACTCAATTGGTTTTATCTAGTATCATTCTCTGGAGTCACCTTTGTTCCACGGTGCCACGGTGACAGTGCGGGTGCCATGTGTGACTCTATGTACTATGGATTAGCGGGATACTTACCATGATCTTGTTCTTACTTTGTTGGATGAATGGGAATCATAAGTTTTCTTTATGCTTGTGTTTAGTTTAATCTCTATAGTGCCAAGTTAACAGTGTGGGTGTTGTAGATTGATTAGAAATATACTATTCAAGAGATAGGTTGTGGTGTTTATTAGTACTATCTTTGGATGCCCAAACTGATAGGGTTGGGGTGTTCTTTGACGGGAACGTGAACTTTGAGGTGTGCTTGTGTATCCCTACACGATTCTCATCCTATTTGATTCACGAGGAACGGTTTTCGAGCTATGTCTTTCATGCATGTTGTTAATAAGAGGAAGTATTATATGTCTAATTATGTTAATGTTCTTGAGACTTGCCAGTAGTGAAAGTATGATCCCGATTACTTGTTTTCCACCATTGCTATATCGTTTTATTTCAGTTTTACTACTTGTTTGCTTGCATCCATTTTTATTACAGATTTAATACACCTTGTTTTCCCATCCATATTACCCATATTTTATCATCTCTTCGCCGAACTAGTGCACCTATAATACTAACAATTATATTGGGTGTGTTGAGGACACAAGAGAATTCTTGTATCTTAATTGTAGGGTTGTTTCATAGGGATACACTCAACCTATACATACTTCAGTTTGATAAACCCTCACTTAAGGGAAAGTTGCTGATGTCCGACAAACCTATGTGCTTGGAGGCCCAACATAGTCTACAAGAGTACTAACCTGTAGTAGACATCAAGCTCTTTTCTGGCGCTGTTGCCAGGGAGGTTAGCGCTTGAAGGTATCTCTTTAGATCTTGAAACTTTATATTTTTGTTTCTTGTTTTTATTTTACTAGTTAGGCTTAATGGAGAACGACAAAAATATGAGAGAGCTTTATGAGATTTATCTTGAGTTAGGACATGAAGTGTCTGAAGAGAAAATAAAAAAAAATATGGAACTTTATTTGCATGGTAGTAACAATATTATTAGTATGAATTCTTTAAACACCATTATTGCTAATTGAAAGGATAGTAAGGGCACCTAGAGGGGGGTGAACATGTGCTATGAGACTTTCTAATTTTTCTTCAAGATTAGGCTTGACACAAAGGTAAATTCTCTAGATAATGAAACTATGGTGAATTTACGTATGAAAAGAACAACAATAAATGCAATACAAACACAAGTAAAGGATAAGGGAACGAGATAACCGATAGGAAGCACGCGGAGACACGATGTATTCCTGAGTTCCTCCTTGTTAAGGGAGTACGTCTCGTTGGAGGGGTGTGAGTTGATGACCATCAAGTATAGGGGATCGCAACAGTCTTCGAGGGAAGTAAACCCAAATTTATTGATTCGACACAAGGGGAGCCAAAGAATATTTGTGAGCCTTAACAAGTGAGTTGTCAATTCACCTGCACCAGAAAGTACTTTTATTCGCAGTGATTTATCAGTAGTAACAGTTTTATAGTAGAAGTAGTAGTGAAATAATAGCATAAGTGAGATGAAAACAACAGCAGTAGTGTTTGAAGTAAAGAGCGGTATTAAATACTATAGACATAGGGATAGATGAACGTGCGTTACATGGATAAGATAGTTCATATAATAATCAAGACATGGGCACTGCAGCTAAATAAGATAAAGCATCCAAGCACTAAGTAACCATATGCATGTGTTCCGTAAATAGTCGTACGTGCTCACAATGAGAACTTGCACAACATATTTTGTCCTACCAGCCGTTTTCAGCGGGCCCTCAAGGGAACTACTGTTAATTAAGGTGTTCCTTTTAATAGAACACCGGAGCAAAGCATTAACACTCCGTGAACACATGTGATCCTCACATCATAGCCATCCCCTCCTGTTGTCTCAATTATGTCACTTCGGGGCCTCGGGTTCCGGACAACAATATGTGTAAACAACTTGCAGGTATGATCAAGAAACAATAGTTATAATCGTGATTCAATAACATGTTCAGATCTGAGATCATGGGACTCGAGCCCAAAGTGGCAAGCATTAAGCATAACAAGTTGCAACAATGTCAATAGCACTAATAGAAGATACTAGGCACTATGCCCTAACAATCACGGCATTATTACATGAACGATCTCATCCAATCCCTACCATCCCCTTCAGCCTACAGCGGGGGAATTACTCACACATGGATGGGTAAAACATGGATGGTCGATGGAAAGGCATTGCTGATGACGATGGCGATGATTTCCTCCAATTCCCCGTCCCGGCAAGGTGCCAGAACAGGAACTTCTGATCCCCAAATCGAGGTTCGGGGTGGCTGCGGAGCTACGGACTTCTTTTTGGAAAACTATCGAACCTCCTCGTGTTATAGGGTTGAAGGCTATTTGTAGTCGTAAGGGGAGACCGAGGATGCTCTGGGTGGCCCACACCACCAGGTGGCGCGGCCTAGGCGGCGCGCCAGGTGGTGGTGTGGCCCCCCTCTGGTCCCTCTCCTGGCCTCCTTCTGGCTCCCGGGGTCTTCCGGTGTTTTAAGACCAATGGGGACTTCTCTGGGAAATTTCCGGAAAGTTGATTTTTCTGCACAAAAACGAGACACCAAGGTAATTCTGCTGAAAACAGCATTTGTCCATGTTAGTTCCATTCAAAACACACAAGTTTAGAGGAAAACAATAGGAAAATTGTTTGAAAAAGGAGATACGTTTTCGACGTATCAACTCCCCCCAAGCTTAGGTTATTGCTTGTCCTCAAGCAATTCAGTGAAAACTGAGTGCGTTGAAAGACTTTTACGAACACATTTGTTTCATATGATGTAAATATACTCACTATATGATCAAATACTTAATTATGCTCATGATAAGATACATGCAAGATACTGTCACTTAATAGCTATGCAAACCATGAAGATATAACAACATATTAATAATAAACAACATGAATCATAACTATTTGCAAGATTGTAATATTCATAATAGGATCTAATAAAGTGATATATCGCTTGCCCTTATGTGTGGGGCAAAACATAAATGCCAGGGCACCTCTGAAGTTCAAGGGAAGACTAGAAGTAAAGATATCAAAGATACATGTGTCAAAATTATACCACAATCAACCGTGATTTGGACAAACACATCACACTAAGAATGACAATTATGCTCTCAAGAAAGTGCTCAAATAATATGGTGGAGACTCAACATAAAAGTAAAAGAAAGGCCCTTCGCAGAGGGAAGCATGGATCAACTCATGTGCTAGAGCTTTTTATTTTATTAAACAGAGGTATTGAAAAAAAATGAGACAGGTGTATGCTTATGTCAACGAATGGTAAAAAGACAATACAGTACGTCACAAGCCAACTGGATTTACAAGAGCGGCTCACATATGAAGGATGCATCTAGGTAGAAGTTCATCCCTCTTTCTCTTTTGTTTACACATTTATGCTTTGACTGATAAATAGGGGCAAAAATAGTGAAGAGATTTTGTGTGCATTAATTTGGGGCTGGGAACCCCGCTGCCAGCTCTTCTATCATTTTGATAAGCGGATGAAGCCACTATTCCAGGGTGTGAAATCCAATCAACAAGTGAGATAAAGATTCTCTATTTACGTCCTCATGAGCTAAAACAGGGGCACAAAACAGGAATTATTTTATAGCATATTTTAAAGGTAGCACATGAGCAATTTACTTGGAGTGGCGGTTAAGTACCACATATAGGTAGGTATGGTGGACACATTTGGCAAACTTTGGTTTTTTGGGAGTTGGATGCACGAGTAGAGCTCATACTCGGTATAGGTGAAGGCTAGCAATAGACAGGGAGCGATAATCAAGAGAGCAACAACTATCATAATCATGGTTGCGACAAAGTAAAGTTAACTGAGGGCTAAAATTGATACTAGAACTCTGAGGCAAAATAAATCATCAAGGATTATTGACTTTTTGTCTTCAGTCTTAGCATGCGTGAGAATGTGCCAAGTCGATTAAAATGAAACAGTCACAGGAGGCCATCACAATGTCATACCCTTCTACGAATAGAACAATGCAAACAAATATTTATACGACAGGTCATTTACCATTAATAAATTGGAACAAAACATGAGAGAGCATGAACTATTAGGCAGCCATTAAGTCACATATATCTTATACGAACAAACTAAGCATGCTCACATAGATGGATATATGTACAAAAATGAAAGCAAATAGAGTTCATACCAGGCTCTCACCACAACTTGAATTGTAGTAGATCGTCATTATTGCTCTTCACTTGTGGATCAAATAATATATAATGAAAACCAAGCTCCAATGGAGTCACGGACGACTATTGAACTCTGCAGCAAACTTTACAAAACCAAAGAAGAACAACAAGTATTTTTGGGTTTTTTAATTAAAACAAGAACAGAAAGAGAACAAGCAAACAAAGCAAAATATTTTTGGATTTTTGAATATTAAACTGCAACTTAAAGGATAAAGCAAACCAACTAAAGAAACAAATTGAGAGAATAACAGAAATATTTTTGGTATTTTTGTGTTTTGGAAATCGAAAACAAAACAATAAAAACAAAAGTAATCAAAGAAACGAGAACAAGCGAAAGAAACAAAAAGAAACAAAAACAAACGAAAAAAAAGAAAACATGGATATACAAAGAACCGACAGGAACATGATATATAAATGAGTGTGATGTCGGTATACCTCCCCCCAAGCTTAGGCTTTTGGCCTAAGTGGAGATCAATCATGGCGCGGGAAATATCCCCACTGTGGTGGGTCGTCCCTCGCGTGGTCGTACGCGGGCGCCCAAGAGGAAGATGAAGCAGCTGGCGCATAGTCATAACCGGGGTGCTGGTATGGGATACCCGTGGTGTCATAGGGCTGGACGAGATCACCATCGTCCCCCTCGTCAGCATCATCCCCCTGCTGGGGGTGATGCTTAAGGTATGTGTCTAGATCACTCTCAGAAAGCTTCCATCCTTGCTTGCTATTAAGATTAAACAAAAGAGGTGCAGGCAAAAGTACTTACCTAACAGTTTTAATAACTCTCCACCCGGATCATTTGGAGAAAGTTAATTCAAAAGATAAATTATGTAAGTGAGCATGGGTAGAAAGAAACTTATGTTGAACCATGGAAACAAGATCAAGCCTCTCTATAGAAAACTGCAGGTCTAGAGGGTGCGGCTCCAAACCATGCAAAGCTAGCAAGCGCGAGGCAATAAGACCTCCACAAACTCCGCCCTTCTCACGGTTATGTGAGAGACGGTAAGCAATCAAAGCGCCAAAGTTATAAGACCTGTCATATATTAAGGCAGCTGCAATAAACGCCAAATCATAGACAGGTAGCTTGTTGGCAGTTTTTCTATCTAACACACATTTAGAAATAAAATAGGCAAAGTAACGAATGCTAGGGAGTTGAATTTCGCTAATTTTACCACTCTCCCTGTGAAGCTTCTTCCTTGGCTAATCTCCTCATATAATTCCAGCAGTGGTTTAGGCTGCCCTTTTATCTTCACACAAGAACCCCACTCTGGTACCTTGATAGCTGCACAAAAATAACTGAAAGGCAAGTTCACATCTTTGTTGTAAATTTTATATTGGGCCATTAGGTTAGTTGAGGACCATTTAAAACGAAAATCCTACACCACAAAAATAGTTAGTTTCACATATTGGATAGGCTCATCCTCAATGAAACGGTCCAACACTGCATTATGCACAAGAGTGTTGAAACCCTGCGAAATTTCCGTAATCCTCATGAATTCGTGACACTGATAAATTGATGGGAACACCCTCTCTTCACGGTGAACGAGCATGACCTCATGCAACTCCAACTCATGTTGGTTTAGTTGATGAACATTATGCCCCTTCTCTGAAATTTTTCAACAATCATCACAAAAATTAATTTCGAACAACTATAAGGTGGAAACTACTATAGGGACTTATATGATAGCTAAACATACATCAAAACTATATTATTTCTACTCAAATCAAGCATGCAAACTCACATAAGATTTCACCTATGGTACCAAAATACTCAAGAAATACTTCACTAAACAAAATTCCACTTGGATCATCGGAGGAGTCACATACCGGATATCAAACACACCAAATATCAGCACAAATGATGGGCTGAAGAAGGAGATCGAAAATCTAGAGGAAGAACAGCAAGAACACGGGTTCCAGGAAATGTTTTCAGTTTGGGAGGTGAGAGTGTCGAATAGTCATCTCAACAAGTCCCTCGGATGAACCGATAGGGTTTCGATTAGGAGAACGTATAGGCGCTGGTGACGATCGTCGGCTAACAGGGGACGATTTACCCAGGTTCGGGGCCCACGTAGAGGTAAAAACCCTTACTCCTGCTCTTGTCGATCTGTATTATCAATAGATCGGTTACAATGGGAGGGGTGCTCGAGTCGAGAGTACAGTCTCGAGCTCAAGGCTTTGGTGGTGTGAGATTGCTTGGATCCCCCTCTCGGTGGTTCTCATTGCCTTATATAGATGGCCAGGTCTCGAACCGTACCCGGGGGGGTTACAAACCCTAGCTTAGGTCGGTTACAAGTTTCCTTCTTGACCCGCAAGGCTTTGCGGGTGGGCCTTCGATTGGGCCTTCTAGAACTGTTGGTGGCACCTCTCCTTGGGCTTAGGTCTTGGGCCTTGGACCGGGTAGCCTCACCCGATAGGTCCAGGATTCATCCCCACGTTAGTAGCCCCCGAGTGTTTACTCGACTGAGAATCTGTCGGGAGGACACTCAAAGTTTGCCTTGATTTCCTTCGATTGATCATTTCAATCGCTTGATTTTGGAGGGCGCATACCCTATGCGCGATGTGCTTCTTGTACTCGAGCATCGAGTAGTATATGTGCCTGTGTACTGGCTGTTTTCGTGGAAGGATGTGGCTCAGTCGCTTGGCTCTCCCGAAAGCTCGGGGCCAATTAATTGCATCTAGGGCAAAAACAGTTCTGGCCTATACAGACTCGAGACCTCCGACTCGAATATGGCGAGGTGATCGTTGCGACTGGGCCGTGGAGGTCTTACCGAGTCGAACTTAACCTATAGGGGTACCCGGTGCGTCCTCTAGGATTTTTCTTCGTGTTGTTGACACGGAATTTTACCGGAGGACGCAGCTTGAGTGCGATTCCAGGCCTATAAGATAGATCTTTGGGTCTTACCTTTGTACTCGAAACAATACGGCATCCGGATGTGCCTAGTCGGCTGAAAATCCAGGGTAGATATGTGTACATACATCGTGTGAAAGAGTAGCGGGAGCCGCGTACTCGCGATTTTTCCTTTGATTTCCTTCTTGAACATCTTCAAGTGAAGGGATCTCCTTCCCTTGTTGTGCTTATGCAAAAGAGATTTTTGCGTTTGTAATAAATTTGTTTTTGCCTTGCCCATACGAAAGAGTTTTCGTGTCTGGGGATTTATGCGAAAGAAATTTACGCGCCTTGATATACCCATACGAAAGAAATTTCGTGTCAGAGAGCTTTTGTGAAAAATATTTCGCGTTTTTGATATGCCTATACGAAAGAAATTTCGTGTTAGGGAGCTTATGCGAAAGAGTTTTCGCGTCTTGATCTGCCCATACGAAAGAAATCTCGTGTTAGGGAGCTTATGCGAAAGAGTTTTCGCGTCTTGATCTGTCCATACGAAAGAAATTTCGTGTTTAGGGAGCTTATGGGAAAGAGTTTTCGCGTATTGATCTGCCCATACGAAAGAAATTTTGTGCTAGGGAACTTATGCGAAAGAGTTTTCGCGTCTTGATGAGGTATGCAGTGCAGTGATGTCACTGCGCACCCGTCTGTTCTGACTCCTCCCGACGGGACGTGACGGAGCGAAGCAGACCATGCTGGCCCACCTTGTCAGCTTTTGACCGGAAACAATAGGTCGCATTCGGGTTTTCCGCGAGCCACGCGCTGTAAATGCGCACGATCTTTTGTAAATATCGTGCCAGAGTAACCTCTCGCGCCGCTTTGTTTCCACTTTACGCGTGGCGGCCTCGATGGGTGCCACATTGCCAAACCCACGGTCTGGATCAGCCCGACCTGTGTATAAATATTTACCCTTAGGAGATGGGTAAATCTTCGGGCCCTTTTCTCATCGTCTTCCTCGTCGCGCACGCCTCCTATTCTATAAGCACAAGAGAGCTCCAATGGCCGGCGGGAAAAACGCAGCGCTGCCGCGTCATCCTCGAAGGAAGTGGCAGACGCTTCCGGGCCGCCCCTCGTGAGAACGGGCGATTGGCGCGTCGCCAACACCACCAAGAAGAGCATCGCCGAGATGCAACGGGAAGGACTGCTCCCCCCTGACACCGACAAGCGTGTGCGCTTGTCCAAGAAAGAATATGTACCCAATCCGCATGCGAACGAGTGTGTGTTCTTCGCAGAGCACGTCTCACGCGGTCTTTCTCTTCCTCTCCACCTTTTTCTCCTCGGGCTGTTGTATGTCTATGGCATAAAGCTCCACGACATGCCTCCAAATGCGATTCAGCACATATCGTCCTTTGCGAGTGCATTCTGGGTATCCGCCCGCATTGGGGCCTCTGGAAGGCCCTCTTCAAGGTACGGATCTTCCGGGAGAGAGCGCAACCAGGCGAGAAGCTGGCTGCCGTTGCGTACCGGAGGCTTCGGGATCCAGGCGAGAACTGACATCCCCTACATGGAGATGTATTTCGTCGACTCGGCGGAAGGGTGGCGGAAGAAATGGTTCTACGTCATCGACAACAACGCGGGTGGAGCCCCTGAATTCCACCCATTCACTATTCTGAAGCGGAGGAAGTCCTGGCCGCACAAGCTCACCGCCAAAGACCGCAAGATTGTCTCCCCCCTACTCGCGAAGGTGGCGAGCTTCCGCGTAAGGCGTTGGGGGTTCCGTTGAATGGAATACACGTAGTGAGTGTTTTTCTTCGACGAAGGATTCACCCCCTTCAGGCGAGGCCATCCACCATGTGGGAGTACCAGGGAACCCAGGACCCGAGCCGCGCCTGCGAAGACATTCTCTCGAATGCTGAGTTCGAGAAAAAGATTGTGGCCATCACCAAGCTGAAGAAAGGAGAGGCCTACTCGGCATGTTCTTTCGAACCATTCGAGGCTGCGAAACCTCCCCCAGCTGAGGTGAGTTTCTTCTTGTTCTTCTTTTGTCTCTTTCTAGTCCGAAGTTTTGTCGATTGAAGATCTTCTCTCTTTTTCTTCTTTTGCTCCCGCGGAGCTTGAAGGTGGCGAGGTGCTACCCGCCAGTTTCGGCCGAAGATGCCTCGGACCTTCTGGCGAGTAACATCGATGCTCCTCTCGAAACTAGTGTCGCAGAAGCTGATTCGAGCTTCGAGCGCGACTACGTGGACGACGAGGAGGAGTCGGGCAGCGACCAACTCCATCACCGCAAGCGCCGCAAGAACGAGGATGACGAAGTCACTTCCAAGGATAGCTCCTGGGTGATGGATCCACCAAGGCTACTGACCCTCTCCAGATGCCTCCCCTCCGTACGCTTCCGCCTCTTGGTCGTCCGCCAAAGGTTCCCACTGCTTGGAATCCAGACGTTCTTGATGATGACGACGAGGACGAGTAAGTCTTCCGTGCTTCGCTCTTAGTCGCGAATTTTCCTTCTCGCTCCTTCTTCTTTATTCTGATTTCGCTTTCAACAGCAGCCTTGCGACTATTGGCCCTGGCCGGTTTGCTTCTTCAATTCTACCTGTGAAGAGAAAAGAAGCAGCCGCGACTGAAGCTCCAGCTGCTGAGGCCGCTCGAAGATCTCCAAGTCCTGCGAGAGCAACCGCCACTCCGGAGTACGAGCTACCCAGCTTTGCGTGTGGAGCGTCTGTGAGTAAGGAGGTTTCGGGCAGCTCGGCGGACCCTTTTCTTACCTCTTAGGGCAAAGTAAGTCCACTTGTCTTTACTTTGGTTGTTCGAAATTTCTATCGGGTGCACGGCAGTGCTCCCCATGGGAGTAGCCCCGGAGTCTGTGGTTAATTGCTTGCAGTTGGCCACAGGCTCAAGTCAAAGTCTTCTGATCCTTTTTCCTTGAATTCTACCGGGTGCACGGCAGTGCTCCCGATGGGAGTAGCCCCCGAGGCTATATTCGACTATGTATAGTCGTGTATAGGCTCAAGTGACTTTGTTTTTAACTTGAATTTTTGCCTTGGGTGTTTGCAGGATCTCCTCGACTCCCTTGCTGCTTTCGGGCGACGAGTACTTTCGGCCGAAGCAGACTGCATCCCCCTTAGGGCAGATCGAAATCGTCTTGTCCAAGATGGCCGTTCTCTTCAAGGTAGGCTAGTGCGCCATACTCGTCTTCATTGCTTCTTCTTGATTGTAATTGTTGTTCAAACTGCATCTTTTTCATTGCAGATGAGGTTACCCGCCTGAAAGCTGAGAAAGCGGAAGGTGTCTCTCGAGGGAAAACTCTTGAGATAGAGCTGGAATCCTCCCGAAAGGAGTTGGAGTCCGTCCGCAAGTGCTCAGCCGATCTTGAAGGGAGCCTTTCGGGAGCTCAGGGGGGCCTGAAGCAGCTGGAAGAGGCGGGTGCAAAGCGCGAAAGCGGCCTTGTCGATTTCATCCGCCCTTTGGCTGAGAAACTCGCGGGTAATGTTGTGTTTCACCCTTTTTCGACTGGAGCCTTTATTCTCCCTTCCTTACTGATGATTATTTTTGTGTTTGTCTCAAATGCTCTTGGGGTCGGGTTGGAGATTCCCGGATATCAGCGGCTAGACGCCCTTACTGACATGTGCGCCCAGATCCAAGAGCATGCAAATGGAATCTGCTCCCTCGTTGGTGATGCCACCCAAGTGCTGACACAGTTCCACGAGCGCCTGTTCGCGGTCGTGACGGTTCCTCCTTCCTTGGGCGGCCTTCTGCAAGCCTTTCTTGGCGATGAAGATATTCTCCACAAGTTCGCACTCGCGCAGACTGAGTGCGGTGCCAAGATGGCGATCCAGTTTGCCTTGGCGCATGCAGTCTCGGGTGACCTAGATAAGGTGTACTCGGACATTCCTTGCAACTCCACTGGCAAGAAGGTAGTACTCCGTCCTTTTGGCGCTCGTGCTGAAGTCCTCGCGAAGACGCTTTCTGGAATGCTTTCTCGTGCTGGTCGTAAGGGACATCCTTCCGCGAGTGGCACTACTTCTGCAGCCCCTTAGGACAGTTATTTGTTTCGTTTTGCTTGTCGATGTAATTAACCTTAGGATGTATTCCCGTATTTTATGTTGCGTAATCGAAGTGTTTTCTGAAATCCTCAGTGTCTGATTGTTGCGCCTTACTTTTGTATGCTCCCGATGGGAGTAGCCCCCCGAGCACCCGAGGAATGGGTGGTATGTTCTCGAGTGAGGTCTTGTGATTTTTCTGAACTTTCTTCTTTTCTTGCTAGGTAGTGGATCCCAGCGTAGAGTCCTCGAGTGGGTCTGCTTCGCAGGTTAGTCCCCTTGTTGCTGCTGCCAGTACGTTTGCCTCACTCCGTGACCGTGTTGCGGATGGAGAGCGCAAGTTGAAGGCTCTGCGAGGTGTGGCCGATGTTGCCAAGTCGAAGCAGAAACTTGCTGCGGAGCGTGAGTAGTTTGTGATGGAAGAACTGGCGGTTGTTGCCAAGGGCATGCTCTGTAAGTTTGAGAGCCCCCGAGTACTTTGTCATTGGTTCCTCTCTTTATTTTTACGCTTTTGTTGTCCTTGCAGTTGTTGAACCTGACGGAGTCTGTGAGACCCATTGGGTGAATAATCACATTATTCACGAGTCGAGTAGCCCAAAGCCTCATGCGAGTGAGTTTTGGTCTGACCGCAAGCGAGGCTTTATCCTAGCTACCCTGAAGTATCGGATGAACCAGGCGCAGATAATTGTTGAGTCTTGTCACGACGCCCTATCCTCTGTCCATCGGACATTTTACCCTTTGGGTGTTATCTCGGATAGCTTGAGTAGCTTGCTCAGGATGTTCTGTCAGGTGGGAGATGTTCGAGAATGCGTACTCCAACAACTTGTCGGTGGAGCCCAGGTGGCACTTGACTTCGTTCGGCTGTGGCACCCTGAGGTCAACTTCGTTTCTGTGGCGCGGCTTCCTGACTCGTGAGGTTCACCAGTGGATTTTTCTCCTCATTATGCGGTCGTGCGTCCTGCAGCGGAGCAGATTGTTCGACTGACTTCCGAGGAGATTAATCAAATACTTTCAGATGAGGTCGCTCACCGTTAAATGTAATTCTAAGATGTAGATATCTTGTTGTAAGGTGTTTTGAATGTGTAAACCTTGTGACCTTGTATATTTCGTTCAATGTTTTTAAGTGTATATAAGGTGTGGACCTTGTTGTACCTTGTATTGTTTTTATCGAGTGATGTTACTCGAGGGTATGTGATGATGCTAGTTAGGCGTAGCCCCCGTGTGTTTGGGGTGTGTACCTGTCGGTTTAGCATGTTTAGAGAAAACAAAAAGTCGTGATTGTTATGGTTGAGAAACCATGTATTTATTGATATGGCTGAAAAGCCATGTGTTTGGTCGGGCTACAGCATGGATGGTACAGCCTTATTTCTTGCGAGTAGGATAATCCTAGGGGTGGAACTTGCGGAGATGCGCAACATTCCACGGGTAGGAGTAGATACCACCGGTCTTTGGGTTCTTCAATCGATAGGCGCCTCCTAGGATAACTTCATGTATTATGAAGGGTCCTTCCCATGGTGGCTCGAGCTTGTGTCCTTCCTTTTGTTTGAGCTGCAGCACCAGGTCTCCTACCACGAAAGATCTGTGGCGTATACGGCGACTGTGATAGTTGTGCAGCGATTGCTGGTATACTGCGGATCTTGCGAGTGCAATGTCCCAAATCTCATCAAGTGCGTCCATGTCTTCTACGAGTGCCATGTTTGAGGTTTCTTCGTTGTATGTAATGACTCGTGGAGCACTGAATTTGACGTCTTCGGGTAGGACGGCTTCAGCTCCGTATACGATGAAAAATGGCGTATAGTTTGTTGACCGATTTGGTATTGTGCATAGGCTCCACAGTACTGATGGTAGTTCTTCGACCCAGTGCCCTGCTGCTAGGTGCAACCGATCTAACAGCCGCTTCTTTAGACCAGCCAAATCTAATCCGTTAGATCGTTCGACTTGGCCATTGGTTTGCGGGTGAGCTAAGGAGGCGAAACTGAGGGCGATTCCCTTCCCCTTGTAGAATTCATGTGTTTACTTGGCTGTAAAGTTGCTGCCATTGTCTGTGATGATGTTGTGCGGCACGCCGAATCTACACACGATGGAGTCGAGGAATCGCACGGCGCACTGTGCGTGTGCAGAGGTGACTGGCATGGCCTCTATCCATTTTGTGAATTTGTCGACTTCCACGAGCAGGTGTGTGTATCCTCTAGGTGTTGACTTGCGCAGCGGTCCCACCATGTCGATCCCCCATTGGGCGAAGGGCCAAGCGATGGGAATCATGTGCAGTTCTGTTGCAGGGGCATGCGGCCTGGGCGCAAACCTTTGGCAGGCGTTGCATATGTCGACTAGATCTTTGGCGTCTCTTGTTGTTGTGAGCCAGTAGAATCCTGCCCTAAAAGCCTTGCCCACGATGGCTCTCCAACTGGCGTGGTGGTCGCAGTCTCCTTTGTGTATATCCCGGAGCAATTCCTTGCCGTCTTCGGGTGCTATGCATTTCTGCAATACCTCTGATATGCTTTGCTTGTATAGCTCGTCGTTGATCACCCGAAAGGATTTGCTGCGCTGTACTATTTGTCGGGCCTCGCAAATGTCTGCTGGGAGCAGTTTGTTGGACAAGTAGTCGAGGTATTTCTGCGTCCAGACTGGCTCGACCAGAAAAACTTGCCTTGAAATATTGTGGATGAGCTTGATCATAGCAATTTGCGGGCTGTCGTCTGTTTCCACTGTTGCTGGTGTTCCTGCTGGCTTTCTGACTTTGACTGGTCTCTTGATCATTTGTTCAAAGTAGATTCCTGGAGGGATGGGGGCGTTTGTTGACCCCATGTTGGCCACCTTGTCTACTTCCTCATTGCTTGATCGCGCGATGTGCTTCAGTTTGCACCCTTCAAAACTTCACTCGAGTAGATTGTACATGTCATCATAAGCAACCATGTTATCCGCGATAGTATCACACTCCTTCATCGTCTGCTGCACGATGAGATTTGAGTCTCCATATATCATCAATCGGGTGGCTCCGCAGGCGATCGCCATTTTCATGCCGTGTAGGAGGGCCTCATACGCCGCGTCGTTGTTGGATACTGGGTCATCAGGAAGCAAATCCAGTCGCTGGACGTATTGCAACTTGTCGCCTTGGGGAGATATAAGAACAACTCCGGCTCCGGCTCCTTCGTTTGTTTTCGACCCGTCGAAGTACATGATCCAGTTGCTCATGTATTCTGGGGGTCCTGGTTTTTGCAGCTCCGTCCACTTGCTTAGGAATTCCACGATGACTTGTGATTTTACAGAATTGGGTCCTGCGTATATAATGTCCCAGGCGCCTAGCTCGATGCTCCACTTTGCAATTCTTTCGGATGCCATGGGGTTGTTCATGATAGTACCGAGTGATGCGTCATTCAGCACCGTGACGGTATGTTCCTGGAAGTAATGCTTGAGCTTTCGGGCTGTGAGAACTACGCCGTATGCGAGCTTCTAGTAGTGGGGGTATCACTTCTTTCATGGCGAAAGCACCTCGCTGATGTAATATATTGGCTGCTGAACACCATACGCCTTGCCATCCTCTGGCCGCTCGATGACAATACCGTGCTGATGACTTGGTTTGTTGCGGCCAGGTATAGGTATAGGGGCTCCCTCTCTTGTGGCGTTGCCAGGACGCGCCTACTCTGCAGTGCTCTTTTCAAGTCGATGAACACCTTTTTTGCTTCGGGTGTCCATTCAAACTTATCTGTTTTCTTCAGCAACTTGTAGAAGGGCAATGCTTGCTCGCCTAGTCTTACGATGAATCTGCTCAGAGTGGCTAGTCGCCCTGCGAGCTGCTGTACGCCGTGAAGATTGGTTGGCTCCTTCATTGTCAGGATTGCTTGAATTTTCTTCGGATTGGCTTCGATTCCGCGGGCGGAGACCAAATACCCGAGAAGTTGTCCCGTAGGAACGCCAAAGACGCATTTTGTCAGGTTGAGCTTGATCATGTACGCGTTGAGAGCGTCGAATGTCTCCCTGATGTTCTCGAGGAGCGTATCTTCCACCCAAGTTTTGATGACGATGTCGTCAACGTACACTTGTACGTTCTTGCCAATGAGCTTGGCGAGGCATTTTTGCATGTAGCACTGATATGTTGCGTCTGCGTTTTTCAGCCCGAAGGGCATTGTCGTGTAGCAGTAGACACCGTGAGGTGTGATGAATGATGTCTTCTCCTCGTCCTCCTCTTTCATCCTGATCTAATTATAGCCTGAGTAGGCATCCAAGAAGGAGAGTCGTTGGCAGCCTGCAGTGGAGTCCATGATCTGGTCGATCCGTGGCAAGGGGAATCCTTGGGGCTGTGTTTGTTCAAAGACGTATAGTCGATGCACACGTGAAGGATGTCAGTGTTTTTCTTCGGGACCAACACCGGGTTTGCTAACCAGGTGGATATTTTTATCTCTCTGATGAATTTTGCGGCGAGTAATCGATTCACTTCTTCTCCAAGTGCCTTCTGTTTTGGCTCGGAGAATCGTCGGGTCGTTTGCTTGATAGGTTTGGCGTCTTTGAATACTTAGAGTGAGTTCTTGGCGAACTCCCTGGGTATCCCTGGCATATCTGAAGGCTTCCAGGCGAAGATTTCCCAGTACTCACGGAGGAGTTCGACGAGCGCGCCTTCCTATGCGGGCGAGAGGGTGGTGGACACCATCACTGTCTTCGCGGGTTCTGTCGGGTGCACTTAATGCTTTCGAGTGTCGATGTGTGCACTGAACTCGAGGTCTGGAGCGTTATTTTTGGTGAGTGGCATCACGGAGTGGTCCGTGGTCTTTGCCAATTCTGCCAGCTCCTCCTGCATCTTGAAAGATTTCACGATCTCATTGACCTCAATGTCACACTTATCGGATTTTTGGAAGTCGCCATCTATGGTGATGGTGCCGTATTCCCCAAGAAGTTTGAGCTTCAGGTAGGCGTAGTGGGGTATTGCCATGAATCTCGCGAACGTTGTTCGGCCGATAATGGCGTGGTACTGTGAGGTCCAGTCGACTACTTCGAAGTCGAGGAATTTTTGCCTGTAGTTTCTTGGGTTTCCGAGCACCACATCCAAGTTGATTGTTCCGAGTGGTCGGACTGCTTTGCCCGGTACTATCCCATGGAAGGATGTCTCTGATTCTGCGAGTCCATCCAGGTTCCTGTACATCTTACGGAGTGTGTCCGCGTAAATGATGTTGATCCCGCTGCCGCCGTCCATGAACACTCGTGCAAGTTCGTAGTTGCCTATTTGCGCATGAATGACGAGCGCAGCGTGTCCTGGTCGGTATACCCGAGGGGGGTGGTCATCTTTGGAGAAAGTTATCGACTGCTCTGCCATCTTCAAGTATTCAGGTGTGGACGGTGGGACTTGTACTGCCATGACCACTTGGCGTGTGTTTGTTTTCTAGACCCCGCGGGAGGGGCAGACTTTCTCTATCATTCCGAGGAGTCCTGCTGTGTTCGGGTACCCATTGCCTCCCTGGTATGCGGCGGGTGGCGCTGGTAGCGCGGCCAACACCGCATTTTGATGTCCTGGTGGAGGTAGGGGTTGTGGCGGGTGGAATCCCTGATGTCCTCCTCCTGGGATATGTGGGTAGCCCTGATTGACTGTGGCTCTGTTTTTCTTCGTGTAGGCCTCGTGGATGTCCTAAAACTTTCGGCAATCCTTGAAGAGGTGGGTTGCATTGGTCTTGCCTGTGTGCTTATCTGTGAATAGATGTAGCATGCAATAACCGTCAAGGTCCTCCTCGGGAGTTTTATCCTCTGGCTTTGGCTTCCAGTCGCGATTTCCACGAGGTCCGCTGTCGCGATTTCTTGTAAACTCTGCCGCAACCAATTCTTCTCGATCGTCGTGATCGTTGTGCTTTCTCCTTTTCTTTCGACCATGGCGGTCGTCCTCAGGTGCTAGTGAAGATGCCTTCTCATTGCGCACGGAGTCTTCACCGTTGGCCCATCTGTCGGCTATGGCCATCAGCTCCCCGATGGTTTTGGGTGCGGCTCGCCCCAGCTCTTCTCTGAAGGCGGTTCGTCGAGCTCCTTTGGTGAAAGCTTCGACTGCAACTTCCTCCGATATGTTTCCCGCCGTATTTTTGAGCGTGGTCCACCACTGAATGTACTCGCGAGTAACCTCACCACTCTTCTGCTTACAAGCCCGCAGCTCCTCGATGGACGCAGGTCTTTTATATGTTGCTTGGAAGTTCTTGCGGAAGTCAAAAGTTAGATCATCGCATGATCCGTAGCACGCCCTCGGTCTTCCTTCAAGCCATCTGCGCGCGGCGCCTACAAGATGTAGGTTGAGGTACTGCATAGGTGTTGTCTTGTTCCCACGTTGGCATTTTACTGCAGTGAGGTAATCCGACGGCTAGGATTTGGGTTCCAGCGAGCCGTCGTACTTTGGCACCTCCGTAGTAAGTTTAAATCTCTTGGGCATCGGTGCCTCGCGGATGTCGCGAGTAAAGCACAACGCGCCACAGGCTTCTTTGTCGGAGGAGGTAGATGGGGACCGTGCGCGGTTCCTGATCGCTCGGGCCTTGTTGATTTTGTTCTGCACGATGTCAGATCGCGCGTTGTATTCGGGCTGATCGCGATCGTTTTCCTTCCGCGGTTCCTTGCTGCGGTGTCGCGAGCGGCTGCTATGATGCCGCGGACTGCGATCACGATCCCTCAGGATGTCGTCGCTGCTACTCGGTCTATCACCGTGACGTTGGGCTTCCTTTCCTCAGGCGCGACGAGGTGATTTCTCTCTTCTAGGTGATGCGCTCCCACGTCTACGGGGTGTTTCTTTGTCTTTCCGAGGGGTCTTCTCAGTCTCATGTGCTATCGCATTCTTGCAGCCTTGGGCGGCGAGTCTCGCGGCTGCCATGCCTAGCCCCTTCTGGACTTGTTGATCCGCGCGGGGGTCATTCTCTCCTGGCTGGTTCACCTGCAGGTACGTGGCTGCGACCAGGACTGTGGCAGCGGGAGTCGTCGGGTGCACGTTGCCGTCGTCGTCGACGTGCATGAGAGATGTCTCGAATGTCTTGCTGACCCCGCTAAGAGATTCGCGATCCAGGGATGCGGTCTTCGAGACGTATTTTTTCTTCGGGGGATTGTTCCCTACCGAGTATGTTTTGGAGAGTACCGCACGGCGTAGACTCGATTCATCCGCCAATTTCTTCCGCTCGTCCAGATTCTTGCGGGCCTCCTTGATCAGCTCTGCTGCTTTCACCAGATGATAGTGGTATGTAGTTAGATCTTCTTGAGGGGCTCCTTCTTCAATCGGTTGCCCTAGATGTACAACCTTTCTTACCTTGAGCTAGGCGTATCGCGACACTTTGATGTGCTCTCGCTCTTTCAGGCTGTCCTCAGTTTCGTCGGGTGGCTCAGTCGATCCTGCCATGCAGACCTGGGCCAAATATGGTCCGCGAGTCCTAGGCGTAGGTTGACAAGTTTTGCCGACCCGAGAAGGTTCTTCTGCTGCGATAGTATGGAAGTTGCGAGTGCTGGGGCGGATGGATCCGCCGCTGGGCGCTAGGTCGCGACCAGCGTCGTTGGGCAGCGAGTCGAAGGTTGCCGGGCTCGAGAAAGACTCAGAGTCCGACTCGTCGAGATCGGCCTTCTCGGAGAAGTGTAGGATTCCTGCTTTGTTGGCATGGAAGTGGAGGCTCCCGAACGTCAGGCTGACGCTCTTCTCCAATCCGCTAAACACCGGGCGCGATTCCGGCAAGTGACGCGCGATGATGATCGACCCGAATCGGATCAGATCTGCTGAAGTAGAGGTTCCGGGGCTCCAGCTGAAGGTTGGCGATGATGAGGCCGAAGACACCGTAGATCCAGCGCCCGGCGTTCCCACAGAAGGCGCCAATTTTCGAATAGTCATCTCAACAAGTCCCTCAGATGAACCGATAGGTTTTCAATTAGGAGAATGTATAGGCACTGGTGATAATCGTCGGCTAACAGGGGGCACGATTTACCCAGGTTCGGGGCCCTCGTAGAGGTAAAACCCTTACTCCTACTCTTATCGATTTGTATTATCAATAGATCGGTTACAATGGGGGGGTGCTCGAGTCGAGAGTACGGTCTCGAGCTCAAGGCTTTGGTGGTGTGAGATTTCTTGGATCCCCCTCTCGGTGGTTCTCCTGGCCTTATATAGATGGTCAGGTCTCGAACCGTACCCGGGGGGGTTACAAACCCTAGCTTAGGTCGATTACAAGTTTCCTTCTTGACCCGCAAGGCTTTGCGGGTGGGCCTTCGATTGGGCCTTCTAGAACTATTGGTGGCACCTCTCCTTGGGCTTAGGTCTTGGGCCTTGGACCGGGTAGCCTCACCCATAGGTCCAGGATTCATCCCCACGTCAGAGAGAGAAGACTTTGGAAGTGGAGAGAGTAAGTGGAGGGCCAGGGGGTCCCACACCATGTGCTGGCACCACCAGGGGCTATCCGCACCACCCTTTGGTGTGCCTGACTGGTGGGTCCCCCTGGGGTCTCCCTGCCTCATTTTTGACGTAAAAATTTATTATAATTTTTCTGGAATATTTCGAGAAACTTTATTTTTGAGGTATTTCTAGAATTTTAATAATTAATAAAAACTAGGAAAACAAAAGTGAAAAGGTGGAAAAAAACCAAAACCAGCACTACAGAGGTTCTATGACACTCTAATGTAAAAATATCCAAAGACAACAAAGGTGGTAGTGGTGAAAACAAAAGTATGCATGGTGAAAACATGCATAACCTCAGTAATCATGGTGAAAACATTAGGAAAAATGCATAAGGATGGTGGAAAACATGATTGTACTCAAGTAGCAATGTGATAACATAAGTAAACATGGTGAAAACATAATGGGGAAGGTGAAAACATAGTCTAAACATTGCCCACTTCATTTAAAATCATTTTGTTAACAAGGGTGATCAAGTCTTGCTACCAAGATAATTTTACATGAAACAAAACTTTGTTTATCACTAAATACTCATGTTACCTCAACCTTGATAGACATAGTCCCAATCATAATAATTTCATATTCTTTGGGTGGCTTTGGAATAGGACAATAAAATTCTCCAATCTTGATGGTCTCAATATTTTAAGTGGAATTTAGACCATATTTTATATCAATCTTCATGGGAAAATAAACAGTGTGCTCTTTATCATTAACATTAAAAGTTACTTTTTCCTTGATTGCAATCAATAACAGCCCCTGCAGTATTAAGAAAAGGTCTTCCAAGAATAATAGACATATTATCATCTTCAGGCATTTCCAACACAACAAAGTCAGTTAATATCAGACAATTATTAGCAACTTGAACATGAACATCCTCACATATACCCATAGGAATAGCAGTGAATTTATCAGCCATTTGCAAAGATATATCAGTTGGTATCAATTTTTCTAGGAGGAGTATTTTATAGAGAGTAAAAGGCATGGCACTAACTCTAGCTCCTAAATCACACAAAGCAGTTCTAACATAATTATTTTTAATAGAACAGGGAATAGTTGGTATACCAGGATCTCCAAGCTTCTCAGGAACCTTGCCATTAAAAGAGTAATTAGCAGGCATAGTGGAAATTTCCTCATTAGGAATCTTCCTTTTGTTAGAGACAATATCTTTCATATATTTTGCATAAGGAGGCAATTTAATAGCATCAGTTAAAGAAATTTGCAAGAACAAAAGTTTCATCCACTCACAAACTTGTTATAATGTTCTTCTTCCTTAGATTTGTGTTTCTTATTAGGAAAAGGCATTGGTTTTTGTACCCAAGGTTCTCTCTCATTACCATGTTTATTAGCAATGAAATCTTCCTTAGTGTACTTTGCAGTTTTAGTTTGCTTTTCAGGTTCAGCTACAGGTTCTTCTTTATCAGAAGCATTTTTCTCTTCATTACCACTTTCAGTTTCAACATCAGAGATAGATGTACTATTAGGATCTTTAGCAAGTTCATAGGATTCTACATCAGTTTTATGTTTCTTCTTCTTTTTCTTCTTAGTATGAATAACATTATTATTAGTTTTCTGAGAATTTTGTTCAATTCTTTTAGGATGTCCCTCGGGATATAAAGGATCTTGTGTAGCAATACCACTTCTAGTTCTTATTTCATAAGCATTTTTTCTCTAGAAGCATTAACTAGCAAATCTTTTGGCACTTTAGCAAGTTGATCAATTTGAGTTTGAACCATTTGAAAGTGTTTAACAAGCATTTTAACATCATTAGAGGTTCTTTCTATAATACCATGCAAATTATCAATAGCTCTAGAGTTTTCCATTAGGTGATTTTGCACTCTCATATTAAAATTATCTTGCTTAATAACATAATTATCAAATTCATCTAAACATTGGTCAGGAGGTTTATTATAGGGAATATCTCTACTATAAAAATATTGGAGAGAGTGTACCTCAATAGTGGATGAGTGAGGGATTGGCTTACATAATTCTTCTATAGGTGGAAGATTCTTCACATCTTCAGATTTAATACCCCTCTCTTTCAGAGATTTCTTGGCTTCTCTCATCACTTCATCATTTAATTCAATCATTTCCCTCTTCTTGGGTGTTCGTGTTGGTGTTGATACTGGAGTAGGTGTCGGCTCAGGCTCAACCATAGTCCAATCATCATGATATTGGCTTATTTTAGCCATTAATTCCTCAGCTTCTTCTGGAGTTCTTTGCATGAAAACACAACCAGCACAACTATCCAGGTATGTCCTAGATTCAACGGTTAGTCCATTATAGAATATATCAAGAAGTTCATTATTTTCTAGCTTATTCCCAAATGTAGTCCTAACTAAAGAACAGAACCTAGCCCAAGATACAAGCAATTTCTGTCCTTCCAATTGCTTGAAATTAAATATATTTTGTAAAGCAGCATGTTGAGCACTAGCAGGAAAATATTTCTGAAAGAAAGCATTGGCCAAACCAATAGGACTATCAATAGATCCCGGAGACAAATTATTAAACCAAATTTTAGCTCCATCTTTTAATGAGAAAGGGAATATTTTAGCAACAAAGTAGCTACGTTTCTTAAGATCATCATAGAATAAACTACTCAAAGAGGAGAGCTCATTCATATGTTTCATAGCACTTACATTTTCAGTACCACAAAAGGTTCTTTCTCAACAATAGATATATAAGATAAATCAAGAGAGAAATCATAATCCTTGTCCCTAATATAAATAGGAGAGTGGCAAACTTAGCATCAGGAGATAATTTATATTTAATAGCACGACTTTCAATAAGATTTATGACATCATCTTTATCCTTCATAGCATGTATTTCATCAATAAGATCATCATTAAGTTCAATATAGGAATCATCAAAATCATCACTAGGATTCTCTCTAAAGTCAGGTGAAACAGCAGGAGTAATAGGATTTGTATCAGGAGTTTCAGTGTTTGCAATATTTTTAGCTTTAGCAATAGTAGCATCTAAGAAAGGACCGAGAGAACCACTCTCATCAAGCACAGTAGAAGCATCATCAAAAGTATCAGAAGTATTTTCAGATTCAGCAGAAGTAGCATGTGTACCATGTGTATTTGATGGTGTAAGCAGCTTACTCATAACAGACGGTGAATCAAGAGAAACAGAGGTGTTCAGAGTTGTACCTCTTCTTTTAGTGGATGGTAATATAGGAAACTTTCCATCACGAGTCTTACCCATGATGAATGATTGGCAGTACATAATAGTACTCTCCGGTGAACTCGCAAATAAAGCTATGCTACCCGGCAACGGCGCTAGAAAATAGTATTGATGACCCACAAGTATAGGGGATCGCAACAGTCTTCGAGGGAAGTAAAACCCAAATTTATTGATTCGACATAAGGGGAGCCAAACAATATTTGTGAGCCTTAACAAGTGAGTTGTCAATTCACCTGCACCTGAAAGTACTTTTGTTCGCAGTGATTTATCAGTAGTAACAGTTTCATAGTAGCAGCAGTAGTGAAATAATAGCAGAAGTGAGATGAAAACAGCAGGAGCAGTGTTTGAAGTAAACAGCAGTATTAAATGTTGTAGGCATAGGGATAGATGAACAGGCGTTGCATGGATAAGATAGTTCATATATTAATCAAGAAATGGGCATTGCAGATAAATAAGATAAAGCATCCAAGCACTAAGTAACCATAGGCATGTGTTCCATAAATAGTCGTACGTGCTCACAATGACAACTTGCACAACATCTTTTGTCCTACCAGCCCGTTTTCAGCGGGGCCTCAAGGGAACTACTGGTAATTAAGGTGTTCCTTTTAATAGAACACCGGAGCAAAACATTAATACTCCGTGAACACATGTGATCCTCACATCACAGCCATCCCCTCCGGTTGTCCCAATTTCTGTCACTTTGGGGTCTCGGGTTTCGGACAACAATATGTGTAAACAACTTGCAGGTATGATCAAGAAACAATAATTATCATCGTGATTCAATAATATGTTCAGATCTGAGATCATGGCACTCGGGCCCAAAGTGGCAAACATTAAGCATAACAAGTTGCAACAATGTCAATAGCACTAATAGAAGATACTAGGCACTATGCCCTAACAATCACGACATTATTACATGAACGATCTCATCCAATCCCTACCATCCCCTTCAGCCTACAGCGGGGGAATTGCTCACACATAGATGGGGGAAACATGGATGTTCTATGGAGAGGCATTGGTGATGACGATGGCGATGATCTCCTCCAATTCCCCGTCCCGGCAGGGTGCCATAACAGGAACTTCTGATCCTCGAATCGAGGTTTGGGGTGGTTGCGGAGCTACAGACTTCTTTTTGGAAAACTATCGAACCTCCTCTTGTTTTAGGGTTGAAGGTTATTTGTAGTTGAAAGGGGATACCGACGGGGGCTCTGGGTGGCCCACACCACCAGGTGGCGCGGCCTAGGGGGAGCGCGCCAGGGGGTGGTTTGGTCCCCCTCTGGTCCCTCTCTTGGCCTCCTTCTGGCTCCCGGGGTCTTCCGGTGTTTTAAGACCAATGGGGTCTTTTCTGGGAAATTTCCCGAAAGTTGATTTTTCTGCACAAAAACGAGACACCAAGGTAATTCGGTTGAAAACAGCGTTAGTCCGTGTTAGTTGCATTCAAAACACACAAGTTTAGAGGAAAACTATAGGAAAAGTGTTCGGAAAAGGAGATACGTTTTCGACGTATCATGAGTTTTTCCACAAAGGCCTACTCAACGCCACAAAGTCCTCACCCTATTCTCCAATGAACCCCGCCACAAAGGCCTAGTCCAGCTTCCACTATTGATCCCCTTTGAGGCGGGAATCGAGTCCTTTACAAACAAGTTTGGGGCACACACCCACAACCAAATTGGCGGCTCCCAACAATCACAAGAATCACCAAGAGAGACAAGATGTCTAGGTTCTCCACAAGAGGAAACCCTATACTATTTCCCCTCAAGTAAATGAGGGAGGAAATGAAATCCGGTTGCTGAAGATGTAGATCGAGGGCTTCTCCTTCAATCCTCCAAAGATCAACACTTTTGGGTGGAGGGATTGGGAGATCTAGCAAGGTGGGTGAGCTCTAGCAATGGTGGGATCTATTATGGACGAGCTAGCTAGAGGTAGGTGGAGGAGAGGGGTACTTATACCCCTCATAACTTTTAGAGCTGTTGGAGACCATTCTGCAAAAGGCACACCGGAGACTCCAGTGTAAAGTCCGGAGACTCCAGTATGATAATTTTGCACAACTTCATACCGGAGACTCCGGACAGAATCCGGTGTGTCTACGGAGTGGCTCTAGCGGGTGACACCACACCTCCAGCTTCACTTCCTACTTGGGAATTGCCTTTGCCTTGACTCCTTCGCGTGGAGCCTGACTGGGGTTGAGCGAGCAGCACACGTGAGTGTAAGTCCGGTGACTCCAGAGTATCTCCGACAAGTCTCCGGGGAGAGTCCAGCGGGGTGACACCAATCGTGCAGCACGGTTCCTTCTTAGAAACAAACCCATACCAGAGACTTTGGTGTATCTCCGGTAAGTCTCCAGAGTGAGTCCAGCGGGTGACACCAGACTCACAGAACAAGTTGCTTCTCAGGAAAACTCCATACAGACCGGAGACTCCAGCCTGGAATGAAACATTGATCTTTGTCATTTTTTATACTCATCACCACCATATCAAATATTATCAATAGACCCTGAAAAACATCAACACACTTAAGAGGATATGTGTGTTGTTAACAAACATCCAAAACAAGATGATTTAAGTTCATTTACAATTTCAATCTTCCCCTTTTTGGTATTTGATGACAACACACGTATTTGCAATGAATATCACAGTTGGGCTATGTTTATAAAAAATAGAAAGGCTCTCGAACAACTAAGTCGTGAGCTCCCCCTATGTTTTACAAACAATGCCCACAAGCACAACTACTAATGAACAATATAAATGCATGCATAAGTAAGATAGATAAAGAAACATTAGGCAAAATAATATGATAGCTTCACCACTTAGTCTCACCACACATAGATTTAAGGTCCACTAGGAAATAAATCAAAATCAACTAGGATAAAGGGAACACAAGCCATAAAAGCAAATCAAGTCAATGACTTGTGTTCCAATGCGAATAAAATCAAAACAAAATAACCCTTCCAAGTCCCCGATAAGTCTATAGCTACTTCTCCCCCTTTGGCATCAAGACACCAATAAAGGGCAAAGAGCAACTACACGAACCCCAAAGGATCAGTCATCCTGATCGTAGTCTTCATCATCTCCATCATAATTCTTGTATGTAACATCCAAGTATGAAAACCCTTAGTTGTTTTATTTATTTGTTTAATTTATGCAATGCATCATGGCATCATTCTCATTTTTATTTCTGTTTGCATTGTTTTCATAATAAAATTCAAACTTAATCAAACATTGTTTTCACACTTGTCTGTTACAATCTCTCAAATAAAGATTTGCAATTCCAAAAACATCAATTGCTCCCAATTATTTTCATATTGGATCAACTCTTAAATTGTTGCTTAATTTAATCACACCATTAAATCAATCAACCATTTCAATCATTATTTTCTAAGTCATTTCAAATTCAAACCAACCCTTAAAAATTCAGTACCTTTTGAAACCATAAAAGTCACCACCCTTTTTCCCTCTTTAAACCCTTCCAAAACCCTAGGGGAAACCCTAGTGGGAATGGCATTATTTTCCAATATTAAGTATTATTGTAATTTTCAATTAGATTGGTTAATTTTAAAACAACAAACAAACAATAAATTTTTGGAAAACAAAAACTGCCAAAAGGTTGATTTTCCACTAAGAAGTTTATCCTAATTTTACTCCAAAGTTTTCTATAACAAAGCCTTTATTTTGTTTCCTTTTGCTTAACTACAAAAAAAAAAACAGTAACAGAAATAAAAAATAAAAAGCAGGAGAGGAGAGGAGCCGCAGCAGCTAGCCCAGCCCGTTTTCCTTTGGCCCGTTAGCACCTCTCCACGTCGTTGTCGTTCTCCCCTGCTGGCGTCACCTGCATACGAGCGCAGCTCCATCGTTGATCGCCACAGAACCTCCCGATGGCGCGCCGTACTCATCCACCCACTCCATAAAAACCACCACGGCGTCCACCCCCTGCCGCAAACCCTAATCCACCCTCGAGCTCCGCCGCCGCCGTCTCGTTTCCACCCACCTCCACCTCCACCCTCTGAATCTCTGAAGCACGGCGCCGCCTCTCTGAACTCCGGCGACGGACGCCGACTCCGTTGGCTGGCACGGTGTTCCAGCTGCGGGAATGGGTAGCCCCCAGGTCCCTCTTCGTCTTCGACACCACCGTGGGACCTGAGGAGAGCCAGCGCCTCGCCGCCGTCCGCGTTTCTCCGGCGAGCCTCTGCAGACTCACGGTGAGCATCCCGACGATCCCCTCGCCTTTCTTCCTCTCTGCACACGCACCGCGCGCGCCTAGGCCACCCACCAGTAGCACAAGCACACGCGCACGTCATCGCAGTGTTCCGCCGCGGCGAGCAGCCGCTATTTCGCCGGCGTCGAGCTCTGTTCCGTCAGGTTCTGTTAGCGGGTGTGCAAAATTCAGTTAGCCTCGCCTGTTAAGTTTACCCTGCCTGCGTCCCTATTCGTATCACAACCGCGCGCTAGCGCAGATGGCTGGTTCCTTGCGCGCGCGAGCAATCGCTCTCGGGGTCGAATCCCCGCGGAGGCGAAAGCCTCCCTTTTTCACGTTTTCTTCCGCGCGCTGACCTCCCGGGCCCAGCCGTCAGTCCCTCCCGGTGCCACGCGGGCACAGCACACCACGGGTCCCCACCTGGCAGCGTGTGGGTAGACCCCGTGCACGGTGACAAAAGTTTAAAGTTGTTTTCTGTTTCTTTTCTTTAAATAGCATATTTGAATACAAACTTCAAAATTCAATATCTTGGGTTTTACAATACCAACAAATACAAACTTGATGTCTATTCTGATCCAAATTTTATAAACTTTCCAAATATCCAATTTGTATTCTGTTTTGGAAACTTCAAATGCATTTAAAATTCAAACTTAAATAATTCAAAAGCCATTTGTAATAATTCATAACTAATTATTCATAAGTCCAAATCATTCAAATAAAATATGTTTTTCACACCTTTTTGAATACTCTATTCAAATATAAAATTTGTTTTCTGGTTTGACTAATTTAAATTGCCTAAACAATTTAAATCTTGTTTAATTCAATTAAAACTTGTTTAATATTGTTTAATTCATAATTAATTAATCCAAAGTCCAATTTCAAAATGTGAAACATGTAATCCAACTAAAATTTGATAAACTTTTCAAATATAAAATTTGTAAATTGTTTTGCACACTTTAACTTGATGATAACAACCTTTACTTGTGTGCCATGTTTAAGTAACAAAATTCCAAACTTAATAAATGCTTTTCTAAATTGTTAACTATCATTCCAATTGCATTTAAATTGTTATGTTATTGTTATTCATCATGCATGCATCATGATAACCACCAACACCTAATAAATAGTTGTAAATCAATTGTTCCAATTGTTTCAATGGATCCTTTTCCATATGCAACCCTTGCATATGGGTCCATTTAATTTGTGCTATCATGTTAGTCAGTTTATCTAGATGCACCTATTAAATTGTCATGCATCATATTGACTGTGCACAATGCCATGAACATGATTGTTTACATTCCTGTTTTGTCTGTTTGCTTCTTCTCGGTTAGACGACGACTACGTTGAGACCGACGATCCTTACGACACCACTACTCAGGACCTAGCCCAGTACCCGGCTACTGAGCTGCCAGGCAAGTTATCACTCACATGAATCATCGAGTTCTCTTCCACACTTGTTGTCGGTACTATCTTTTGGTCTATTATTGCTAGCCCTATGTATCGTTGCTTGTTCTCCGAACCCATCACATGATACCTTAAGCCATGATATTGCCATCACCTCCATACCTACAGCCATTGCTTGTGCCTGTTCTTACCTAGCATGCTTAGGGTTGCTGTTACTCGAGTCTGTTGTCGGTTACTACTTTTATTATCTTACTATCTTGTACCGGGGCTCGTTGATAATCAATCAATCTTGTTAATTGCTAATGGTAATAATAATAATTTGATGATAAGGCACCGGCAGGAGGCCCATGAGAGGTTTTGGAGCCTGCTAGTGTCGACCCTAATAGGAAAAGGGTCTTGTCTACTGATCCATGATGAGCGCACTACCCGCATTTGGGAAGCGAGTATGGGCGCCCCCCTCAACTTGACCTGATTCGCATCTCGTCCAAATCGCCTCATTTAGTTCGTGTTTTCCATTTGCCGCATGCATGTTTTTGCGAGCCCAGCGCAGGGTGGAACTTTCGTAGTCGGCATATAGGGGGACACGGTCTTAGAGTGGTATGATGGTCCATTTTCTTCTGGGCTTGATTAGCCGTGCGCCCAAGGTGCTTTGGGCTTGATGCGAAGAATGGTTGGTTGTGTTGAGTGCCCCGCTTGGTGGGAGGCATCCCATCTGGCGGGATATTCATGAGTGTACGGCCAAATTGGTGCAACCCTGCAGGGATAATCTTCTCGAGAAGCCGTGTTTTCCGCGGTTATGGATTACTTGGTGAAAGTACTGGCTAACAAGTACTCAGGACAACTTCAACATAATGATCAATCATGTTTCACCCAATGATTAATAACCTGACTAGTAATAGGTTATTCACACAATAACTTGATTCACCTTATCACAACTGTGTGAGTTGTCCTCGGATTGCTTCTTTGGATAAGGGGCGAGATCCAGGATGGGTTTGGTTGAAGTTACCTTTCAGTTGGTTACAATCCTCGATCTTATCTTTTCTGTTAGCCGGAACTTGTAGTTATCTTCTGTAGTTGGTTAGAGCAGCCAGCAGCAACTTTTGTATCACCCCTTCCTTCCGTTGATCCCAAGCATCTATGCATGTGTTGACGGGTAACTCTTTGATGAACTGTGAGTCTTGCTTGCCAGTACTTGGATGTACTGACCCCGTTGGGGCTGTGGTTTACGCAGAGTACGACTACGACTACGATGCTTCTCAGGATGGCTACTTTGTGGAGTTCGACGAGACTGCAGACGAGTAGTTAGCTGGACCAGGGCAGGATCCAGAACCTACGTGGATGGGCTCCGCTTTTCTTTATTTTCTCCGGCTTCTTAAGCCATGGATTTGTCTGTACTCAGACCCCTTTGATTGCTTCCGATGTTGTAATGAATGATATGTTGGGACATGTGTCCTCTGGATGTCTGTATTCGATATTTTCTGCCTTAGTGAAGGCCAGTTGCACTTATTTCATTCTTTTGTGTATTAGAGACAGTTTGTGTTATCATTTCGTTCAAAGCTGTTGACGTACCGTGCGTGTTTGAATATGAAGTACGTCGACAGTAGTGCCTTAGGTTCCTAGCGGATAGTTTACCTCGACGGTGGAAGCAGGGCTTGTGTTGTCGCGCATAAGCGCAGGCCTACCAGGAAGCTGGGACGTGGGAGCAGTTATGCCCCATAATCCAAGCTCCTGACTTCTAGTTCGTGCGAGGAGTATCCTCTAGAAACCTTGGGTGCGACAAATGGTATCAGAGCCTGTCTGCCTGTAGGATCCCTTTTTACTGGTCGCAGTTGAGTCTAGAAACTATTTTGTAGCTATATAGGAAAAATGAAACGTGAGAGTAGGAATTCTGCCATTTTTCTTCTTTCCCCACCCACCCACCCTTTTCTGGTAAGGAAGTGCAACGTTGTTTTCTGTTCTCACCTAAACTTTCAAGTTAGGATTTCACGTGTTTTGGGTTCTCTGTAGTACCTCAGGACTTTTGGTCTCGTTTTCCCGATGTTGCTTCGATATCATGTTCTTTTCAACATCCTTTTCGTCCGTTGAACCTTGTTGTTGTTTTCCACATCCTTTTTCATCTACCGGAGTCTAATCAAAAACCTTCCAAATAATCTGCAGATGGGTCTCAGCTACTACCCGCAGGTGGTTCGCATGACTCGCTGTGAGAGCACCGCCGGTTTTCCGGAGTTGCTGAGAGACATGGTTACCTATCTGGGGTTCCGTTGGGCACCAGAGTACCAGGTCTACGAGCACCAGCGAGAGTTTGACCAGACTTGCTACCGGGCTATCGTCTACATTCTGTCGGATGATGGCAGGAGCATTGCACACCAGTACGAGGCAGTAGGGTCCACAGTGGATATGGCAGTGCAGCAGGCAGCGTACGTGAGTATCACCGTTCTCCGTGCTGACTACTGGGGGTTTGATAAGTCCAGTTTTCGTCACATCCCCCGTGGTTACATCACGGCAGCGGGAGTTCACTTCACTGTCCACCGCGACCTGGATACCTACGAGACTGATAGCTCCAGGCTCCAGACCACTGCCCAGTTCGCTAGTCACAGTGACGCCGTTGCTTCCGCACTTTCTCAGGAGTTAGCCTCAGTCAGGGAGCAGCTCCACCTTGCTCTCACTCGTCTGGCGACGTACACCACAGACTATGTTGGAGACGAGCGCTTCGCACGTGTCGTTCAGCCAGCTGGTCTTCCGTTGCCAGATGCTGGAGGTTACGAGCCGATCAGAGGCCCACTTCTCGACCTCAGAGCTGGTTACACAGGGATTCCCCGCTATGGAGCACAGGGAGAGGACGCTTTCTACTTCACCACACCGAGAGTTGCTCTCAGAGCAGTTCCTATCTACATGGATCGTCGTGATACCTACTTCCGTGGGGTTCCTCCTCACCGTATCTCTCGTCGTACTACTCACCGCCGTCCTGCGTGATGAGCATGGGAGTACCGTTGTATCCATTACTAGCTGTGTCTAGTTTATCCTTTCGTTTTCGAACCATGTATTGGTCTGTTGGATATTCTGATGTATTTGAACATGTGATGATGATGTACCTGTTGGTTATCTATTCATGCGTCGGAATAATCTATCTTTCGGTTACCAAGTCTATCCTTTTCTGTTGTTGTGCTAAAATGAATTTCTGTTCAGGATGCCTCCAACCAGGAACAACCCGCCTCCGCCACCACCAATGGGGGAACTGTTGGCTCAGATGACCCAAGTGGTGACACAGATGGCCCAGATCCAGGCTAACCAGCAACACAACCAGAATGCTCCAAGGGTCACCATCAAGGACTTCCTCAGCTTGGGCCCAAAAGCTTTCGTGGCAACACGTGAGCCCCTGGATGCTGATGACTGGATCCGTGACGTAGCAAGAGCTCTGGAGATTGCTCATGTTGCAGAAGAGGATAAGGTCAAGTACGCCACCTACCTACTGAAGGGTCAGGCAGCTACTTGGTGGGAGAACTACCAGACCATGAGAGCTGGCTATCCTATCACCTGGGGATGTTTCAGAGATGCCTTCCTGAAGCACCACATCCCGGATGGTCTCATGGAAAGGATGCGTGAGGAATTCTGCTCTCTCAGACAGGGCAAGCTGGACGTTCTCGGCTACCAGAACGAGTTCAATCGTCTCGCTCGGTACGCTGGTGACGAAGTGTCCACCGAAGCCAAGAAGATGGCAAGGTTCCGCCGAGGTTTTAACCCGGAACTGAAGTACGCTCTCACCAACATCAAGTGCAAGGACTTCGTGGAGCTTGTGAACACCGCGCTCAATGAGGAGAATGGGCGCAAGGCGTTCGAAGAGTCCCGCAAGCACTCGCGTGAGGGTGGTTCCTCCTCCAACATGACCACCCCTCCGCAGAAGCGCCGCATCTGGGTGCCAAACAGTGCTGTCACTCGGGCTCCAAATGCCCAAGCTTCTCCAGGCTTTGGTCCCCGCCCACCCAACCCATCTCAGATGCAGGGTCAGAGGTTTCCGATGGGGCAGCTAAGGCCATGTCCTTCTCGTGTCGTCACTTGCTACAAGTGCAAGGATACTGGACATTATGCTGATAAGTGCACTCAGAAGCAGCTACCCCTACCTCCTCGCCCCAACACCAACCAGGCTATGGTTCGTGCTCCCCCGGCTAAAGCCTTCAACTCCAACAATAGGCCTGTCGGGAGGAACGCGAGGGTGAACCATATCAAGGCCGACAAAGCCGAGGAAGCTGCTGACGTCGTTCTCGGTATATTACCCGTAAACTCTATTCCAGCTAAAGTGTTGTTTGATACTGGAGCATCGCATTCGTTTGTGTCAAAGATCTTTGCTACAACGTACAATTTAGCTCTGGTTCCACTAAGCAATCAAATCTATGTGCACTCTCCGGGAACTAAAATGATTACTTCCAAGATAAGCATGGACAATCAGATCCTAATTGGAGGTCGTGTATTCCTTGCTTCACTCATGTTGCTGGGAAATTCTGACATTGATGTCATTCTGGGTATGGATTGGTTGAAGACCCACAAAGCTAAAATTGACTGTGCTCAAAAGTCAATAACTCTCTCCCACACTTCAGGCCAGATAGTCTATTCTCCATATGGATCAAGTTATGTTCAGCTGTTCAGCCTCGATGCCAAACCCCTTCCTGCAATTGAAAATGTTCCGGTGGTTTGTGAATTCCCTGACGTCTTTCCAGAAGAGTTGCCAGGGATGCCCCCGGACAGAGTAGTTGAGTTCGTGATTGAGCTTGAGCCAGGTATTGCTCCAATCTCTAAGCATCCATATAAGATAGCTCCTCCTGAACTGAAATTGTTGAAGGAGCAAATCGATATGTATATGGACAAAGGTTTCATTCAGCCTAGTTCCTCCGCTTGGGGTTGCCCAACTCTGTTTGTTGCCAAGAAGGATCAAACAAAAAGACTCGTGGTTGACTATCGTCCTCTCAACGAGAAAACAATCAAGAACAAGTATCCACTTCCTCGTATCGATGATCTTTTTGATCAACTTGCTGGAGCCTCAATATTCTCAAAGTTGGACTTGAGGATGGGGTACCATCAGATAAAGATCAGAAAGGAAGATATTCCTAAGACAGCTTTCACCACTCGTTACGGTCTATATGAATACACCGTCATGTCCTTTGGTCTCACCAATGCACCGGCAACGTTCTCAAGACTCATGAATTCTGTCTTCCATGAATACCTCGACAAGTTTGTTGTGGTATATCTCGATGACATTCTAGTCTACTCAAAATCCGAGGAAGAGCATGGAGAACACCTTCGTCTCACTCTCATGAAACTTCGCGAGCATCGTCTGTATGCCAAGTTTTCCAAATGTGAGTTCTAGATTCCAGAAGTTGCATATCTTGGTCATATCATCTCTGCCAAAGGCATTGCCATTGATCCTGAAAAGGTTAAGGCAATTGTTGACTGGAAACCCCCTAAGACGGTGAAGCAAGTCAGAAGTTTTCTTGGCTTGGCTAGCTATTGCCGTCGTTTCGTCCAAAACTTTTCCAAGATTGCCAAACCTCTCACTGATCTCACAAAGAAGGACAAAAAGTTCGTTTGGACTCCACAATGTGATGAGAGTTTCAACCTCCTGAAGACTAAACTCACTTCCACACCTGTTCTAGTTGGCCCAGATACCACCAAACCTTTCCAGATATTCTGTGATGCATCTCTCCAAGGCCTAGGAGCAGTTCTTATGCAAGAACGTCAAGTTGTCGCTTATGCTTCACGTCAGTTGAACCCACATGAGCAAAACTATCCCACACATGATCTTGAACTTGCAGCAGTTGTGTTTGCCCTCAAGAAATGGAGACAATACTTGTTGGGTAACAAAACTGAAATCTTTTCCGATCATAAGAGTCTGAAATACATCTTCACTCAGCCAGATCTGAACCTCAGGCAAAGGAGATGGATTGAGAAGATTAAAGACTTTGATCTCACCATTTCTTACACTCCAGGCAAGGCTAATGTTATGGCCGATGCTCTCAGTCGCAAATCCTATTGCAATAATCTCATGATCATGGAAAGCCAACCTCCACTTCATGAAGAATTCCAGAAGCTGAACCTTGGTCTTGTTCCTGAAGGATACCTTGCTAGCTTGACAGCCAGCCCAACTCTCGAGGACAAGATTCGTTCTGAACAACTTCGCGATAATGAAATCAAGAAGATTGTGGATCACATCAAGGAGGGCAATGATAAGTTCAAGTCCTTCTCAATTGATGACAAGGCAACTGTGTTCTTCGAAGGACGCATTGCAGTTCCTCAGATTCAATGTCTCAAGGATATCATTCTCAAGGAGGCTCATGAAACTCCTCTATCCATTCACCCTGGAAGTACAAAGATGTACCAGGATCTCAAGACTCTGTATTGGTGGCCTGGCATGAAACGTGAAATTGCTCAATACGTTTCTGAATGCGACGTTTGTCAACGTGTTAAGGCAGTCCATCAGAAGACAGCAGGTCTACTCCAACCTCTGAAAATTCCTGAGTGGAAGTGGGACATGATTGAAATGGACTTCGTTACTGGGTTTCCAAAGTCAAAAAAGGGCAACGATGCAATCTTCGTTGTTATTGATCGTCTCACTAAGGTTGCTCACTTCTATGCTGTAAAGGAAACTATCTCAGCTAGCCAGTTAGCAGAGCTCTACACAGCAAAGGTTGTTCCCCTTCATGGTGTTCCATTGGAGATAAGCTCAGACCGTGGAAGTATTTTCACTTCTCATTTCTGGAAAAGCTTTCAAGAAGCACTGGGCACCAAACTTCTGTTCAGCACAGCTTATCACCCTCAGTCTCAGGGGCAAGTCGAAAGAGTCAATCAGATTCTCGAGGATATGCTCAGAGCATGTGGTCTCTCCTTTGGCATGAAATGGGAGGATTGCCTTCCATATGCTGAATTCTCCTACAACAACAGCTACCAGGCAAGCCTAGGCATGGCACCATTTGAGGCACTGTATGGTCGCAGATGCAGGAGTCCAATCAATTGGTCTGGAGCTGGTGAACGTTCACTTTTAGGCCCTGACATTGTTAAGGAAGCCGAGGAGAAAGTTCGTATCATTCGTGACAATCTCAGGATTGCTCAGTCTCGTCAGAAAAGCTATTATGATAGCAAGCACAGGGATATGGTCTATGCACCTGGTGATAAGGCATATCTCCGTGTAACTCCCCTCAGAGGCACTCATCGTTTTGGTGTGAAAGGAAAGCTTGCACCAAGATACATTGGCCCTTTCAACATCCTCTCAAGACGTGCAGAGAATGCTTATCGTCTTGAACTTCCAGAAAAACTATCCAAAGTGCACGATGTGTTCCACGTGTCACAGCTCAAGAAGTGTTTCAAAGATCCAGATCGTGCAGTTGATCATGATTCCATTGAACTGCAAGATGATCTATCTTATGAGGAGCACCCTATTCGTATTCTCGATGAGACCGAGCGTAAGACTCGCAACAAGAGCACCAAGTTCTTGAAAGTCCAATGGTCGCATCATTCTGATAAAGAGGCAACGTGGGAGACCGAAGAGGATCTTCGCAAGAAGTATCCGGACCTGTTCATTTCTCAGTAGGGAATCTCGGGGCGCGATTCCTTCAAGGGGGGGCGTTTTGTAACATCCAAGTATGAAAACCCTTAGTTGTTTTATTTATTTGTTTAATTTATGCAATGCATCATGGCATCATTCTCATTTTTATTTCTGTTTGCATTGTTTTCATAATAAAATTCAAACTTAATCAAACATTGTTTTCACACTTGTCTGTTACAATCTCTCAAATAAAGATTTGCAATTCCAAAAACATCAATTGCTCCCAATTATTTTCATATTGGATCAACTCTTAAATTGTTGCTTAATTTAATCACACCATTAAATCAATCAACCATTTCAATCATTATTTTCTAAGTCATTTCAAATTCAAACCAACCCTTAAAAATTCAGTACCTTTTGAAACCATAAAAGTCACCACCCTTTTTCCCTCTTTAAACCCTTCCAAAACCCTAGGGGAAACCCTAGTGGGAATGGCATTATTTTCCAATATTAAGTATTATTGTAATTTTCAATTAGATTGGTTAATTTTAAAACAACAAACAAACAATAAATTTTTGGAAAACAAAAACTGCCAAAAGGTTGATTTTCCACTAAGAAGTTTATCCTAATTTTACTCCAAAGTTTTCTATAACAAAGCCTTTATTTTGTTTCCTTTTGCTTAACTACAAAAAAAAAAAACAGTAACAGAAATAAAAAATAAAAAGCAGGAGAGGAGAGGAGCCGCAGCAGCTAGCCCAGCCCGTTTTCCTTTGGCCCGTTAGCACCTCTCCACGTCGCTGTCGTTCTCCCCTGCTGGCGTCACCTGCGTACGAGCGCAGCTCCATCGTTGATCGCCACAGAACCTCCCGATGGAGCGCCGTACTCATCCACCCACTCCATAAAAACCACCACGGCGTCCACCCCCTGCCGCAAACCCTAATCCACCCTCGAGCTCCGCCGCCGCCGTCTCGTTTCCACCCACCTCCACCTCCACCCTCTGAATCTCTGAAGCACGGCGCCGCCTCTCTGAACTCCGGCGACGGACGCCGACTCCGTTGGCTGGCACGGTGTTCCAGCTGCGGGAATGGGTAGCCCCCAGGTCCCTCTTCGTCTTCGACACCACCGTGGGACCTGAGGAGAGCCAGCGCCTCGCCGCCGTCCGCGTTTCTCCGGCGAGCCTCTGCAGACTCACGGTGAGCATCCCGACGATCCCCTCGCCTTTCTTCCTCTCTGCACACGCACCGCGCGCGCCTAGGCCACCCACCAGTAGCACAAGCACACGCGCACGTCATCGCAGTGTTCCGCCGCGGCGAGCAGCCGCTATTTCGCCGGCGTCGAGCTCTGTTCCGTCAGGTTCAGTTAGCGGGTGTGCAAAATTCAGTTAGCCTCGCCTGTTAAGTTTACCCTGCCTGCGTCCCTATTCGTATCACAACCGCGCGCTAGCGCAGATGGCTGGTTCCTTGCGCGCGCGAGCAATCGCTCTCGGGGTCGAATCCCCGCGGAGGCGAAAGCCTCCCTTTTTCACGTTTTCTTCCGCGCGCTGACCTCCCGGGCCCAGCCGTCAGTCCCTCCCGGTGCCACGCGGGCACAGCACACCACGGGTCCCCACCTGGCAGCGTGTGGGTAGACCCCGTGCACGGTGACAAAAGTTTAAAGTTGTTTTCTGTTTCTTTTCTTTAAATAGCAGATTTGAATACAAACTTCAAAATTCAATATCTTGGGTTTTATAATACCAACAAATACAAACTTGATGTCTATTCTGATCCAAATTTTATAAACTTTCCAAATATCCAATTTGTATTCTGTTTTGGAAACTTCAAATGCATTTAAAATTCAAACTTAAATAATTCAAAAGCCATTTGTAATAATTCATAACTAATTATTCATAAGTCCAAATCATTCAAATAAAATATGTTTTTCACACCTTTTTGAATACTCTATTCAAATATAAAATTTGTTTTCTGGTTTGACTAATTTAAATTGCCTAAACAATTTAAATCTTGTTTAATTCAATTAAAACTTGTTTAATATTGTTTAATTCATAATTAATTAATCCAAAGTCCAATTTCAAAATGTGAAACATGTAATCCAACTAAAATTTGATAAACTTTTCAAATATAAAATTTGTAAATTGTTTTGCACACTTTAACTTGATGATAACAACCTTTACTTGTGTGCCATGTTTAAGTAACAAAATTCCAAACTTAATAAATGCTTTTCTAAATTGTTAACTATCATTCCAATTGCATTTAAATTGTTATGTTATTGTTATTCATCATGCATGCATCATGATAACCACCAACACCTAATAAATAGTTATAAATCAATTGTTCCAATTGTTTCAATGGATCCTTTTCCATATGCAACCCTTGCATATGGGTCCATTTAATTTGTGCTATCATGTTAGTCAGTTTATCTAGATGCACCTATTAAATTGTCATGCATCATATTGACTGTGCACAATGCCATGAACATGATTGTTTACATTCCTGTTTTGTCTGTTTGCTTCTTCTCGGTTAGACGACGACTACGTTGAGACCGACGATCCTTACGACACCACTACTCAGGACCTAGCCCAGTACCCGGCTACTGAGCTGCCAGGCAAGTTATCACTCACATGAATCATCGAGTTCTCTTCCACACTTGTTGTCGATACTATCTTTTGGTCTATTATTGCTAGCCCTATGTATCGTTGCTTGTTCTCCGAACCCATCACATGATACCTTAAGCCATGATATTGCCATCACCTCCATACCTACAGCCATTGCTTGTGCCTGTTCTTACCTAGCATGCTTAGGGTTGCTGTTACTCGAGTCTGTTGTCGGTTACTACTTTTATTATCTTACTATCTTGTACCGGGGCTCGTTGATAATCAATCAATCCTGTTAATTGCTAATGGTAATAATAATAATTTGATGATAAGGCACCGGCAGGAGGCCCATGAGAGGTTTTGGAGCCTGCTAGTGTCGACCCTAATAGGAAAAGGGTCTTGTCTACTGATCCATGATGAGCGCACTACCCGCATTTGGGAAGCGAGTATGGGCGCCCCCCTCAACTTGACCTGATTCGCATCTCGTCCAAATCGCCTCATTTAGTTCGTGTTTTCCATTTGCCGCATGCATGTTTTTGCGAGCCCAGCGCAGGGTGGAACTTTCGTAGTCGGCATATAGGGGGACACGGTCTTAGAGTGCTATGATGGTCCATTTTCTTCTGGGCTTGATTAGCCGTGCGCCCAAGGTGCTTTGGGCTTGATGCGAAGAATGGTTGGTTGTGTTGAGTGCCCCGCTTGGTGGGAGGCATCCCATCTGGCGGGATATTCATGAGTGTACGGCCAAATTGGTGCAACCCTGCAGGGATAATCTTCTCGAGAAGCCGTGTTTTCCGCGGTTATGGATTACTTGGTGAAAGTACTGGCTAACAAGTACTCAGGACAACTTCAACATAATGATCAATCATGTTTCACCCAATGATTAATAACCTGACTAGTAATAGGTTATTCACACAATAACTTGATTCACCTTATCACAACTGTGTGAGTTGTCCTCGGATTGCTTCTTTGGATAAGGGGCGAGATCCAGGATGGGTTTGGTTGAAGTTACCTTTCAGTTGGTTACAATCCTCGATCTTATCTTTTCTGTTAGCCGGAACTTGTAGTTATCTTCTGTAGTTGGTTAGAGCAGCCAGCAGCAACTTTTGTATCACCCCTTCCTTCCGTTGATCCCAAGCATCTATGCATGTGTTGACGGGTAACTCTTTGATGAAATGTGAGTCTTGCTTGCCAGTACTTGGATGTACTGACCCCGTTGGGGCTGTGGTTTACGCAGAGTACGACTACGACTACGATGCTTCTCAGGATGGCTACTTTGTGGAGTTCGACGAGACTGCAGACGAGTAGTTAGCTGGACCAGGGCAGGATCCAGAACCTACGTGGATGGGCTCCGCTTTTCTTTATTTTCTCCGGCTTCTTAAGCCATGGATTTGTCTGTACTCAGACCCCTTTGATTGCTTCCGCTGTTGTAATGAATGATATGTTGGGACCTGTGTCCTCTGGATGTCTGTATTCGATATTTTCTGCCTTAGTGAAGGCCAGTTGCACTTATTTCATTCTTTTGTGTCTTAGAGACAGTTTGTGTTATCATTTCGTTCAAAGCTGTTGACGTACCGTGCGTGTTTGAATATGAAGTACGTCGACAGTAGTGCCTTAGGTTCCTAGCGGATAGTTTACCTCGACGGTGGAAGCAGGGCTTGTGTTGTCGCGCATAAGCGCAGGCCTACCAGGAAGCTGGGACGTGGGAGCAGTTATGCCCCATAATCCAAGCTCCTGACTTCCAGTTCGTGCGAGGAGTATCCTCTAGAAACCTTGGGTGCGACATTGTATGTGTCTTCTCCCTCCTCATCATCATCTTCTTCTTCATACTCCGATTTATTCTCTTCTTACTCAGTATGCTCCTCAGCCTGCTCCTCTTCCTCACTCATAGGAGCCTTTCCACGGTTGTTAGAAGAGGAAGGAGCCGAAGTGACCTCCTCAAAATCACCCCACGGGAAGTTGTGGGTGTTCCAGTTCTCATAAGACATGGTCAAAGACTCAGTAGGAGGCTTGGGAGGAGGAGGAGCACTAATACCCGCATGGTCCTGGAGCTTGGTGATCATCTTCCTCAGCTGACGCCTCTCCTTATAGGACTCATGGTTCTCCTTCTGGACAACAATCGTCATGCACAGAATATTACGCTGAAACCATGAAAGCTTCTTCATCTCATCTTGAGCTTCTTCCTTGCCAGAGCAACAAGAGGGAGGATCGGCATTCTTCCTCCTAAACCCTGGAGCAGCAGCCTCAGCATCACCCATGGGGTGTCCTCATCATATAAGTGAGACGAGAGCACCTGGAGAGAACCAGCTGCATGCACAGTCTCACAGTCAAGACCCAGGCACTCATCAAGAATGAGCTTCATCACATAGGGAGCAAATATCGGGACCTTCTTGATCTCAATCATAGTTGAATACATATTGTCGTGGGATAATCACGGCAGATGTTAGCGGGGGTAACTGATCTTGGGGCAAGACGACACATGCGTTTGGGAGAGGGTTTAGCTCAGAGGAAAACATGGTGCAATTCGATCTGGTAGCCGGCAATCAAAGTCGCCGAGTCTCCGATCTTGATACAATAACTCAACTCTGGGATTACACTGGATGCTCGATATCAAGCGATATTGCTAGGGTTATTAGATCTCTGCCTAAACTAGATCTGGGGGTCGGTTTATAAAGCACCCGTACCCCCTGGCTTATTCTCCAAGGCGCATCCTGGATCCTACCCGGACACGGCGCACAAACCCTAACTTTCTTCTACCATAACCCACAATCCGGGTTACTGGGCCTACAAGCTTGGGCCTTTATAGGTTTCCTTATCTTTAGCCGGATCTTGCACAGCGCCCTTTGGGCCGGGTTACTCCTTGGAGTTTGGCCTACCGGGTTATCATCCCCCCATCAGTAGTCCCCAGAATAGCCTGGGCTTCATGGATCCTCCTTGAAGCGCTCGCTATTCCCTGCAGAGATATCAAACACACGAGTATGTGGAGGCCGGGTTAAAGTGCCTCAATAAATTGCTAGGCCTTACTCCATTGTGGCCATATAGTAACCCGACTCTTCCCCAAGTACCCAAGTTACCTTCCCAGGTAAACCCCAAAATGTCAAGATTTTGCGCTCGATAATTGACCTGATATCACGGGAGGGATTTCTTTCTCCTTTTCGTTCAAATCCCCTATTCAACATTTAAAACGCATCTCGCCAAAACTCAAATAAGTAGCCGTTTACTTCCGCAACTCTCGGCTCCCGCTCACTGAACCGGGCTTATCCATTCGCCCTATAAATAAGCTCCTTGGGGGTAACCCGAACCCTAACGGCTCATTTCCCCCCACTCCGCTTCCTTCCTCCCTCTGAGCTCATTCTCACTGAGCGCCACCACGGAAATCCCGCGCGCATCACCGGAGCCCATCGGCCGGAGGCTGCGCTCCGCCATCGCTTGCCCCGCGCCGCCGCCAAGATCCGTCGACAAATCTCCATCCGGCTCGTCAAGAACCGCAAAGGGTCACCAGGCTTGCGCCATCTGCCTTCGCAAAGCCTCACTCAGATCTCCTCCGGTAAGCCTCTTGCGCCCATTAATTTGCCCTTGCAATTTTTAATTTCACCTTAGATTAGATCCAAATCGACCCGCCAACGATTCCTCGGCCATGCCGAATTAGGTTGCTAGTATTCTTTCCAGCTCGCCTAATAGATAAGTTATGGATTCCAATCCACTTTCCTACTACCTGCAAGTATTAATTTCACCACAAATCTGAAGATAAGATTCCCAATCTGGGCCTGATCCACTCAAAATTTCCGCCTTGGCCTCAATCACCCGGCCGGACTTCCCCTTTTCGGTTCCTTTTATACGCGTTAAGTGCCTACGCGGCCATCCATCATCCTCAAAAACTCCTTCAACACTTAGATCCCATAATTTTTCGCCATAATACTTGATACCTGGATAATTTCGAACTTTACTCTGCGAGCTAACACCCGGATTGCGTGCAATTTCTCATGCCTCAATATCACCCTGCCGATACTCGGCCAGCTCGTAGCTTCCGCGTCTTAGTCCTCTTATCCCTTTACCTTGTACTTTGCACGTCAACCAAATGGCTCCCAAAAAGCAGGGGAAAACTCCAACCAAAGCTAAAGCCACCAACTCCATATCCGCCAACTGGGCGCGGTCTACGGTCACCAAGGCCAAGTTGGAGGAGCTGGTGGAGCTGGGAATCCTTCCTCCTCAAGAGGATATCCAGTGGAGGGTGCCGGGTAAGGAGACCCGGCCCACCCCGACAAAAGGCGAGGTAATCTGCTTCGTGGAACATGTGAACCGGGGCTTCCGCCCACCGGGTCACCCTTTTTTCCGTGATGTTCTAAACCATTACGGCCTTCGCGTCTTTGATATCGGGCCCAATTCTGTTTTAAACATCTCCCACTTCATAGTCCTTTCCGAGTCCTACTTGTGCACTTCGCCAAGTCTAGCTCTCTTCATTGAGCTTTTTCAATGCAAACCGTGCCGCGAGAGCGGCGACGGGGCGCTTCTCGCTTGCGGCGGGGTTTCCATCCAGCGCCGCAAGAATTCTTTGATGCCACCCCTCACCCTTAATTCTCATGTCAAGCACTGGCAGCTCTCCTACTTTTACTGCCAAGATACCTCCCCACCCGGCCAAAAGAAGCTGCCGGGTTACTCTGAGGGTCTTCTTGACATCTCTGATAAATTTAGTGCCTTCGCCCCTGACTCGGACAGGGAGGCAATTCAACCCTTTCTAGCCAAAATCACCACTCTCACGGCCCAAGGCCTCATCGGGTCAACCTGGTGAAGACTTGGGTCGATTTCCGGATTCAACCCAACTCCATCCGCACCAAGTTGATGTGCGAGTATTCAGGGCAATCTACAGACCCGCTCCGGTATTCCGACAACATCTTCGCAGCTGGCGACACTCATAAAACCATCAAGGGTTTTCTGACAGAAAAGCTCGAGGTAATCCGGAACATATCCGGGTTGGAGCCCTTCACACTTGAGAACCCAGCCCCCAAGGTGAAAACCCGACTTTGATGCCTTTACCTTTGCTCTTTCCACTCAATACAGTTGATAACCCTTGCACTAACACCTTTCAGGCTGACGATGATTTCTGGAAAACCAACGCCTCCCCTAGCTCCGAAAGTCCAGAAGAGCAAGAAACCGTTAACTCGGACGAAGGTACTCTCCGGATTTTATTTGGCTCCTTCAAGCTCTCCATAACCCTTTCATTTCCAACTATAACTTTGATGATATCCAAAACGAGAAGATGACGAGGAAGAAAACTCTGACGGCAAAGTAGAATCCGCCAGCGACGAGGAGGAACTGGAGCCGACCGTCAAAGTCGGATCAAAAAGGAAAACTCAAGAGGCCACCTCCAAGGTTTCATATCTCCTCCTCGCATTCAATTCGCATTACCTTAATGATACACATGAGCTACCTTGACGTTATTCCACTGGCCATGCTTGAAGGAGTCGCCCATGACCAAGCGCAGGTCAACCCGGAATAACCCGGGTGATGGTACCCTTAACCCGGGTATTTCATCGACCCCGACTCGGCGGGCTGGTAATTGCCCTATTCTTTCTCGGTCAAAACATTCTCCTTGAACCATTCCCATATGACATCTATTTTGATAATTTCCAGCCTCTCCCGAGTCCAGCGATGGATTTCCTTGTGACTTTGCGGTGAACACCGGGTAAAATCCCCTTCCTGATACTCCACCACATTTCATCACCCTTTCCTGACTGTATATTTAATTGTTCGCTGACAACATCCATAGGGCCACGGTCGTTATCAGCGACCAAGAGGATATGGAAAACGAGGGCCCGGGTAAGGGGAGCCCAACTGATAAGTCCACAGCCGCGTCTAGCGGCGAAAAACAAGCGTCTCCGAGAGACCCGGACACACAAGAAGCCGAATATCCGATTGCTTCCCATGCAAGCAAGAAGAACAAAGCCACCGTCTTGGGTGCAGAAGAAGGAGCGTCGGATTCCGACACACAAATGACCCGGGTTCCACCTCCCACTAAGAAGAAAGCTCCTTCTCAGAATTTCCAAGGCCCCGGGTCTTCTGATACGAGTAAAGACACTTTTGATCAATTGATGAACACTCTCCTCACTATGAAGAGTTCGGAGAGCCAGATCTTGGAGTGCATGGCTGCAGAGCACCAGGTAAGGACACTTGGTATCTCATATTGCATACCTAGTCCCCAAGTTCCGAGTGTGACTTGTAAAAGTTATGCTTGGTACTTTTACGCCATATTCAGCTTACCATAATATCCAACTAATACTTGCGTTCCTTGCTACTTACAGGCACAGATAACCCGGTCTGATGAAACTTTACTGAAGACCGAACGACTTCTTCTTGCCGAGATAAAACGAAGGGAAACCCTTGAGGATGACATGAGAACTTTGAAGAAGGATGTTTCCAAATACAAGAAGAAGTGCAATGCCGCCCAGACCTCACTGAAGAAACTATCGGACCAAGTCGCCGATACTTATCAGATCTTGCTTAGTAAGTTTTTGCTGCCGATTGGCTTCATATCTTTGCTTTATTATGTCAGACTCGGGATTACTGATACGTTCTCTCTTTTGTTACAACTGTAGGTGCCAACCTTGCGGCCCCAGAGGAGGATGCCATTGTCAAGGCTAAAACCCTAAAGACCGTGCTCCGAACTTTCTTTGCCGGCACGAAATTTATACTGGATGCCGTGAAGTGGCCTACGGAAGTATACCCGGGTGAAGAAAATCTCGTTCAAGCCTGCTCCACTGTGCCTGGCTGGATTGAAATCTGGAAGCGCTCGTCCTGCCGGATTGGTATGACCCGGGCCTTTACCCTGGCCAAGGCTTTCTTTCCGAAGCTTGACCCGGCAAAGGTAATATCCGGGTTTCCCGAATTCAAGGCGGATGGTTCCAAATTTACACCCAAAGATTTCAAGGCCATACAAGCCGCAGTGCGCCCCTCGGCTACCTCTTTGGCCGATAGCTTGGACCTAAACACGATCATGAGTGCATACGACGCTGATGGCAAAGTTGTTACAGAGGAAGCACCCCCGCCCTTTGATATCTTGGAGAAGTGGGCTTCTAACTCGGCCAAGAAGAGGGAAGCGACTGCAAAGAGAGAGGCCGAGCTAGGATCATGACTTCTGCCTCTACACCAGCCGTTCCTCCGCCTGTCCGCCCTGATGCAGTGAGTCCGGGCAAAGGTGCCGGGAAGGCTAAGCAGCAAGCCCAGGACCCAGAGCCGGAAGACCGTACTCAGGAGGCCGAATAGGGCAATACCATCATAATACCTTGCTTTCGTGATGCTTTGTACTCAAACTATTATGCTTTTGATGATGCGCCTGTGCACCCTGATACTGATGTCGTAACTTGTAACGTACTTTAGTCCGTGATATGCTTTGCGGCTTTCATGGCCTTTTGATAACCGTATTGCTTGTCTATTCTTTGAGTTTTTCCTCGATATCCGACTCTCTATTCTGGCTCCCTTCGTAAAACTCGGTTTTCCGAGTACCAGGGGCTTTGATAAGTGGACTTTTCTTTAAGTCCCCAAGACTCGGATGCTAAGGTCTTTCGAACTGCGATAACCAAGTAGTTTGTTTCTGTTGCGAAGTCCCCAGTCCCCATGACCCAAAGTCCGAGTCATGGAGGTGTGGCCTTTCTCAGAGAACAAATTGTTTTTTACCGAGTCGAAAACATAAGGCCACTCCGCGTAAGTACTGAAGTTATGCTTGATAGTAATTGAGTTTCCGGCTATTAGCCTTGTACTCTGCATAAACTTATGGTTTAGATGACCCTTTTGACTATCTTGTACTGTAAGCCGGCTTTCGCGTGGATACCATGTTGTTACATCCATACGAAAACAGGGTCAGACAAGTCCCATTGGGCTTCATGACTGATTGTAATCGTAAGCGAACAAATCATGCCACTTTAGTGCGAGTCACATCGAGCTTAAGTAAGAAAAGTCAAGAAAATTTGGCTCCTTTGTCCGGTTATAAGATTGCAGCCGTACTCGTTTGCGAATAATCGGCCCCTATAACTTATAGGCATCAAGGCCGGGTCTTTCGGGTTTGTGGCTGGGCTACTTGAGCAACCAGCCCCCGAGACCTATATATGCTCAACGTTCTTAATGATACTGAAATATTGATGTCACATGGATACTACTTACTTGTAATCAGGCTGTAACGAAGTAGGACTTGATAACCATCTCTTTATTGATGCGAGAAAGTTTGGATCAGCAGGCCGCCTCATTAAAAACCTTCCAGTCCCCTTAGGTACCCTGGGTAGGAAAAGAGCGCGTCTGAAACCTGCTGCCCGTTACATTGTTTAGTTCTCCATGGGGACCGGTCCCGGACTGGCGTGACCGACACACATTCTCCACATGCTGGACTTTTTCATGATGAGTACCGGGTTTACTAATCGACCCGGGTGAGGTGCTTCCGTGACACGGCTGGTTGTGAGCGGCCGTGCAGTTTCTTCCTTTATAGCGGATTGCTTGGGGGAGTCATCCTTGGTAAAAGCCACCATTTTAGCATCTTGTGCTACTTTGGATTTTGCTCTTTCGCCTTCAGTACTCGGCCTTTTTGATGTGGTTCTATCCTCCGGGTCTGCTTGAGATCGGTAATGCTTGAGTTCTTCTTTTCTACAGGCTTGCTCGGCCATTGCTGCATCTCCTTCGTCGCATTCAGCTGCTATGTCTCGGTTTCCATGTATGGTGATGGTCTTCTTGGGACCCAGGATTTTTAGCTGTAGATATACGTAACACGGCCTAGCCATGAATTTGGCGTAAGCCGGTCTTCCAAATAACGCGTGATACGGGCTGCGCAACTTGACTACCTCAAAGGTAAGCCACTCAACTCGATAGTTATCCTTTGACTCCCCAAAGGCTACCTCCAATGCGATTTTTCCCTCGGGGCACGCTGAATGACCCGGCACTATCCCATGAAAAACTGTTGAGCTTTTTTGTAGCTGAGACTCCTTGAGGCCCATGCGTAGGAAGGTTTCCCAATACAGTATGTTGATGCTGCTTCCACCATCCATCAAAACCTTTTTCAGCTCATACCCATTGACTTGTGGTGCGACCACTAATGCCAAGACTCCCGGGTGTTCCACTCTTTCTGGGTGATCCCTTCTGCTCCATGTTACCTCCTGTTCTGACCATCTCAAGTATCTCGGGACAGCTGACGAAACTGAGTTGACCGCTTGCTTCAGTATCTTTTTGTCCTTGTTAGAGCTTCCTGTGGTATGCACATGATATTGACCCAGTTGTTTGGGGTTAGCCTGGAAACCTCCTGCCCCCCCTTGGTTATTGCCTTGATTTCCAGCCGCCGGGTTACCAGCTGGGGGTGGGCCGTTGCCCGGGTTTCCCCCTGGACCCGGTCCTCCTCCCCGTCCTGCACTTCGCATAGCTCTGTTCACTTCGTCATTTTTCCATCTTTGTAAATCGGCGCACTGCGCCAGAGAGTGGTTAGCTGGCCTGCCGTTCCTGCTGTGTTTCAGGCATGCCATCCTGAATATGTCCCAATTGTTACCCGGCCTTGGCGGCCCTTGATAGTTTCCTCCATTGTGATTACCTCCGTTGAATTTCCTTCTGCTCTGGGCCTTGAAGACCCGGCTTCTGTATTGGCGACAAACTCGGAGCCTCCTTCAAACGGGCGCTTGTTCTGGCTATTTCCGTTATTACCCGGCGCTGATGCATTGCCGGTTCTTCCATTATTACTTGTGTTTGCTTTTACCTTCTTGTCATCAACTTCCTCTTCCGTAGTATCTGTCGCAGCGTGTTTGTTGCATGCGTCCATCAATTCTCCCATTGTAACTTCCGACGCATTTCGACTAGACTTCATGCGAGTTAACTTTTGCACTAAAGGTATGTACTTGCATGTTTTTGCCATGGCCTGTAGCGCATCCTTGGGCTGAATGTCCGTGGACGAGTGAAGTATCTCCATAACCCGGCGCACCCAGCTGCGCGCCGATTCTCCCTTCTTCTGGACACACCGTTCTAGGTCGTCAATAGTGAACAACTTCCTGCACGTCCCATGAAAGTGCTTGACAAACGCGGTCTTCAATTCCTCCCAGGACTTGATCGATCCTTCCGGCAAATTGGTGAACCACAACTTTGCTGCTCCTTCTGACATCATCAAGTACATGAACTTGGCTTGGAGATTCTCGGATGCGTTGCGAATTGACATTGCCATCTCATAGCTACTTAGCCATGTTTCTGGGTCCATAGTTGGCTCATAATTCACTACTTTCCCTGGCTCTTTGAATTTTTCCGGGTAAGGTTCAGCTCTGATATTGTCCGAGAGACACTTGGGTCCCGCAAGAACGGTTGAGGCCGGCCTTGCTCTAGAAACGTGTGACGCCGCGGGGGGCACGGCTGGGCGCGGTGCTGCGGGAAGTCCATGCGATGCAGACCCGGCCGCGGCCCTCCGGGCTCTAGAACTGTCCACGACAGCCTGTGCTGCTGATGCTGCTTGAGCGCGGGGAGGAGGCGGCATTTGCTGCTGCTCTTCCCTCCGCCGTGCTGAACTTGTTTGGATATTCCCTTGTTGTTGACTGACGTACGGCGTTCCATGCATACCGCTTCTGTGATCCGGATAATTGGCTTGCTGTGCCACCGCAGTGTGCAACAGATCGATGGCTTGCCGAGTCTTCTCTGCATGGGGCGACTCTCCCACGGGGATCTGATTTAACGCGAGTGTCGCCGCATACACATTGTCCATGGGGTTATTGTAGTGGCCGGCTGGTGTGCGGAATCGTGACGGTGGCGGTGGTGGTAGATCGTTGCCGGTTGTGACTCTGGTCTGTGGTGGGGGTAACCCGGCCCGTTCATTGGCCGGATGTGTCCCTGCTGTCGCCGGTTGGGGTGTGGTTCCCTGGTTCACCACTGGTATCGGCTGATCCTGAGGTGTGATAAATAAATTAGCCGGATTAATGACCCCGCCCGTTGCTGGTAACCTGGTTTGATGCCTTTGATGCACTCTAGACGTCTCCTCTCGGAGCCGAGTTTCTAGCGCATCCAACTCACGCTGCCGCCTGGCCATCCCTTGCCTTTCTGCCTCTACCTGCCTTCTTTGCTGTTCCAGCGCACGACGAGCTACATCCAGATCCCTGACACGTTCCGCTGCGTTTTCCGGAGTGATAACTGTCGCAAGGACCGTGGGATCTAGAATCAGATTATTATCGAATAAGGCCGGGTGGCGCGGGTTTGAAGGACCCGCCCCTGGTGTCCGGTTTCCCAGGAATCCGAACGTGTTTGCGTGCAACTCCTCGTCTGCTGCGCGGCTGGTTACTGATGCCGATTCCCCATCAACCCGGGCCAAAACCGGGTCTTCGTTAGCCGCGCCCTGCTGCTGGGCCACCGCCTGAGCCGTCCCGACTGATGCCGCGGTTGCGTTTCCTTGGTTGAGATTGGCCGCGGGAGCCGCATAGACTGCGACTCGGCGTACGATATCCGGTGTGAGTTCATGTTGTTCTTCCTCATCGTTCTCCTCCTCATACCGGTTTTCCAGCAGATCCAGGATAGACCCGGTATCACCTTCTCTTTCGACCCGGTCGCGCGGGGTCCATGCCGGCTCCTCCGGCTGTTCCCACTCCGCGATGGGTTCTTCTGCCGGATGTGTCGTTCCAATCGATTCTTCGTCATCTGATCAGATAGAAGTGGCTTCTCCTGGCACAGAATCAGATCCAATATTGTCAGGGATCGAATTGGAAGTACATACCATACCAATGAAGACGCTGATCCGGCCGATTGTCACGATGGATCCGGATTCGAGGTGATCCGACTCTGGCCCCCAGCCGGAATCGTCCACCATCTTTTCTCCTTTGTGGTCGACGTAGATTTCGCCGACGACGAGATTCTCCATGCTCTTCCGAGCTTCTCCCGTGATGTAAACACCTTTGGACGCAGGCCCCACGGTGGGCGCCAACTGTCGTGGGATAATCACGGCAGATGTTACCGGGGGTAACTGATCTTGGGGCAAGACGACACATGCGTTTGGGAGAGGGTTTAGCTCAGAGGAAAACATGGTGCAATTCGATCTGGTAGCCGGCAATCAAAGTCGCCGAGTCTCCGATCTTGATACAATAACTCAACTCTGGGATTACACTGGATGCTCGATATCAAGCGATATTGCTAGGGTTATTAGATCTCTGCCTAAACTAGATCTGGGGGTCGGTTTATAAAGCACCCGTACCCCCTGGCTTATTCTCCAAGGCGCATCCTGGATCCTACCCGGACACGGCGCACAAACCCTAACTTTCTTCTACCATAACCCACAATCCGGGTTACTGGGCCTACAAGCTTGGGCCTTTATAGGTTTCCTTATCTTTAGCCGGATCTTGCACAGCGCCCTTTGGGCCGGGTTACTCCTTGGAGTTTGGCCTACCGGGTTATCATCCCCCCATCACATATCCTCCATAATAAAATGCATGATGTCGATATCATATCCCTCACCATCTGGACCACCTAAGTGACACTGGAAAGCCTGATAGAGCAAGTTGACTATCCCACCACAGATAGCATCCACGTTCCCGGCTTTGGGAGAAATGTTGTTGCGTAAGAGGCAGAGAAGAATATTGTAGACCCTCTTGAGGTCCTTAGCAGTGCAGGTGCTCGAGATCTTCTCATACATAGGAGCCACCCTCTTCTTATTGTAGGCCACACCATGGATATGCATGAACTCACCAACACTTTCACCCCACGGGTAACCAAGCAACTCATAAAGCCTCCGGATAGAAGACTCACACTTCCTAGGACCGGTCATCCAAGTCAGGGGAGCAACCTCAACCTCTCCAAAGGTGATAGTGGCATAAAACTGCTGAATAGCCTTTACATTTTAGTTCTGCTGAATGCCCACAAGATGCTCAAGCCCCAGCTTCCTAGTGATCCACACTGCCTCCTCAAAGTACTCCATACTGCAAAAAGCCTCTAAGTCAAGAACCCGTTGCGGACAGAGAGGATGCCTCAGCCTAGCATAGATCTCCCTCTGAATAAGCTCGGACTCTCTCCTCCAGTAATGGGTACTCTCAGCAGTGCGAGCCATGGTGAAGAAAGGTCTTGCTCTCATAATCTTGTAGTCCCGCTTACTCATCTTTACCACAGTAGTGATCCTGTCAAACCTGGCCTTCTTCGCCAATTCATGCCTCTGCCACTCTTGGCTAGCTTCTTGTTGACGATGCTCATCATCAAAGGTCCTCCGCTCAGCAACCCTCCTAGTATCCAGATCAGTGACGGGGTAGTTGCGAGCGTGAGCACGGTACTTATGACGTTAGGATTGGAAGTGGATGGCTCAGTCCTTTTCCCTGAAAACACAACACAGCCAAACACAAAACCAGAAAGCAGTAGATAAGCATACATGTCCACAGGATGAAAGAAGAAACCATCACAATATTCTGGACAATTTTCAGAGATTCTACACCAGAGTCCCCGGTTTGGGAGACCAGAATCTCCGGACTAAGACCGGAGTCTCCGGACTAGCAACAGATCTGAGATGTAGATTCTACGAAAATTGTACCAAGTGATCTCTAGATGATTTCTACAGAGGGGAAACAGCCTAGGGTGGTTCTAAAGAAATAAACAGGTACCAACTCTCCCAAAAACTTGCATCTAGAGCAAAACATAGATGAACACAAAAAAAAGAGGGGAGAGGGGATACCCTTGCTACCCTGGTCGGCCATGGAGTTTCCCTTGGAGGGGGAACACGTGGAGGAGTCGAGGGAGGACCTGGGGGCGGATTCCGGCGGCTAGGAGCGATCGGAGGGGGTCTTGGAATCGGCGGCGGAGCAGAGGAAGGATTGGGGTCGGGGTTGGTTGGTAGGGAATGAGAAACCCTACCACCCCGATCCCCTTTTTATTCTGCTGAAACCGCCAGACCGGAGTCTCCGGACTAAACACCAGAGTCTCCAGACAGACCGGAATCTCCAGTGTGAAAGACCGGAGTCTCCGGACCCACACTCCAAAAAATCCCAGAAAATGGAAGGGACATGCATGTGGCTAGGGAACTTGGCTTTTTGGAATATTTTGGCTTGGGATGAGAAAAACCAACAGGGATGGTACTTCATACTCAAAGATTGCAAGAGAAAAACACTAAAACACCAAAATTTGAGTATGTTTTCCATAGAGATAACAAAGCTCAAAAAGAGAGACAAAGAAGTCAAATAAGAGCCAAATAAAAACCAAATAAGAACCAACTATTCAAAAGAAAGTGTTGGTGGCCTAAGCCACCATGTAAGAGATCATGGTATGTCACCGTGGAGATATATCTTGGGTGCATTGCCAATTCTCGACATTGAAGCTCACAATTCAACATTAGAAAAAGAGAGATAACAATGAATTTTTTATTTGGGCATAATGGGGGAGGGAGAACACAATGTGTTAGGATAACACTCCCCCTATGTCCATGCCTACACCTAAACCCAAACACGTATCAACTATAGGGTGTGTGCATCTTGCATAGTAACTTGGTCAATAAGAGGAGGGTCTTGAACATGTTATTGCGTAGGTGCATCACTTGTCTCCTTGGCTTGTTCTTCTATTGTAGAGGAGGGCTCCACTTGAGTAGAGCATAATTCTTCTCGAGTTTCCATAAGGTGTCCCTCAATGGGGCGGAAAAATCCCACACCCATACTTCCTATGGCTTCTTGAGGCATTTCAACATTTACATTAGAAACATGAAATTGCGCCACTTGGGAGCCATCATTTTGCTCGAAAACCACACTACAAGATTCTATGACAATCTGTGAGGCTTTCTCAAAGACTCTATAAGTGTGGGATTCGGCACCGTAACCAAAAAATATACCCTCAATAGTTTTAGATTGGAATTTAGACAACCGAACACCCTTGATCAAATAGAAGCATTTATAACTGAACACACGGAAGTAGGAGATGTTGGGTTTGTTGTCGGTGAGGATCTCATATGGAGTCTTGTCCAAGCCCTTGCGGATGTAGAGGCGGCTGGAGGAGTGGCATGCGGTGGATATGGCCTTGGCCCACAAATATTAAGGAGAAGAATACTCCGCCAACATGGTCCTTGCCATATCCATTAGAGTTCGATTCTTCCTCTTGGCTACACCATTTTGTTGACGGGCATATGTAGCAGAATATTGATGATGAATACCCTCTTCACTAAAGAATTCATTCAGAGTGTAGTTCTTGAAATCGGAGCCATTGTCACTCCTAATAGCCATGATTTGGACATTGTGTTGACGTTGCACTTGATTGGAGAAGTCAATGATGGTTTTCTGGGTCTCACTCTTCTACTTGAAGAAATAAACCCAAGTGTATCTTGAATAGTCATCGACAATCACCAAGCAATACTTCTTGCCTCCAAGACTTGCCTCGGGAACGGCACCAAAGAGATCAACATGGAGAAGCTCCAAGATCCTCTTTGATGAGATAATAGTCTTGGCCTTATGGGCGGCATCATGCATCTTTCCTTCAACACACGACCTAAATGTGATCTTTGGAAAAGGAAACATTTTCTTTTAGTCCTATAATTAGGCCACCTTTGTGAAGACTCTACAAAGTTCTCATGTTGACATGGGATAAGCGGCGATGCCACAACCACCACACGTCCGCCTTTCCGAAAAGACACATCGATTGAGAGTTGGTATACTTCGAAAAATCCACCGCAAACAAATCAATTTAGACATTTCCCACGTATGCGACGTCAAGAGTCTTGCTCCTCAAAAGAACCATAATATTAGGATCAAAGAAGACGGAGAAACCCATCTTCCCTAATGAACAAACTGAAAGTAAACTGTAACCAAGGGATTCAACAAGCATGACGTCCACAACAGTGATATTAGGAGCAATCACAACCTTGCCAAACCCCGATACCTTAGACTTGGACTTGTCTCCATAAGTGACGGTTGCATCAATTGTATTTGGGCGCAACTCCGTCACAAGTTCTTTGCTTCCGGTCATATGACTAGTGCATCCACTATCAATTATCCATTTAGACCCACCGGAAGCATAGTCTTGCAAGAGATCATTTACTAGAGTTAGGACCCGAGGAGGGTCCCCTCACGTTAGCAACAAGGGTCTTTGGAACCCAAATAGTATAGTAAATGAAACCTTCAATAGGACCAACATATTTAGCTTGCACGACACCATACTAATAAACATATAAGAAATGGTGTGGATTGTTAGTTCCCGCGGGGATGCTACGAGTAGTGTTGTCCCTCATGACACTACCACTCGAAGCAACATTATTGGCTCGTGCGGGAATGCTACGAGTAGTGTTGTCCCTAATGACAATACCACCCAAAGCACCATTGATGGCTTTGTTCTTGTTCTTTTTCTTCTTCTCATTCTTCTTCTTGGCAATATAGTCAAGACCTTGCTTGCCCACTTGTGGTCTAGGAGAAACCACTTGTGGCTTGGGTGCAACTTGTGGCTTAGAGGCCACCACCTTCTCAACACATGGGCTCTTGCCCTTAAGCCTTACTAGCTCTTCCTTAAACCTAGCGCTTTCTTCAATAATATTTGCATGATCACAAGAAGAAGTGGAGGGACTAGGCACATTGAATTGATTGAGTTGAGTTTGAGTTGTTCATGTGACTCTTTAAGGGTGGAGTGTTCACTCTCCAAGACTTTGTGAGCCTTGATAAGCTTCTCAAACTCCTTGGTTAGTTTATCATGACCAACCCCAAACTCAACCTTATCCTTTTTAGATTTCTTATATTTAGCAATAGAAAGGTCACGTTATTTAGTGATATTAGCAACAAGTTCATAATGTGACTCTTCAATAGATTCAAGTTCCTCCTCAGGAGGAACTCGACCCTCATGCTCTTCCTCAAGGGTCATAGAGAAATATGCATTTTCATCCGCATCTCTTCTTTCAATCTCACCTTTCTTATCAAGAGCTTCATGGGCCTCTCCCAATTGGCTCATGAGGATATGAAAGTACCTCTTGGTCTCACCTTGCATGTTAGACATAAAAAGTTCCAAAGAGGCAATTTATTCTTCTATACTATGACTAGCAATGTTATTCATGTCATTTGTAGTCTTAGAGATGATAGAAGATACTACCTCCGAGGCCTTACCATGAAGCACTTGGCATTGGGTTGAGGAAGATTCTCATTGGGGGATTCAAAGAGTGTGAAGATGATGGAGTTGAAGCAATAGCTAGAGTGGCCACTTCACTTGTGGTTTCTTCTTCTTCATCACTTCCGGAATCATATTCCTCTTGAGTCACTAGCACAAACTTGGTGGGGGACTTCTTATTGAAAGGTTTCTTATTGAAGTGAGGTTTCTTGTAAGCAACCTTGTACTTGTCCTTGCGAATAAGCTTGCCACCATGAAGTTCTCTATTCTCATAGGGGCACTCTGCAATGAAATGGTGCTTATCTTGACAATTGAAGCAATACCTCACCCTTTGAGTCCCTTCTTTGCCATAGCTAGACTTGGTCTTCTCCTCTACATATGCCTTGGCCTTGGATGGATTCTTCCAAAAAAATTGCATGGAAAGAGCAATGACATCTTTGAGCACGGGGTCATATTCTTGATCCTTCAAAGGAGCCAAGACCTCAATGCAAGCTTCTTGATAATCAACCTCCCTTGACACTACCTTGGCCTTCAACGCAGCCGATGCTCCTCTCTGCATTCCTATGGCTCTAGCACGGTTGTCAAGAGCATTTATTTCTTGCATCACTTGGGTTGAGGTAAAATATGCAAAGTCATGTCTTACTTGAAGGCTCTTCAAGTCCGTGGGCTCAAAAGGCATAAGAGTACTTCCTCTTGATCCACGCATCATCAATATACTTGGCACCATCATTGTTGAATGCGATGTCAAGAGTATTGAGCCTTCGGTACATGTCTTCATGATTCTCACCATCATGCATATAGAATCCTTCGGCCTCATTGCTCAAAGCATCATACCTATTCCTTTGCATGCTCTCATTGCCCACAAACATGACGACAAGAGCGTCCCATGTTTCCTTGGCAGTGGAATATTGTTGGAGATGAGGCATGTGGTTTGGACCCACGGCTTGTTGAATGATGGACAAGGCGGTGTAGTTGAGTTGACAACCTACGGATTCTCTTCTTGTCAAGTTCTTGGGGTCATGTGGCTTGTATCCATCTCGAGTGACCCTCCAAAGTTCAATACAAGAAGAGTTCAAGTGAGTTTCCATGTAATATTGCCACTCACCAAAAGAATGTGCATCAATTTTAGAAGGTTCTCCTCTAGGAATTATATGAGGATGTGGGACGGGAGGATCGGGAGAATAGTGTCCTTCGACGAAGTGGTAATCTCATTTTCCTTCCGTACCCTTATCGGTGGAGTCCTTAGCGGAAGCATCTTTAGGTGGTTCACCATTAACCCCATTCTTAGCACCCTCCGATATTTCATCCGAAGGAGATGAAGTGGAGGTCTCCGATTCCTTGCCTTTCATGAATTGCAACATGAGTGTTCGCAACTCATCAATTTTTTCCTCCATGGATGAGGTCAAGGAAAAAATTCCTTGAGATCATCCATAGTGACTTGTGCCGCGGAATCGGTGACAACCGTATCACCATCCATACTAAACTCTTAGGCGGTTAAGCCCTATAACAAGAGCCGAGGATTTGATACCAAATAAATGGATAGTAAGGGAACCTAGAGGGGGTCCATAGGTGCTACGACCAATTCTATTTTTTCTTCAAGATTAGGGTTGACACAAAGGTAAATTCTCTAGATAATGCAACTATGGTGAATTTACCTATATGACAATAACAACAATAAATGCAATACAAACACAAGTAAAGGATAAGGGAACGAGACAACCGATAGGAAGCACGCGGAGACACTATGTATTCCCGAGTTCCTCCTTGTTAAAGGAGTACGTCTCGTTGGAGGGGTGTGAGTTTTGCCACAAAGGCCTACTCAACGCCACAAAGGCCTCACCCTATTCTACGATGAACCCTGCCACAAAGGCCTAGTCCACCTTCCACTATTGATCCCCTTTGAGGCGGGAATCGAGTCCTTTACAAACAAGTTTGTGGCACACACCCACAACCAAATTGGGGGCTCCCAACAATCACAAGAATCACCAAGAGTGACAAGATGTCTAGGTTCTCCACAAGAGGAAACCCTAGACTAGTTCCCCTCAAGAAAATGAGGGGGGAAATGAAATCCGGCTGGTGAATACGTAGATCGGGTCCTTCTCCTTCAATCCTCTGAAGATCAACACTTTTGGGTGGAGGGATTGGGAGATCTAACAAGGTGGGTGAGCTCTAGCAATGGTGGGATCTATTCTGGACAAGCTAGCTGGAGGTAGGTGGGGGAGAGGGGGTATTTATACCCCTCATAACTTTTAGAGCCGTTGGAGACCATTCTGAAAAAGTCACACCAGAGACTCTGGTGTAAAGTCCGGAGACTCCGGTCTGAGAATTTCGCACAGCTTCATACCGGAGACTCCGGACAGAATCCGGTGTGTCTCCGGAGTGGCTCCAGTGGGTGACACCACACCTTTAGCTTCACTTCCTTCTTGGGAATCAACAAGTCCGGAGACTCCGGTGCATCATACCAGAGACTCCGGTGTAAACTTTACCTTTGCCTTGACTCCTTCGCGCAGAGCCTGTCTAGGGTCGAGCGAGCATCATGCGTGAGTGCAAGTCCGAAGACTCCGGAGTATCTCCGGCAAGTCTTCGGAGGGAGTCCAGCGGGTGACACCAATGGTGCAGCACGGTTCCTTCTCAGAAACAAACCCACACCGAAGGCGTAGTATCACTAGGAAGCTGGGGCTTGAGCATCTTGTGGGAAGTTAGCAGAACTATAATGTAAAGGCTATTCAGCAGTTTTATGCCACTGTCAACTTTGGAGAGGATGAGGATGTTACCCTGACTTGGATGACCGGGCCTAGGAAGTGTGAGTCTTCTATCCGGAGGCTTTCTGAGTTGCTTGGTTACCCGTGGGGTGACAATGTTGGTGAGCGTATGCACATCCATGGTGTGGCCTACAACAAGAATAGGATGACCCCGGGAGGCCCATCAGAAACAAACCCACACCGGGGAAGCTGGTTTTGATGAATATGATATTTTTAGTTCCCCAAGCATGGTGGAAGAAATTTACTTTGATGATATTGCGCCTCCTATATATGATGATTACAATGATGAATATGATGTTGTCAGTCCACCTACTATTGAGGAGAAAGTTTATTATGATTATGACATGCCTCCTGTTAATTATGATTGCAAGGATAGCTATTTTGTGATTTTTCTTCCACTACTATTAATGAAAATGACTATGCTTATGTGGAGGAGTAATAATTCTTTTATGCATGTGGCTCATGATAATAGTGCTTTATGCGATATTTATGTTGTTGATTTTATTCATGATGCCATTGAAAGTTATTATGAGAGAGAAAAATAAGGCTGTGTAATTTTTTATGTTACTAAAACACCTCTCTTTATGTTGAAATTTTTGAAGTTGCATTTGTTTTCTATTCCTATGCTAGTTGCTTTGTGCTTCATTGATTTGTTTCCTTACAATATTCCTATGCATAGGAAGTGGGTTAGACTTAAATGTATTTTATATTTTCTTCTTGAGGCTCTTTAATTGCTCTTCAATTCTTATTCTTATGTGAGCATCTTTTACAATCACTATGCCTAGCTAAAAGGCGTTAAAGAAAGGCGCTTATGGGAGGCAACCACTTTGTTTTCCTTTGTTTTATTTTTTTTCTTTTGGTTTCTTTGTGTCTTGGAAGTTGTTACATCTGTAGCAACTTCTCCTTATCCTTTTTATTTCATTTTTGTGCCAATAATATCCTCTTTTTGAAATAAACATCAACTTGTTGATTTCTGTCCAGATTTTTGCGATTCACCAAAAATCTCAATTCTCTCAGCCAGAACACGAAGAATTTTTTATATTTTCTAGGAACCTGACCTAGGTTGTTACCTAACTTCATTAGTTTTTTACTTTTTTATTTGAGCTACAGAAGTTCCTAGAAAAAATTCATATTTACTAGTTGTTCTGTTTTGACTGATTTCTGCCAATATTTGCATTTGCCTCTTAATATTTTTCTTATGTGTTCTTTCAGGAGGAAGAGCCTTCAAATAAATTGTGACAGTAGCTAATATTTTAAATGGGTGTTTGACTTGTCTTGAAACTGAACCAAGTGGATTTATTATTTTGATGCACTAACGTTGCTAATGAAGATTGTGAGAAGTTTTAGGTGGAGGAAGTTTTCAAGTGTTGGGAGAGAAGAATGATAAGATGAGATGAACGATGGACAAAAGCTCAAGCTTGGGGATGCCCATGTCACCCTAAGAAATATCCAAGAAGTGCAAGCTTCAAATCTTGGGGATGCCCAAGGCATCCCCATCTTCATCAAAAATAATATCAGGTTTCTTTCAAAACACTATATTTTATTCCTTCACATGATATGTGTTATTCTTGGAGAGTAATTTTAATTTTGCTTTGTTTTCTTCGTTGTATATTTTTTTGTATCCTAGCACTTTTATTTTGGGAGAGATACGCTCCGTTTTTATTGCCTAGAACACTCTAGTTTTCACTCTTATTATTCTGTGAGTGTTTAGTTTTTGCTAGTACTGCGTTTAGCTCTTGTTTTTTCACTCGAATTTTGTTCACAGCTTGTTCATTTGCTTCAGTTATATTTGATTATCTATCTGGTCTTTGATGTTTATTTTATTTGAGAGTTGTTTCGAATAAGTTGATTAGTGTTGGAGAAGAGTAAATTTTTTCATGCTTATAGTGGTGCAATAGGAAGCTTGGTTTGATTGCGGTTAGGGCTTTGGCATGTCATGTTAGATGTTATTTTAATTATGTGCTTAGTTATTTATGATGTATCATGACTAGTCTCAAATAGTTGAGAGTGCTTAATGTGCCATTGAAATTAATCATGTGTTATTCTCTCATATTGAAGCAGGGTATTGTTGGATTGACTTGGCGCATGCTCACACCATGTTATGACTACAAACAAAGTCACTTCTAGACTTGATTATCATTTAGTTTTTGACTTGTAATATCACTTCTTGCTTTGATTAATGATGTTTTGTTGCTATGCATGATTATGGACGTTATTGCTCTCTTAGTTGGTCGCTCCCAGTCTCTTGCTAGCCTTCACCTGTACTGGACATGAGCTCTACTCGTGCATCCAACTCCCAAAAACCAAAGTTTGCCAAATGTGTCCACCATATCTACCTATATGTGGTATTTAACCGCCACTCCAAGTAAATTTCTCGTGTGCTACCTTTAAACCTTAAAAATTATTAACTTGTTTTGTGTTCCTATTTTAGCTCATGAGAAAGTAGTTTAAAGTTTATTATGGTTTGTGTCAAGCAAAGTTTTTCTTCCTTATTTCACCCGATGAGTATGGAATCTATGCTCATTAAAATTTAAAGAGAGCTGGTGCCAAATAGTAACAAAAATGCACTTCCCCATGGTTTGATGAAAGCTGGTGGGTACCCGTGAACACGGCTAGCCCTAGTTTGTGAAAGAAAGGGGGTGCCAAACTAATAAAACAAAGGAAACAACTCTCAAAAGTCTAAACACTTTGCTTGACATGGATTATGGTAAGTTTTTAATTACCATTTGTTGACATAGACGTACACCTCTCTCAATTTTTTTTTCAATATCTCTGTTTTATCAAATAAAAAGCTCTAGCATATGAGTAATCCCTACTTCACTCTGTGAATGGCCTTTCTTTTACTTTTATGCTGAGTCTTTATGTTCTTACTTTATGCACCAGCTAAGAGAGCATAGTTGTCATTCTGAGTATAATGTGCACAGTCCCAAAATTTATTATTGATTGATTCATGATATGGTATTGATTGCTCTCAAATTATATGTATCTAGTCACCATTTAAAACTTTGAAGGTGTCCTGACATTTATGTTTTGCTATCACACAAAGAACTATTTGGATACCACTTTATTATGTTTTTCTTTATGATTGAAACAAACGTATCACTTTCAATGTTTCATTATTAATTTTATTTTGTTTGTGTTTATTTTCATGTGCAACATGGTTCCTAAGTTTAAATTAGTTGAAATAATAGTTATCATGCCTTTAAAGTACTTTTATCTCAGGTTGCAACGATTTTACATAACGTTGATCGAGATTTGTGTTGGCTTCATGTCACCTTAAAAATTATTTTGTTATCAATTACCTACTCGAGGACGAGTAGGATTTAAGCTTGGGGATGTTGATACGTTGCAAATGTATCTATAATCTTTGATGATCCATGCTTGTTTTCTACCCAATACCTTTTGTTTTCCACATTTTTTTCGTTTTCCGGATGTTTTCACAGACTAACCTATTAACAAGATGCCCCAGGCTAGTTGTTGTTTTTCTATTTCAGAAAAGTTCTTAAGGAAATATTCTCGGAAAGGAATGAAAATCGACATAGATCAATTTTTACCCGGAGCGAAGACGGAGTCCAAAAGAGAGACGGAGGGGATCCGGGGGGGCACCAGGCGCGGCCTCCTTCTTGGCCGCGCCCAGTGGGCCCCTGGGTGCCTTAGCCACCGCCTCGCGCCGCCTCTTTGCCCATAAATTGGACTTAACCCACAAAATTACGGGGACGGGGTTATTTTCCATGAAACTTACAGAGAGGCGACGTCACCTTGAAAGTGCTTCTGCAGGCCTGCTCCGGCACCCTGGTGGAGGGAGGACTCGTCACTGGAGGCCTCTTCATCGACGTTGCTACCTCCCATGATGATGCAGGAGTAGTCCCTCCTCGGTGCTGAGGGTTCGTGATAGTAGGTATGTGGTTCTCTCTCTCTCTCTCTCATGATGTGATCTTGATTGTGATCGTGTGCTATGTTATCACTCTTGAATATATGATGTTTCCCCTTCATTATGTAATGGATCTGATGCACTCAGTTGGTTTTATCTAGTATAATTCTCCAGAGTCACCTTTGTTCCACGGTGCCAGGTGATAATGTGGGTGTCGTGTGCGACTCTATGGACTATGTATTAGAGGGATACTTGCCATGATCCTGTTCTTACTTTGGATGTCCAAAGTGATTGGGTTGGGGTGTTTTTTTACGGGAACGTGACCTTTGAGGTGTGCTTGTGTAGCCCTACGCGATTCTCATCCTATTTGATTCACGAGGAACGGTTTCTGAGCTATGTCTTTCATGCATGTTGTTAATTAGAGGAAGTGTTATATGTTTAATTATGTTAATATTGGTGACAGTTGCCACTAGTGAAAGTATGATCCCTTTGACTTGTTTTCCACTATTGCTATATCGTTTTATTTTAGTTTTACCACTTGTTTGCTTGCAGCCATTTTTATTACATATTTAATACACCTTGTTTTCTCACCCATATTACCTATATTTTATCATCTCTTCGACGAACTAGTGCACATATACAACTGACAATTGTATTGGGTGTGTTGGGGACACAAGAGACTTCTTATATCTTAATTGCAGGGTAGCTTAAGAGGGATACACTCAACCTGTACCTCCATGAGTTCGATAAATCTTGGGTTACTCACTTGAGGAAAATTTGCTGCTGCCCTACAAACCTCTGCGCTTGAATACCCAACATAATCTACAAGAGTAGTAACGTGTAGTAGACATCAGTCTCGTATCTGCACAGTCTTTAAAGCACCCAAAATTGCTCCAGGGCGAGGAGGAACGCTCAAATCTTCCGTTTCTATCAGGACATCTTTTGTTCCGCTAAAACAGCCCACATGCGTGGTGTCAGGTGGCTCACCTTGTCGGTGATCTTTTGCTCTGCTCACCTCTCTCAAAATTCTCCACTTAGTGCCTCTTAAATCTAACCAAATATATTTCGACTCAAAATAATGTGTACATGAAAAATATACGTGCAGACGAGTTGGTTCCATTTCCATGCTAGGTTTTCGACTTTCGTCCACTGTAACTTTCTAATTTCGAACCGGTGTTCGCAAATTTTTTGGACGTTTGAGCCGTTTGAAATATCCTTTTACGAGCGAACGCATCTCGATGTTTGCGCAAATTCCGTGTTGTACTTTTTTAGTTTCGACGATCATATACGAGTAGAGTTTGTACTCACATATGTATGTATTTAGACTGCAACTAGTGTAGAGTGTGTTTTTCAACCTCTGTCACTACGCCGCTACTAGGCCGTCGTCGCTGCTCCTACTAGTCTATCGCCGCTGCTGCTACTATGTCGTCGCGGCTGATGCTACTAGGTCATGCTAGTGTACAGTGTGTTCTTTCAACCTCTGTCACCGCACTGCTACTAGGCCGTTGATGTTGTTGCTACTAGGCCGGCGTCGATGCTGCTGCTACTAGGCCGTCGTTGGCGGTGTAGTTCCTACCGCTACCTTAGTCATCGCATCGTCGTCCTGCCGCCCCGTTGTTCTTCTCGCGACGCACCATGGTGGTGTCACATGGTGTAGTGGTGTGAGGTAAGATCGACATGTAGGCAAGAGGTTAAAGTACACGAGACACAGATTTAAACAAACACCGGGTGGTTCAAAATTTGCATCCTACCCATGCCTGCGTAGCATTTTGTGGGCAACCAAAACATGTGCACAACGTGGCTCAATTCTCGTTTTCATGAGGGGAACTCATGCAAATTTGCCGAATTTCATACAGGCAACCAAACAAGCCCTTAAAGCTATGCACGCACTAACTTAACATGCGTAAAGAAAATTCGTCTTTTTACGGCTATACTGACAGCAAATTTAAGAAAAGAAAAAAGCATTCTTATCTACCGGTGAATCGTGGTACCTTGTGTATTTTGACTAACTAAATTTGTGGATGGTGTCGCGCGCCACTGCCGCGGGCACAAACCTAACCTTAACCTCCTACTCTGAATACCAAAACTGTCAGACCCCAGACCCAGAGATATACAAACTGTCATGTGCTCCTAGCAATGGACTCACAAGGGCTTCAGGGTTACCAGCCCCGGGCGCAGCAAACAGCGACAGGCAGACCAGATTCATCGGCACGTAGTCCGGATCCCCGGTCTACTACTCCTTGTGTCCATGATAGATATTTATACCCAAGCATCCACGAGCCGGATGAAACTGAAGGAACGGGACCAAAGTTATACAGAGCTGCTATGTGTCCAGAAAGTGCAACAACAATCGATGGTTACTGGGGTTACCTCGCCCCAGGCCGAATCACATCGGCAGGTGGGCTCGGACATGGATCATCGGCTCCACAACCCCTCGACTGTGACAACTATGCAGGCATAGCCAAAACTGTATAACAATGAGCTCGAAACCAACAACCGATCAAAGCAACACTAAAGACATTGAAGTTGTATTAAACATGTGTTACTAGAGTATAGCTTACAAGCAGAGGTCACACGACCCAACATCACATCAGACAACGGAAGGCGAATTATGTTGCTAATCAACAAGAACAAAAAAGGCCTAAGAGGCTGCAACATAAGGCGATGTCCCAACCCATAGATTCCAGGATGCTACCTGGGAACCCCAAACTACTCGTCGATGTCCACGTTGATTCACCACTGAAGTGAGGAACTCCACCTGAACCAAAATTAAGCAAACCTGAGTACGGGAGGTACCTAACAAGACTTAGTTAACCTATTATATATCTGCTATCTTCAGAAAAGGGTTTTATGAAGGCTGATTTGCGTAAAGCAATCTTCGTTTTCCAAATCGAGGAAGAATAGCACGTCTCATAGAGTATTTTCAAAACAGATGAGGAAACTAGCCAACTACTGTAAGCATCATCTTCTTGTATTCCACCAAGTCCTTCTCATTCCCACACTACCTCATACTACAAGGTAACCCCTCTCGGCATCTCCGAGGAGGCATCCTTCATCCGTTGTCAACAAGTTTTAGTCATTCCGTTCAAGTTATCTATGATCACAGAATCCGTCACCAAGTCGTCTTTAACCGCAGACACGGCTTTTCGAAAAGATTTAACCCTGCAGGGGTGTACAACTTTACCCACACGTACCAACCGACTCTTAGTGCCACATGATTAGCACTAGCCCGGGAAGTGCCGGTAGAGGGTGGTCGATTCCCGGCCTTTTCCTTGTCGAACTATATCCATGAGTCAACCCAAACAGGGTCACCCCGTCAACAGGGAGTTGGCCACCTTCTGAATGGCACCTGTTCTGTGAGTCGGGATCAAGATCTGTGTACGTCCATCACTTGTCCCGGTCAGGACCTAATTTTCTCCAAAACATTTTCCGACTCACACGCAGATGGAAAGCTCAAACTACGTGGCTCATGGATAAAGTTAAACAAGTTAGTTAGCCGGGCGGGGTTCATCGGCCCACGTTTGGCTGTACGCTCAGTCTTGGCTCGAAGGCGAGAACTCGCTCCTAGGGTCATGAACAAGACAAAACGCCACAACCCATTGTGGCCTCACATCCATGCCGTGATTAATCAGGTTATCAAAGATAATTCAAATCACAACAATCTAACATAGTAGATTCACGCACTGACCAGATTCATCAACCGGATGGATCAGATCACAACTAGGCATGGCTAAGCAAGACTCACAACGTTTAGCGGAGCGCGCACAAACAAACCTATAGATGCTAGGAGCAGTGGATCAGGATATCTAGGTTATGCAGTATATAGGAGAACTCTATCTACTGACATCAAATAGTTTAGAACCGAATGCAAAGTACGAGATTCAAAACACTTTGAAACCATATATGAGCAGGTAAGAGGTTATGCTTGCCTTGGTTATAAGAAAACCAGATAGAGGTTTGAGGAATAAGTCCTTGACTTGTCGGTTAAGATCAAGTATTCACCATTGGACTGCTGGCATTCTCTTCGGAGTCAGGTTCTACCGAGAGGGAACAAACACCGAAAAAAGAATAACAATCAACACATGACATCGATGCAATGCACAATATGTATGCATGAGCAAATTAATGCACTGAAATAAAGCCCTAAACATGTGGATAGGGTTGCTAGGGTTCTTATGAAAGATATACATTTTTACTGAATTTAGCCCGAAATAGACCCTGCGAGGGTGTTTCGGGTGATTATGAAAGTGAGTACAAATTAAAGTGCTCAAATGGGTTTGAAAACACCATAGGTATATTGCATTCGTCATTTTGAGCAATTTGGTATATAATTTGTATTTTTCTATTTTTATTGAATAAAAACTTATTTTCCATTTTTTTAAATGAATTAAACAACATTAAATAAATGCTCATTTTTGACTTTCTCAAACATGTGTGAAAATTACATATTTGGATAGAGAATATTTTTATGATCAAAACCATACTTTCATTTTATTTTTCTGAGTAATATTTTAATAGTTATTTAATTTACAAAATAAACCATTTTCTGGAATTATTAAACATAGGGGTTATGAAATCATTATGATGTCACCGTGACATCACCCTCCTCTGAACCTCATAGATTGTCCTCAAATTCGATCGAATTCGTGCTCAAAATGAAAATTAAAGTACACAACTAGGAAGAGGAGATCGAGGGGAGTTGAGGGGTGCCAACCGGTGACCATATGGTCGCCGGAATGGCCGGCGGCGACCATAGGCACGGTGGCGGGCGATGGCCGGCGGTGACAGGAAGAACCGGAGAGGCAGGGAGGGGATGGAGGGCACCGGGAGGTCCGGGAGCTCACCAAGAGCGCGACTGCGTTGTTGGTTGGACGAGTCGGGGCCGGAGTGGGCGGTGCCGTGGAGAAACGACGGCGGCCGGCCGTGGAGAAGACGACCTGATTCGGTTGATTCTGGTTGCCCCGGGAAGCTAATTTCGGTGTGGAGGTAGAGGAGGATGTTGCGGTGTCGATGGAGTGCTCGCCGTGGCCACGGATGGCCGGTAACAGCGGCGGCGAGCGGCGGCCGGAGAGGCAGTGGGGTTCGGTTGTACTTGGTTTACACAGGGAGAGGGAGACTAGGTGAGGGGGAAGGACGGGGGAGTGAGGCCAAGGAGAAAGCGAAGGGCACCACGGCTCACTCATCTTCTCTCTTCGGCGCTGGAAGCTGGACGTGGCGTCGACGGCCACGCAGCTCTCTGCTGCATTCTGGCTGGAGGAGGAAGAAAACGAAATAAAAGATTTTTCGCAAAACCCCCTGGAAGTTTTTTGGGAATTGCAGAGAAGCCCTTTTCCATAGAAAACAGAACTTAAAACCTTGTTTTCGGGTCCTTTTTGCAAAGATAAAAAATTTCAAAATTAGTTTTTGAAAAGCTCATCAAATTTCCAACCAAACCATGTTTTGCTTTGGTGTAATTAAATTACTTTTCAGTACAAAATTTTGGAACTCATTTTAGGTACTATTTGTGGGATTTTCTCAAACCATTTAAATTAACAACTTAAATTGTTTCAACATGGTTCAAAATTTTGTTTTCATGCAAGTATGATATGAACACAACAACACACACCCTAATTTAGGAAATTTGGGATGTTACAAATCTACCCCCCTTACAAGAATCTCGTCCCGAGATTCCCGAAGGAGAAAGAAAGAAGGAACACCGGTTTTGAACGACCTTCTCGAACCGTACGGTTCTCTTCTTAAAGGAGTTGATTTTTAGCACTTGCGAAGATCTCCAGCGGCTGCACCTTAGGTAGAGGGAAAACTCTAAGGAATTGATCTTCACGAAGATCGAGTATCTCATGGGTAACTCATGACAGGAATGTTCAAAAAGAACTGTTGAGTTAACGTGCATGAAACACATCAATGTAACGGAGCGAATAAGAGAATGTTTCAAGTTTGTGGACGATTGGTCTTGAAAGAATTTAGAATATGAGCTTTGCACAAGACTTTAAATCCTTTTGGAAAAGAAAGGTTGGACAACTTATTACATCGAGGTTTCTTCGAGGTCGAATACCAAGATGGGAAGGATTGTGTTGGATACCACAAAGTGATATCCGTAGATGAGGGAAACACGAGAAAACACAGTAATTCATGTGTTAGAGAGAATTTTGATATAGGATCATGTTCACTCTTCGGAGTGGACACGGAAGATGAAGGAACTTTCATTCCGTCAAAGTTTGTCGAAATCTTTGTCAAAGATCATGATGTTACTTCACAACAGGAGATAAGTAACCAAAGAATGTTAGAACACCGTAACAAAGAAAGAATTCTTGGTCACACCATAAAGATGAGTAAACAATGAGGATTGAAACACCAGAAGAAAATATGGAATCTCTGTCCTATTATGGATTTGACGTAGCAATACGTTTACCACATGGTTAAGACCTCATGGCTGAAGTGACTTACAAATTCACAAAATGTGTGAGATGAACAGAACTTCAAGTATAAACAACTTGAAAAAGGGAACTGATCATCGGAGGTTAGAAAACACCACGAGATGGTTCTCGTGATGAACTTGTTTCCACGAGAACTAAGGTTTGGGAGATGGATAGGGAAACATTGGACGAATCAACTTCCAAGTTCTCCTGGATGTTGTAGATACCAATATCAGGCTTATGCAAGCCTTATATAGGTAATCAAGTGAAATTTGAACTTCGGTTCGGAATAACGGGGAGGGAAACTTGTGAGAATGAGCCACACAAGAATTCTCACAGAGAGTGGTTGTTCTTACGGATTCAAAGATATATGACATTAGGCCTTCCGGCTAATTGTGTCAACCACAACATCAACCATGCCAAATTTTGGAAAGACCTGATTCAATACCTTGAGGAAACACCAACCATCGTTGCTGCTTGAGATTCAGATCTAGTTAGTGAGTTGATAACTCAGACTCAACATGTTTGACCAAAGAGGTTACACCGGTTACCAAAGTGATACATATGTTGGATTCTCAAGATATGGACTATGATGCCACACTCAAGAACATGAGCTGGATTGCAGAACTCATGTACTAGCAACTTGTGAAATACGGTTGCACCTACATGGTCTACTTGCAGATAACACATCAGAGTCCTTGTTGGGAAGATGATAACAAAGACAGCGAAGTTCTTGGACTTCTTCTCTTTCACGAACAATCAGTCAGTGGCTTAGTGTGGATGCAAACTTCTTCAAGGAATGGAGGTAACAACCTACCATCTCAAAAATAGTCCACACATGCATGACCGACTTGGGATTATTCCCGAGGGAACAAGAAAACTCTTCTCGAATCCATGGCGACAACTTTCAGCAAAGGCACATGAACCCGAGAAAGTCACTTTGAACATCGAGAGCACAACTTCGTGATGACACAAAGATGGTTCTCAAAAAGTTTCCAACATTAGTGCCAATTGTTCAACATGAACCTCTTGCAACTTGGAGAAAACAAGAATGTCGTAGATGGGCTCAACAACATCTTTATCAAGACACTCCAAGATGAGGGATTCATGTGATACATGAACAAAGCAGATTATTGGTTGGAATGAAGGACTTGGAGGTGTACTCGGGCAAACACCATGAGTGAAACACCATAGAAATAGTCCTTGAATCTGAGCTTGATTTGACGATAGCCCAAATCAAATCAAGGTAGGATGGTAGCATGTCCATTGAGAAGATACTATCCTGCTTCAACACAAAGGAAACTAGACATCCCGTAACAAAGGATCAAGTTAGGCGGAGCTTTTGCCTTTCAACTCTCCAAGTTGTTGTTTAAGCTCAACCAACTAGTCCAGGATATCCAGCAGGGTTCCTTGGAGAAAGGAGTAGTTCAAATTACCCCTTATTTAAACATCACGGTCAGGTAACAACCTGGTGATACTTCTAGCAAGACAACCCGAATATCACAACCCACCGGTATGTCTCGGAGTTTGAAGGGATCTTGCTTTTCAAAGCAACCAATATGATCTTGAGAGCATCGGTATGAACCTAACTCTTTGACGTAGAATGTGAACCGGAATGAACGGATTTGATAACACGATCAACTTTAAGTAGAGACCGGGTGACCAGTAGTGCTAAGAAAGGATACATATGTTTCTTAGACTTTTGAAAGCAAAAAAGAATTGCTAGGAATAGCTGATACACATGTCGATGAACATACCCATCATTCTCAAGCATTCAAGCTTGTAGAAATGGTGAGTGGAGATGTGTAAGAGCATCACTTCATCAACAAGGCCATGAAACTAGGAATGACCTATTGACATAAAAGAGTGTGATACTCGAAGGTGGAACAGAATAGAAGCTCATGAAACTTTTTTAATATGCGGATTACAAAACTTTGACCTGGTCCTAGAGATGAACGAGGTGCTAGAGTTTGTTTCTCCTTACATTCCAAGGTGGAACGGTATGATGGGAAACAAGAACAAATGCATTGGGAGAATCCAACACACATATGCAACTTGGTTTCCAAACAACGGATGGAGATTAAGAGCAACTCAAGGGTGGAATCATTCTCAGGGGAGATCCTAGGATTAAGTTGAAGCACAGGGTCATACTCATTTGTAAAACCCATGCTGAAAGAGAGGTATAGCTGAATCAAGCACAAAGATGTGGAATTCAAGATGACCACTCTTGTTGTGATCCCTTTTGGTTCCGAAGGAAAGCCTACGGCTATGAGAGTTGAGATTACCTAGCCATCTGAGGTAGAAGATGTTTCTCGGAATCAACCGAACTAGACTTGGGTTAAGGGTCAGCATCCTATACTGGTAGCGTGAGCATTACATGGTTAAGAAACCACATGACTCAACCCACCACAACTCAGCACATTCCGGGACCTTCGGTTCAAGTCCAAGTATTAAAAACATAGAGAAAGGAATGACCACTATCTAAGTGCCGTAAAGGGCACTACAAGTAGCGATCACGAGGTATTTTTCAAAGGACATTGATAGCTCCGGAAGAATTTGAGCAGAGGAAGAATACATTCGAGATGAAAAGCAGATCTCGAGGTTGAGGATTTCATACTTTAGAACATTAAGGGGTGGAATCCATACCATTCTAAGAGATTATGATGGAAAGGAAACCTCCCAGTTTAAGAGATAACGAGACATGGAACACACACGACTCTAGAAACTTTTTAATACTAGGTCAACTTGGATAAAAACGTCATTGCCATAGAAGGCACCTATGTTTTGAATAACTAGAACCTTTTCAAATCAAAACAGGTAAGGTGACCCAGATTTAGAGCGATACCAGGTACGGAGTAAAAATAATCCTAAGAAGGGTTTTTCACAATCCATTTGGAGTTTCAAAGTAGTTTTCGCAAACACTAGACTCAACATCGACCAACCAGTAAGGTTTTCCTCCAGGCAGTCCTGCTCTGATACCATGAGTTATCAGACCCCGGACCCAGAGATATAAAAACTGTCATGTGCTCCTAGCAATGGACTCACAAGGGCTTCAGGGTTACCAGCCCCGGCCGCAACAAACAGCGACAGGAAGACCGGATTCATCGGCACGTAGTCCGGATCCCCGGTCTACTAATCCTTGTGTCCATGCTAGTCATAACCAGATATGTATACCCAAACATCCACGAGTCGGATGAAACTGAAGGAACGAGACCAAAGTTATACAGAGCTGCTATGTGTCCAGAAAGTGCAACAACAATCGAGGGTTACTGGGGTTACCTCGCCCCAGGCCGAATCACATCGGCAGGCGGGCTCGGACATGGATCATCGGCTCCACAACCCCTCGACTGCGACAACTATGCAGGCATAGCCAAAACTGTATAACAATGAGCTCGAAACCAACAACTGATCAAAGCAACACTCTAGACATTGAAGTTGTATTAAACAGGTGTTACTAGAGTATAGCTTACAAGCAGAGGTCACACGACCCAATATCACATCAGATAGCGGAAGGCGAATTATGTTGCTAATCAACAAGAACCAAAAAGGCCTAAGAGGCTGCAACATAAGGCGACGTCCCAGCCCATAGATTCCAGGATGCTACCTGGGAACCCCAAACTACTCGTCGATGTCCACGTTGATTCACCACTGAAGTGAGGAACTCCACCTGAACCAAAATTAAGCAAACCTCAGTACGGGAGGTACTCAACAAGACTTAGTTAACCTATTATATATCTGCTATCTTCAGAAAAGGGTTTTATGAAGGCTGATTTGCATAAAGCAATCTTCGTTTTCCAAATCGAGGAAGAATAGCACGTCTCATAGAGTATTTTCAAAACAGATGAGGAAACTAGCCAACTATTGTAATCATCATCTTCTTGTATTCCACCAAGTCCTTCTCATTCCCACACTACCTCATACTACAAGGTAACCCCTCTCGGCATCTCCGAGGAGGCATCCTTCATCCGTTGTCAACAAGTTTTAGTCATTCCGTTCAAGTTATCTATGATCACAGAATCCGTCACCAAGTCGTCTTTAACCGCAGACACGGCTTTTCGAAAAGATTTAACCCTGCAGGGGTGTACAACTTTACCCACACGTACCAACCGACTCTTAGTGCCACATGATTAGCACTAGCCCAGGAAGTGCCGGTAGAGGGTGGTCGATTCCCGTCCTTTACCTTGTCGAACTATATCCATGAGTCAACCCAAACAGGGCTACCCCGTCAACAGGGAGTTGGCCACCTCCTGACGGCACCTGTTCTGTGAGTCGGGATCAAGATCTGTGTACGTACATCACTTGTCCAGGTCACGACCTAATTTTGTCCAAAACATTTTCCGACTCACACGCAGATGGAAAGCTCAAACTACGTGGATCATGGATAAGGTTAAACAAGTTAGTTAGCCGGGCGGGGTTCATCGGCCCACGTTTTGCTGTACGCTCAGTCTTAGCTCGAACGCGAGAACTCGCTCCTAGGGGCATGAACAGGACAAAACGACACAACCCATTGTGGCCTCACATCCATGCCATGATTAGTCAGGTTATCAAAGATAATTCAAATCACAACAATCTAACATAGTAGATTCACGCACTGACCAGATTCATCAACCGGATGGATCAGATCACAACTAGGCATGGCTAAGCAAGACTCACAAGGTTTAGCGGAGCGCGCACAAACAAACCTATAGCTGCTAGGAGCAGTGGATCAGGATATCTAGGTTATGCAGTATATAGGAGAACTCTATCTACTGACATCAAATAGTTTAGAACCGAATGCAAAGTACGAGATTCAAAACACTTTGAAACCATATATGAGCAGGTAAGAGGTTATGCTTGCCTTGGTTATAAGAAAACCAGATAGAGGTTTCAGGAATAAGTGCTTGACTTGTCGGTTAAGATCAAGTATTCACCATTGGACTGCTGGCCTTCTCTTCGGAGTCAGGTTCTACCGAGAGGGAACAAACACCGAAAAAAGAATAACAATCAACACATGACATCGATGCAATGCACAATATGTATGCATGAGCAAGTTAATGCACCAAAATAAAGCCCTAAACATGTGGATAGGGTTGCTAGGGTTCTTATGAAAGATATACATTTTTACTGAATTTAGCCCGAAATAGACCCTGAGACCTGGGAGGGTGTTTCGGGTGATTATGAAAGTGAGTACAAATTAAAGTGCTCAAATGGGTTTGAAAACACCATAGCTAGATTGCATTCATCATTTTGAGCAATTTGGTATATAATTTGTATTTTTCTATTTTTATTGAATAAAAACTTATTTTCCATTTTTTAAATGAATTAAACAACATTAAATAAATGAGCATTTTTTACTTTCTCAAACATGTGTGAAAATTACATATTTGGATAGAGAATATTTTTATGATCAAAACCATACTTTCATTTTATTTTTCTGAGTAATATTTTAATAGTTATTTAATTTACAAAATAAACCATTTTCTGGAATTATTAAACAGAGGGGTTATGACATCATCACCGTGACATCACCCTCCTCTGAACCTCACAGATTTTCCTCAAATTCGATCGAATTCGTGCTCAAAACGAAAATTAAAGTACACAGCTAGGAAGAGGAGATCGAGGGGAGTTGAGGGGTGCCAACCGGTGACCATATGGTCTCCGGAATGGCCGGCGGCGACCATAGGCACAGCGGCGGGCGACAGCCGGCGGTGACAGGAAGAACCGGAGAGGGAGGGAGGGGATGGAGGGCACCGGGAGGTCCGGGAGCTCACCAAGAGCGCGACTGCGTTGTTGGTTGGACGAGTCGGGGCCGGAGTGGGCGGTGCCGTGGAGAAACGACGGCGGACGGCCGTGGAGAAGACGACCCGATTCGGTTGATTCCGGTTGCCCCGGGAAGCTAAGTTCGGCGTGGAGGTAGAGGAGGATGTTGCGGTGTCGGTGGAGTGCTCGCCGTGGCCGCGGATGGCCGGTAACAGCGGCGGCGAGCGGCGGCCGGAGAGGCAGTGGGGTTCGGTTGTACTTGGTTTACAGAGGGAGAGGGAGACGAGGTGAGGGGGAAGGACGAGGGAGTGAGGCCAAGGATAAAGCGAAGGGCACCACGGCTCACTCATCTTCTCTCTTCGGCGCTGGAAGCTGGACGTGGCGTCGACAGCCACGCAGCTCTCTGCTGCATTCTAGATGGAGGAGGAAGAAAAGGAAATAAAAGAATTTTCGCAAAACCCCCTCGAAGTTTTTTGGGAATTGCAGAGAAGCCCTTTTCCATAGAAAACAGAACTTAAAACCTTGTTTTCAGGTCCTTTTTGCAAAGATAAAAATTTTCAAAAATAGTTTTTGAAAAGCTCATCAAATTTCCAACCAAACCATGTTTTGCTTTGGTGTAATTAAATTACTTTTCAGTACAAAATTTTGGAACTCATTTTAGGTACTATTTGTGGGATTTTCTCAAACCATCTAAATTAACAACTTAAATTGTTTCAACATGGTTCAAAATTTTGTTTTCATGCATGTATGAGATGAACACAACACCACACACCCTAATTTAGCAAATTTGGGATGTTACAAAAACCGAACCGAAGTAGACAAACCAAACTCTGAATGCCCAAATTGTACTTCACTTGAAGTTGCTGTTGAAGTTTGAACCCAGCGCGCGCGCGTCAAACTTGACCCAACCTTGCTGCAACGGAACGAACGGTGATCATTAAAAGCAGTCATTAGGTGAGTAGGTCATCGTCACCGAGCAAGTCCGTCCGTCCTCGTGTGGAGATGCAACGAACGGCATCATATTGGCGAGAGTCGGGCCAATTCCTTTGGTCCGCACGCGCGCGCCGCCGCGCGCGGCTGACACGATCGATATGATGCGTCCGTTCGTGACACTGAGGCCTGAGAGGTTGCAGAGGCGTGACCGGTTGGCTTTCTTCGGGCCCTTTTCGTACGCCTACGTCGGCGGATCTCCATCCACAGATTTTTATGTCTCTCAAATGCTGCCCGCCTTTGATCGCCGCAAGCCACCGATCGGTTCAGTACGGACACAGACCACATGCCCATTTCTGCGAGGGAGTTTGAAGACGCACAGGAAGAAATGTATTCAAGTTGAACTTTTCAGAAACAACATTCAAGTCGAATAGAAAAACGTGCTCCAGGAGTACGCCTTAGTTGACTTGGGCGAATAGGAGTCCCCCACGTGCCACCTTAGGAGGCGGAGGTTAAAGCCTCGTGCGATGGATGCCTACGTCGGCCTGGAAACGGTATGCTCAAAATGCTGTGGTCACGCGCATGTGGTGGTGCTATTGTCATGATCATGACACTGACAGGAAGGCCCGAGGATTAGTCCTTGAAATAAAATCAAATGCACCTGAGGACCACTATAGAGAAAGCTAGGTTCTCGTGAGACGTTTTCTCTCTGAACTTCACAATAAAAAAATGATTTTTTTCCTTTTTAAAAAACATTACTGTATTAAACATCATGACATATTTCTCTTTTTTTTTTGACGACACTGGTGTGCAGAGACGGAGCCAGCTCCTGGCTACAATGGACAGCTGCACGGGCTCGTCTTCCAACTCGTTGGGAACTAGGGCCTGTACAATGTTGTACAAACAGCTGTCTAGAAGAGAAGTCACTCAAGAATTTTTGCGAGGTGGAGGAGAGAGAAAGGGAAGAGAGAAGGAGGGTAGACGGCTTCTGTGGAAATTACTACCTATCGTTTATTCATGTTCTATGCTCGGTTGACTGCAATTTTCAACCGCCTGCAGCCTAACCAGCCGATGTCCGTGCTCCACGAATTAGAATGCAGTTATTTCTATCGACCCTTCAAAATGCAAACCCGCTGTACACACCGTCTAGACTGCATTCTATAGATGACATGGAGTATCGTTACAGACAGTATCCGTCGGAACTACTACACATGCCCTTAGTGTCAACATGGTGCTTATGACTGATGCTTACTAGGGCAAAATCTAGTTGTCGTGGTGTAAGGCTTTGCTGAGGCTCAGTGGGCTATCTCGGCTGCTACCCTCATTTCCCAATTACTTTCCGGTTTGGATTTAATACTACTCCCTTTACATAGAAATATAAGATGTTTTAGAGTAGCATTTTCTACACAACATGTATCTAGACATGTTTTAGTGTAAGATGCATGTGCATCTTACACTAAAACATGTCTAGATACATGTTGTCTAGAAAACGTTAAAAACATCTTACATTTCGATACGGTGAGAGTAGAAGTTAAATTATATAAATTTTGACCAAATAAAAAAATACTAATATCTAAAATAGAAATTTTATACTATTAGAATTATTGTACAAAAATATTTTTATATTAGATGCATTTAATATTTTATATGTTGATTTTTTTATCTATATGTTTGATCAAACTTTTAAAATTTTAACTTAAAAAAACATCTAATACAAAATAAATGAAAACATAACAAGTATGATGGTAAAATTACAAGAGTGGTGGCATGGCATTGTTGCTCAAGATTTTTTTTTGTCTAGCTCACGAATGTTCTCCTCGTGGTTGAATCAAACTAATCTTGCTTTAATCTTTTTTAAAAGGAGCATATATTAATATCACGAAGATACCATTACACCTAACATTTTCACCAGCTCAATACCCTAAAAGCGTTACGGATGCACACAGTCGAAAGAAAAAAAATAAAAAATAAAAGTCCTACTACAGAATTCCAACCCTTGAAACAGTAGCAAAACCACCACCAAGACAACATTTGATGTCCAAACTCTTTAGCAGAACGCCTTCAAGAAGTGAGCAGTGCACAAGCGTCATCATCACCCGATGAAATATCATGGGTTTTCACCCTGGAGATAGTCTCCACTCTCAAAACAATGCCTCCAGAGTCATTACCATGCACAACCAATTAAGGCCAGACCGTCGGTTTTCATCCTGAAGGGTAAGAATTTAAACTTCACATTTGTTCTCGCCCCCTCTTATATACCGCTTCCATGATTCGTGAAATTCCAAGCCACTTCCTCATCTATGCAAATAATCTGAGCACCATTGCTAGTCCTCTAATCTCAACTTTCATGACATTCTCCGCCAATGAGTTCACCATGGATTTTCCCATGATGGCAATAGAAGCAGAGATTCACGCCGGTTCTTCGCGGCGCGACCGAATCCCACCCGATCCAGCAATCTGCAGTTCATTAACGCCCACGGGAGATCGCCAACGGAGCATTCTGGAACCCGTCACTCTAACCAGATCAAAGAGGACAGGCAAGTCGCAGTTCTTCGTCTTGGCGCAAGAGGAACCCTAGGACCACTGCCATTCTTCTTCAACCTCACAGGCCCCGACGCCGCAAGACCACTCCCAACAGGAACCGTTGTATAGGAGGGGTAAACCAGCGCCCAATTTTTGGTCGTTGGCGTGCTCAAAGCCATAGCCATACCACCGGATTGACCCTAGCCAGACCCCACCGGCCCAAATCTTAGCCCAACGGGCTAGACCGAGCACCAAGGCCCGGAACGCCCCACATGTCCGCACCTGGACTCTACGCGTCCAAGATGGCGACCACGCAGTGGCGCCCCACCACCTCCGCTATAGCAGACTGCCGGAAGCCAAAGCGCAGACGGTCCCAAGTGTCGAAGCAGCCGCCGCAATAGGCCGCTCCGACCCCAGAAACCCATGCCGCCTCCTTGCCCCGCGCCCCCGATCTAGCGCCGCCTTCCCGCTCCAGAGGACCTGGCGTGGTGCACCCACCATGCTCGAGGCGAGCTCCACCTTCTCGGGATGTTTGCGGTGGCCGACGGCTAGTTCGCCTCCCGTGGCGCTCACTGGGAGCGTCCGGGCTCGGTGGATCATGCCGGGGTGAGTGTGGTGGGTGTGTGGAGCGGTGTGGCTAGGTGGTGGCGTGGGTGGTGATTTATACACGCGGCGCGGTGGTCGGGGTCGTGGATGCGCTCTCGGGCATGTCCCGGTTGGCACGGGTGCGTGCTTTCCAGGCGTGTCCACGGCGGCTACGGTGCTAGGGGTGTGCGGCACTCCTCCACGTCGTCGAGGAGAGGCAAGGCAGCGGCGCGGCGTGGCCACAGTGTGTGCGCACTGTGTGCTCGCGGATGCGCCCCCTCCCTCCCCCCCCCCCCCCCCCGCCGCCGCGTTCTACTCCCTTTGTTTCCACTCCTCTCTCATCCTCTCCACTTGATCAGTCAACGAATCCAAGGCACCAAAATGCAGTACGAACATAGGTGAACATATTTGGCAAAGTCTCACTTCTCAATTTGCACAAAAACAATAAAAAACATCCACTCCATTTTCCTGTAAAAATAAGGTTCAGCAAAGTTGAGTTAAAAAGACTTAGCAAAATTTGCTAAGGATGGAAACAGATCAGAACATCAAAAAGTTCCTTCTGTTTTAAAGTACCAAATGGATTCCAATTTTTGAATTCTCAATTGGATATTGTTAACCATAATTTGACCTTTCATAAACATCCTTTAAAAATATTTTTGAAATTGTGAAAGGTTTTGAAAACAAGATGGAAAAAAGTCAACTTTCTGTTTTTCTCTGTTTTCTAAAAGATCTATTTTTCTATCTTATTTTCTCTCCACAAAACAGACATACAATTGTTTGTTTTCAAACTCCACAAATCAAACCAAGCTTATAGATTTGTAGTCCACATATCAAAGAGCAATTATATGGAAAGAAAACATAAAATTGATTACTTTAACATATAGAAAACAAGTGCTAGAAATTGATACTTGGCTAGTTTTTCAGAAATAAATCCCAATAGAAACATCAAAGGATAATACCCAAATCTTCTATTGCCATTTTGTTTTCTTGATTCAAACAAAGCCAAATAATAATGCTAAGTTGAAAACAACCTTGATCCAATACTTGGGACAAAAATTCATCAAAGCATCATATGGAAAACATCACAGAAATAATAGTAATCTCAGGAAAAATTGATATTTGATTTGAAAGAAAAAGGTTGCTTGCATTGCAAAGATACTTATGGTCACATACATATGTTTTACACACAAACATATTACAAAAGTTTTTGTTGGTTCTCAAATTTGCCTTCCTTAGCTATATTACAAGTGTTCCAAAATCTGGGGTGTCACACTACTGCCGCCGCCAACGACCGGTACCGGCGTCGCCTAGTGCTGAGACTCCTCCATGGAGTCCGCCCGACGTCCCCTAGCTTTTCCCGGTGTCGCCTAGCTCCGCCCATCGACGCCAGCGGGAAGCTCCTATACGCCATGGATGATGGGTTCGGTGCAAGGAGTCGATTGCTTTTTAATTTTCATTCCAGGGTCCTTTGTAGAAAATTTTGGACCTATTTGTAATGTTAATTCCTGAAACCTACTCTGAGCATGTCTGAATACATACGGGCTATCAAACAGGATCTCATCCCAGCATAGTTGAACACATACATGCCACCAAACAAGTAACAAATTCTCAACCCAACCAGACCTTGGGAAAGCTATGCTAGGACCATGCAACCTACGAAACACACACTTAGTGTATAGATACATCCATATTTTAACAAATACATGACCTCTAATTTGGAACTAAGGGAGTAGTTGATACTATCTATGTATGAACGTTTAGGTAAGCAATTCGGAATTTGAAATATATGTAATAATACGATCAAGTTTCAAAGCTTTAATGTAACATCCCAAGTATGAAAACCACCCCTAGAATGTTGTTTCTTGTTTAATTAAAGTTTTGCATCATGTCATCATACTCATTGCATTTGTTTCCTATTTGTTTGCATCTGTTTTTATTTGTTTTCACAATTGAAATTCAAACAATATTCAAATGCTTTGTTTCATACTTGTTATGTTACAATTTTTCCAACTAAAAAGTTCAATCAAAACAACCATTTTTGTTTCAATTAAACCATAAGGTTCAAACCATTAAAATTATGGCTTTTAATAATTCACTTAATCCAAACTTAATTCAAATGTTAATTCAAATTCAATTGCAAACAGCAGCCAATTTTGAAATTATAAAAATTACAACACAATTATAATCATATGCTTCCAATTAAAATTATATGATCACCCTATTTAAAATCTTGTTTTAAATAATCAATTAATCACAAAATTCATTCAAATTCACTCCAAATTCAAACAGCACCATAATTCAATTATTTTTGAAATTCAAAACTTGCATTTGGTTACTATTACATTAAGGAGTTGTCACAAATGTTTCTAAAAATTTTAGTAACCCAAAACTGACCTTTTTCTTCCTTTTCATTTGCTGCAAAAAAAAGTAACAAAACAATTAATAAAAGGAAAAGAAACTTACCAGAGGGGGGAGCCCGCGTGGCCCAGCCCAACTTACCTCTCCACGGCCCGTACCGGTTCGCCCCCCCCCGTCTTCAACCTGTACGGCAAGCCATCGGGCTATGCCACGGCGGCACAGTACCGCGCCGACGGCCATCCGTCGCCCCTACCCTCTATATAGCCACCCTAGGCCCCCCGAAGCTAGCCCTAACCTAGCCCTACCCTATCCCCCTCGCGCCGCCGCCAATCCCTCTCTCTCTCACCGGCGATCCCTCTCTGAACCTCACCACTAAACCACCGTCGCCGCCGCGTCTGAACCCATGGAGGTCACCGTCGTTGCCGTGCTCCTCCGTCCAGGCTAACTACGGGAACGAGATCCCCGTAGACCCCTCGAGCTGGTGGACACTTCCGTTGAGCCCAAGGGGGACTGGATCACCGCCGCCGTCCTCGACATCGCCGCCGGCCGCGCTCCAGCGACCCTCTGCTTCCTCTCCAGCCGCCGGTGAGCGCCACCGTGCCTCCCTCTCTCCCTTCCCTCTCGTGCACGCACACACGCGCAACACATCCGTGCACGCACACGAGCAGCACGAGCACCGCAGCCACGAGCAGCTCACCGCCGGCGTCGTTGTTCCGTCAGGTTCAGAAAGGCGCTTTTCGTCAGTTAAAATTTCAGACTCGCTAACTGAACCTTAACCTTTGCGCGTCTGCTATACTGACAAGATCCATTCGCTCACCCCAGTGGCAATGCCACAGCGCACGCACACGGGAGCCCAGGATTCGAGCCCTGGCGCTCGCATAAAAACTCCACCTTTTTTTTCGCAGCGCGCTGACAGGCAGACCCCACCTGTTTGTGGCAGTGCTGCCACGCAAGCACACGATGGCCACGTTGGCCCCCTTGGCCCACTGGCAGTGACCCTGGCTAGGTCACTGCACGGTGCAGAACGTTTCTGTCTAGTTTTTTTTAACTCTAAATCCTTTTATAATTACAGAATGGTCCCTAATATGAAAATGCAAATAACTTTCATTTTATAAATCCAAATAATAAAAGTAAAATATGTGCACTGCTCCAAATTTAGTTATCTATCTATCTATAACAATTGTTTTCTGTTTTGAATAATTCAAAGGCATCCAAAGTTCAAATTCAAACAATTCATTTGAAATTTGATAAAATGCATAACTAATTCATACTTAATCCAAATAATGCAAATAAAATATGTTTTCCATGCTATTTCAAACCATCTTTTCAAATATAAATTTTGTTTCATGTTTTGAATAATTAAAATTGCTTAAATAATTTAAACCTTGTTTAAATCATTTAAAATTGCTAAATTCATTACTTGCTCAAATTAAATTATTTTTGAACATGCAAAATATGTTTTCAAACTAGAAAAGTATAAACTTTTCAAATATGAATTTGAATTTATGTTTTGAACAAATAAAATTCAAATAATATACATGCTTGTTTTAAATTCATTTAAAACTTGTTTAATCTTGTTTAATTCATAATTAAATCATTGTAATTCCTTTTTTAATATTTGAAACATGTAATCCACCTAAAATTTTGTGCTCCTTCCAAATATGAATTTTGTTATTTGTTTTGAACAATTTAAATTGATGAAAACAACAAATGCTTGTGTAACACCTTTAAGGAACCAAAATTTCTTAATTTAATAAATAAATTTCTAAACTTGGTAAACCTTATATTAAATTGTTCCTATTGTTGTTATTTTGCTGTTTTCCTCATCCATGCATCATACTAAACCACTTTCACCTGTTGATTAGTTGAAAAACAAATATTCCAACCTTATTTGATGGGCTTTTCATATGCAACCCCAATTTGCATGTGGGTCCATTTAATCATGTTGTTACGATGTCAACTATTTTATTTTGATGCATCAGTTAAATTGACATGCATCATCCCATGATTGTGCACTATGCCATGATATTGATTGTTTATCTTTCTGCATTGTTTGTTTGCTTCTTCTCGGTTAGACGACGACGTTGAGACAGACGAGCTTTACGACACCCCTTCTGAGGATCTAGCTCAGTACCAGGCTGCTGAGTTTGCAGGCAAGTATTCACTCACATGAACCACTGTGTTCCTTTCAACATTGGTTACCGATACTTTCCGTTGTCTATTTTCTGCGAGCCCCATGAATAGTTGCTTCTGTTACGAACCTATCACATGTTACCCTTTAACCCTGATATTGCCTCACCTCCACACCTATAACCCTTTGCTTGTTGCCCGTGTCTTACTAGCATGCTTAGGGTTGTTTTGCTCGAGTCTGTTACCCGTTACTTTCTGTTATTATATTTCCATTATGTTCTGGGGCTCGATGTTAAATAACAACCTGTTAAGTTTGAGGTAATAATAATTTGCTGATAAGGTACCGGCAGGAGGCCCGGCGTGGTTTTGAGGCCTGCTAGTGTCGACCCTAATAGGAAAATGGTCTTGTCTACTGATCCATGATGAGCGCACTATCCGCATGTGGGAAGCGTGTATGGGCGCCCCCCTCAATTTGATTCGATTCGCATCTCGTCCAAATCGCCTCATTTAGTTCGGGTTTTCCATTTGCCGCACGCATATGCAGGTACGAACCCGAGGCCAGGGTGGAACTTTTGTAGTCGGTATTTAGAGAGACACGTTCTTAGAGTTCTATGAGGGTCCCCTTTTCTTCGTGGGGCTTGATTAGCCGTGCGCTCACTGCACGGGGTTCTTTGGGCTTGATGCGAAGAAGAGTTGAGTTGTGTAGAGTGCCTCGCTTGGTGGGTTTGATTCCCGTCTGGCGGGATATTCTTACGTGTACGGCCAAATTGGTGCACCCCTGCAGGGATAAATCTTCTCGAGAAGCCGTGTTTTCCGCGGTTATGGTTAACTTGGTGAAAGTACTGGCTAACAAGTACTCAGAACAACTTACACCTAACTAATTATAACTTGACTAGTAATAGTCTTATTGACACAATAACTTGAACCATCATTGATCCAACTGTGTGAGTTTATCCTCGGATTGCTTCTTAGGATAAGGGGCGAGATCCAGGATGGGTTTGTTTGGTGGTTGGTTATAGTTGGTTACGATACGCTATCTTATCCCTTTCTGATAGCCGGAAGTTGTAGTATGTTCTGTAGTTGGTTAGTGCAGCCAGTTGCAGCATCTTTTATATCCCCTTTCTTCCGTTGAACCCAAGGCATCTGTGCTTGGTGTTGACGGGTTACACTTTGGTGAACTGTGAGTTTTGCTTGCCAGTACGTTTATGTACTGACCCCTTTGGGGCTGTGGTTTCCGCAGACTACGCTTACGAGGATCCCCGTGACGGCTACTACGTGGAGTTTGACGAGGCTGCTGACGAGTAGATAGCGGACCTGGGCAGGATCCGAGACATCGTGGATGGGCTCCGTTTTCCTTTCATTCCCGGCTTCTTAAGCCTATTTGGATTTTGTCTGTACTCAGACCTTTTGAATGCTTCCGCTGAGATGTAATGATGATATGTTGGGACATGTGTCCTCTGGATGATTGTATTTGCTATCTCTGCTCTAGTGAGAGCCATTTGCAACTTATTTCCATCTTTTGCGTCCTAGAGATATGTTGTGCTATCATTCTGTTTAACGCCGTTGACGTACCATGTGTGTATGATATGAAGTACGTCAATGGTAGTATCCTGATTTCTATGGGATGGTTTACGTAGACGATGAACAGTAGGGGTTGGTTGTCACACATACGTGTGTTGGCCTACTCGTAAGAGATGCGGGTGCCGGTAAGCCCCGTAATCCCATCAACTACTGTTCAACGGAACTACGAGTATCCTCTAGAAGTCCGGGTGCGACATTTAATATGTTTGAGTGCCCTGTTTTAGAGCCATCTGCTGCGGCAGAAAAATTATGTGTGCCGTATTTTAGGCTAGTTAGAATGTCAAAAAAAAGGTAGTCCAAATTGCATAAAAGCCAACTTTCTCTTGCCCCAAATTGCATAAAAGCCATCGGTTGGAGATGCTCTACAATTATTATTTTTTCAAAAAAGAAAATGAACCTAGCGCATGGTATGGACGGTGATCCGATACTCCTAGCCCAGGAAAAGGCCGTTCCAGACCAAAAATAAAATATTTTATATTAATTGTTGTTTAATTAGATGTATTTATACATATTTTAGTTCTAGATAAATCTAATTTACAATTAGTATGAATCATAAATTAGTATGAAATCTAGACATATTTAATTGTTTTTTTGTTTTGAAGGGTGGCCCTGGGTGCAGGTAGCAGGGAGCCCGAGCGAGAAAGGCACGAGATAAAGAGGGAAACAGAGCACAGAAGTCCAAACCAAGGACTCCAGCACAAGCCGCCGACAGCGGCTAATTACCGGTGCAAACCAGCCAAAGTTACCTATAAACCACAGCCAGCAGCACCAGCCGCGCGGTGGCAGCAGAAGGAGGCGATCCAGGGGCGCGTTCTGATCGAGATCAAAAAGCCCGGGACGTGGAGCAGCGAGGTGTCGAGGCTGGCCGCCGCGGCGAGGATATCGGCGCCGGTGCGCGCGGTGATGGCCTGGTGGCGGAAGAAGGTCGTCCTCCCGGCGCGCCGCGTGCTGGCCGCCGTCTCCACCCGCGTCCGCGTCCGTAAGACAGGTACGCCGCGCCCACGACTCCTTCTACTCAGCACGCATGATCGAGCATGGCTTCACTGCCTACTCTAGTTACATACATATCTGAGAATTTTTTCTCGAGAAAACCGACCAGTTTGGTTGCGATCGCGGTCGGCCGTTCGGCTGCGTTCACGGAGTTCTTCAGTTTCCTGGACGTGCTGTGAGATCTTTGTGTTTGGTCAGTTGCTCTGCTCGGAGGGAGGGCCACGTTACTTGTGTTTCCTTGATCATTACTGGAGTTGTGTTCCACCACTTGTGTGTTTGGTCAGTTGCTCTGCTCAGAGCGTGGCTGAAATTTATTTCAGGTTAAAGTGCAATTGCCAATTGCCTTAGATCAACAGAGATGTTCATATTCGAACAGGACAGTCATGGCTGGTTGTCAGAGTTCAGCATGCTCTTGAAAGCGGCTAGGTTAGGGATAACTCAGAGTTCAGCGCATGCTCTTGAAAGCGGCTAGGTTACGGATAGCTCAGCCTGCGCAACTGATTTATACAGCCTCTAACATAAACCACGTAGTAGTTTCGATCCGATGTTGTTTTCTACATACAGTTCAATAACAGCAACTTGCTAGTATAATCACAGTCCAGTAAAGCAGTTCTTGGCCCTTACGGCATTGACCACTCGTCAACACTGAGATCCATTGTGGAATGTGATTCTTGTCCACTAAGAATGCTGCTGCCGCTGCGCTAAGGTAGATGGGACTTTGCCAGGTTCAATCAGTCTAGAAACAACTTCTCTGCGCCTCGTCAGCTCGCACTAGCATCCGTCCTCCGAAAATCTAGTTCAAACGATATATTCTATACCATGCGGGCCCAAAGGTGCCCTGATTTCTCTTTGGTTGCTGGCCACCCATGCATTGCCCAAATTTCTACCAGGATTCAGAAGGTCTATAGTTAGTTGATCCGAGGAAGTCAACCTCCCTCTGTCGGTACAAAACTGTACACAGGCTCGGCGGCAACTTGCCGAGGAATTCGCAGCGCTGCACTGTGTGAGATCTTGTCATTGCAAGTACCCAGTGTACCTTGGCACAGTTGCACTAGCCTAGCAAACACTATGCACCAGCCAGTACCATCCTTATTAATATTGGTCGTACGTGTCCAAGTGTCAGGACGCCCTTGGTGTGTGCTAGCTAGACGGAGATAAGCAGACGCAGGAAGTACCACTGCCGGTGGCGGTTAGTGCCTTCTAATTCCGCCGTGCAATGAGTGGATCACCTTTAATCAGCAAATCTCGAGCGAAAATGGCACTAGGGTGGTGTGTCAAGTGGATTCTTGCGCTTGTCGTGCACTGTTCTTTTTCCGCTTCTCCTGTCTGATCTGATCCCCAGATCTTGCCTTAGCAAGTGTGCAGTGCCGGCGCCCTCCAATAATTCAGACATTGCCGTCTGAACGGAGCCTTTGGCCTTTGCTGTTGCGGCGGTGCAAGATCAACGAGTGGTCGATCTGCCACTGCCAATGATTCCTAAGGTTATCAGAAACGTTTTTTATTTATACAAATGTGGCGCTCGACAACGCAATCATCAGGAGACAGTGTCGTCCACAGATACGCCCTTTAAGTTTTAACCACCAACAACTTGTCTAGAACTCGAGCCAGGTCCCCATCTTGCTAATCCTCATAGTACCATTTACTATCAGACTTTATGAATGTATCATAGAAATCAAATTATGACCCGGGAATTCTCATCACATGGAGTTTTCTTGGGCAGAATGTTTTCTTCTTCTTCTTCTGTAGAAGGTTGGAAACCGCTGGATTGCCCATCGCTAGCTCCTGCTCCTTTTCTGTTGGAGCAGATAGGCGTGATGACAACCTTTTCAAATTTTTGTATTCTTTGTGGAGCTATCTCCTTCCCTTTTTGTCCCCAGCCGTCCGTTGCATTTGCAACGACGTAAAGTCACGTCACCATGTAAGTAAACATGCGGTGCTCGATCCTTCTCGTTTGCGGTTGGGAATAAAGGCCATACGTCGTCCTGTGCCTTTGAGGTAAAGTTTTGTTGATAGTGCAAATTAAAGGAGGCGAAGAAGCTTCGCGGTGAGAACCTGAGTCCTGAGGGAGGAATGCTCTTGGGGGAGGAAAAGGACGGAGGGGATCGGTTTGTTTCTAGATAAGGATGACGGAGTGCACGTAGCTATCTCACGGTAGATCGAGTATCGAATGTGCTGGGAAAGTTCAGTGTCTCATTTGTTTCACCTTTTTGTTGGGGTGAGAATGAGATGCTATTTCATCTGAATTCCCATTTTTGGGAGTTGTTATTTTCTTTATCCATGTAGCCTGACAGTATTGTGATGACGCTGTGAGTGGAGATTTGGTGCTCCCGCCGTCTTGAAATATTCAAAAAAAAAATTATAAGTTCCAAAAATTTCTGAAAAAGAATAAGGGTGTATCGTATAAATATGCAATTCCAAATACTTTCCTTTGTGAATTACACAAAAAGGCAAAAGTGCGGATCTGAGTATGACTATTTCAAATCTCTAAATTTTATTATATTTTTATCTTTTTTGTGTAGCCTATACTACTTTGTATTTGAAGTTTAAAATTTTCAAGTTTATACGATATACCATTGGCTACATCCGGATATTTTTCAGATTTTTTTTGAAACTTTTAAATATTTGCTTTAAAAAAAATTAAACGCCAGGAGCACTGGTGTTCGGATCATAAAACACTTTTCCGTGACATTGTGTTCTTGAATCTCTCAGTATGGAAGGACGCGGCCTTTTTATCCAAAGACTAAAGATGTGCACTTGACTTTTTTTTAGGGGAAAATGTGAACTTGCCTTTTTTTAGGGGAAAATGTGGCATTTTTATCCAAAGACTAAAGATGTGCACTTGATTTTTAGGGGAAAATGTGAACTTGCCTTTTTTTTTAGGGGAAAATGTGCACTTGATTTTTTTTTTTAGTGGAATGTGCACTTGACTAGGCAATTCTATTTTGATCTCCTTCGAGAGCCCATTATTTTTTATGGGCCCGGTGTCTAATAACTGTGGTACGCAGGCCTTAGTGGCTTTCCCATTTGTGTTAGGCCCATGATGCTCTATGAACAAAGGAAAGAATCTGGAATGAAGGCAATTCCTTAGAGCCCGACTAAGTGTTTTTTTGTTTTTTTGGATGAGCCCGACCAAAGTTAGTTTCCAGTTTGCCGTTTGTGACGACTGACGAATGCTTTTTTTTTTTCAATCAAGAGCCTCTGTTACTCTTTGCTAATGTTTTTCTATCCACTGTAAAATGTTTTTATGCTAAATAAACATGAAAGAATGAATTCATAGTAAGAAAGGAGGAAGAGAAGAAGTACAGAGGCTGCCAAGATGTCTTTCCATACGCACGAGTGCCAACAAATGTCACATATCTTTCATCTCCCCACAAAACTGTAAGGTGTAGAAGAAGCCAGCATAGATAGTTGCTGCTTTCTCCCCCACTAACAAAGCGGTGGGCGAGAATCCATGACAGTGACAAAATCCTTATCTGAAACCTAACCATTTGGTGCGTGCGTGCGCGCGTGCAGGCGGTGGAGGCAGCCTGCTGAAGCTTCACGAGGATGTGCAGACGTGCGGATACAAGGACGTGCAGGTGATGTTCGAGATGCTGACGTCGGAGCTCGAGGCGCCCAAGAGGCGCAAGCAGCCGCCGACCTGGGGGCCGCCGTCAGCGTGGTCCGGCCGGTCGTCGTCATCGATCGCGGCCGCGCAATAGAGACCGGTGTGAAGCGGACGTCAAACGGAGCAGCTGGCTCGTTGGTGGCACAGCCTAGCTAATAACAAGATAAGAAGACCCATTTAGTAAGTAATTGATCATCAAGTATTGATGACGATGATGATGATGATAGATTAGTCGGGCACTTAATGCCAGGTATCAGTCTGTCATGCGTCCCCCTGCCAGTCGTCTGTCCGGGCAAAGAGCGAGCACTTCAGCAGCGTCAGGTTGCAGTGTGCGCCATGAGCCTCTGCAAGTCTGAACGTCTTTGTACATGTTACATGTCGAATTGCGCTGAATTTTCGCAAACTCGGATAAATGATAGAGCAAGAGGGGTTTACTTTTCAATGTTATCCATGTCTCGTTTTTCTGTCATTCATGTGTCCTTCAAAATACCTACTACTACCATGTTGGACGATGTTGTTTAATCGACGGATTTTCTTGGTGTTATTGGGTAATATAATGTGTGGTATGGTAGAATAAAGGAGACCAATTAGCAACAAAAAATCGGGTTCAAGGGTTCTGTCTTTTGTAATGTCAGTTTATTGGATGATGACATGACAGGTGCAACTTGCAGAGTTTCTTTCATGCCGGAAGTTGACACTTAACAGAAAACTGAGCCGAACCAAGACAAGCGGGTAAGCGACACGTTATGGGCCGTTAATTCCCTTGGCAAGAGGCGACCATAGCACTATGCATCGACGTGTCCTTTTAATAGTGCCAATTTGACACGAACGTCCAGCATCACGTTGCGGATTATGGTTTGGCACTACCATCTGTTTTCTGTTTAGGCTTGACTAAACATGGGCTGGTTTAATGGTTTGGCGCGAGCGGTTTTTATTGGTTGACAAGATTATGCAATTCAGGCAAGATGGTTCCAAATTTGCTAAAACTGAAACCTCATATCAGCGTATGTGCTAATGGCCTGAAGGAGCACGTACGCATATAAGGAACAAAAAGTCAGTAAAGAGCAGTACAAGTTTGAATCATCTCTGCTAAAAACACTGTAAGAAAACCAATTCTAAACACCATTTGCATGCACTCTGATCCTTTCGTTTTCTGATAAAGAAAGCGACTAATTGGAAGACCGAGGGGGCGGACTGAAAGCATGTCCTATCAAGCACTCTGAATAATGATTGTTCAGAGGAAGCTAAGCGTAGGGAGAACCTAAAAAATAGACCTATAAGATGGCCATAATCCACATCATGTAGTGCCGTGCCGTGTCGAATTATCACACCAACGATACACTGAAAGGTACTTCCAATTCAAAAAAACCAAAGCACTGACCAAGAAAAGAAAAATTGATGACTTGATTGCTGCATCATGTGATGCTGCAGAGATTTGTATGAATCTTAGTAGGCCACGGTGTTGAGAATTGCCATTTGCCATGCATCCATCGGTCGACCTCTCTTTGAAAAAAAAAACTTAGGGCGGCCTGTGTATGCGAATGATAGCAGGAATTGAATAGAAATTATGATAGCATGACGTTGATAGCGGCACGAGGAGAATATAATAAGTACAAGACGGTCAGAACCATGAGGATGCAAAGTAAAGCTAAGACAAAGGTATCCCAATGTGTGCGACTTTGTCTAACACAAAGTACACATTGGAAAAGGGAAGGCTGCCTCCTAGTATTATAGTAATTGTGTAGCTTGCTTGGTTGATTCGTCATTGTAATCATGCTGACACAAAGGAGATGAAAAGGGGTAAGGCCTTCGGATCCCATTGGCTGCTATGATTCATGTGTGCAGGAGTGCGAGTGAAATTTGGCATGGTGGCGATGAAAAGATAGCCGGCATTATGAGACAGACAAGGAACTACAAAGAACATACTCCCTCCGATCCATATTAATAGGTGCTGAAATGGATGTATCTAGCAATAAAACATGTCTAAATACATCCACTTCAGCACCTATTAATATGGATCGGAGGGAGTAGAAAAATCTAAACAGAGTCAGGCGAAAAGTTTTCGTATTGCAGCTTTGGATGAGATGATATTCCCATATCAAAGTCGTTGTCGAACTTGACAAATGGAGACGACAAGTGATGGGTGCGACTATGTAATATTAGTGTTGGAAATGTTCAAGTTTCAACTAGCGCTATTTGTAACATAATACGCTGGTGCAAATAATGGAATACTTCAACACTCCATGTCCACTTGTATATGTAATTATTATCATATAAACTATCTAGTTAATGCTTACTAATAGTCAAACTGGGTAGATATCATGCCTAAGAGCATCTCTAGCCGTCCTCCCCCCCCCTCCCCCGGGCGATTTTCGGCGCTAAATAGCGCCTCCTGGGGGCGCACGGCGCTATTTTTCGCGCAGTGAGAGTCGTATTCCCCAGCCGTCCCCCAGCCCAAGCGGCGAAATTTGACAAAATCAAAGAAAAACGGCGAAATTTTTGCAAACTAATACGATTTCATTGAAGTTGGCCGAATATAGGCGATTTTTACATATTAAGACGGGAAGTAAAAAAAAAAAGGGCAACTACATGCCGAGGGCCTTGTACATCTTGGTGTAGTCGCCGCCGTCGTCGTCATCGGAGTCGCTAGGCGACTCTGCCTTCGGGGCGGCGCTGTTGTTGCCCTGCCCTGGGTCACCGAGGTACATCAGCGGGGAAGGGCAGGCGTCGTCGTCATCGTCGCTGTCGGAGAGGAGGATGACGTCGCCCGGCGCCTGCGGAGGAGCTCGCCCTTCTCTGATGACGAGGGTCTGGCTCCTGGTCCACCGGCGCGGCGGCGCTTCCTCTGGCTCCGCCTCCACGACGGCGAGAGAAACGGGAGTGGGGGTGGGAGTAGGCTTGGCCCTGGTGCGGCGGTTCCTTCCCCGCCTCATCTGCCGCTAGATGTGGTCGAGGACCCGGGCGAGAGTGCGCCCGGGTTTGCTTCACCCAAAGCGGCGGCCCCCCGCATAGTTGCGCCCCGAAACAGGGTCGTGGTCGGGGATGTCGCTGAGCTCCATCTCGAAGCGGGCCTCGAAGAACTCCGTCCACGAGGCCTCGTTGGCGGGATGCCACTACGCCGGACGCCGCTCCTCCGACGACATGCGCGCCCGAATCTCCTCGATTTCGGTGACGCGCTACGACCCTGTCGGTGGCGGAGGCACATGCACGCCGCATGCGCTGAGGCGCCATGTCCTCGGCGCGCTCATGCCCGGCGGCGCGTGGAATTTCGCCTCGTAAAGGAGCCTCGCGTCCCAGAGGTGCAGGGTTTGGCGGTCGAACCCATTTGCGGCCGCGCCATCGAGGTTGTGCATGTGAACAATGGCGAGGTGGCGAGAAGAAGGCGAGGAGAGACGGGAAGAATGGCGAGGAAGGACGGGAAGAATGTTGAGGAGATACGGGAAGAACGGGCTTTATGTAGCCGCGGGTGGGCAAGACAAAGCGGCGGCAACGCCATAACTTTGCCGCGTGGGCGATTGGACTGCTTGCACCGCCGCGTGTCATCTTGAATGACCGGCAGCGTCAATGCGCGCGGCAGCCGAGGCGATAAGGACGGCATCTCTCTCTCTCGCTGACAGGGGCGGGTCCGCGGGCGGGCGAAACGGCGGGAACTACTTTCGCGTGGTTTCGCGCTATTTTCCCTTCATCCGACGCCCCAGCTGCCCCCCGGCGCGCTGGGTTTGTCCTGGGTTCGCTAGGCGCTAAAATAGCCCAAAATGGCGCTATTTGGTTCGTGGGGGTGAGAGTCGGCGAAAAACGGCCTACCGGCGCTAAAAAAGTCGCCCTGGGGGGGCTCCTGGGGGCGCGGCTGGAGATGCTCTAACTCTGGTCAGCTCCAGATCAGAGCATCCGACATCTAAAGTTTGCGTACCGAGCCCTCCCTTCCCCTCGCCGCGGGTGACTCCCATCCAACTTCCTCTACCATAGTTGATAACCCCTGCCAAGCAAATATTGGATGTAAGCCCAAAAGGCAATGATATTTGTACATCTACTTTATAATTATGATTCATATTACTATGTTATAACTGACGTGGCTCCTAAATATGAGACTTAGAGGAAAACTCACACTCATGTGTATTAACATGAACAAAGTATCAAAACCTAATATTTCCCTTTACGACTAATTCATTGGATGTTTGATGACTGTGTTTTCCTGTTCATGGACATTGTTTATGTCAGCATCAATGAATAACATATTTTTTGGAGGGAACAATATGGCTGCGTATACCCTAATTGATAGCTAAGAGATTCCAATAAGACATCTTTCTCCTTAGTGTTATATCACGTCACGGTTATATTACAATGTATCATTTGACTATGAGGTTATCGGGGTGATATATTCTGAAAGTTTTGCTGGGTTGCGCAACGGGAATTTAATTTTTTTGCCAAACTAGCTACGCAACAATCAAGACCTTGCTGTGCAGATACATGTGAATATAAATTTCAAGATTTAGTTCCCGAGATCGTGTACCAGATAACGTAGTAGCGGGAGAGGTGTCGATGAAACCTATGGAAGATCCTCACGCATAAACATGTGGGTTAGGATGTTGCTGACTCCCTGTATCTAGCACCATGATCTAGCAGAGTAAGGGTCTCACGTGTTACCCCTCTGAGAGTATGCACAGATACATCGGGGCAAATTCTGCAGCTCTTCGCCGTTTAGGACTTGACGCCGCAGGTGTATATGAAGGTGGAGTTGTCAACACATGAGAGAGAGAGAGAGAGAGAGAGAGAGAGAGAGAGAGAGAGAGAGAGAGAGGGAGAGAGAGAGTAATTAGAAGTTAGATCTAATCAGGAGAGGAATACCTCAAACCTAATTAGAAGTAGCTCTAGTTCAATTAGAAGAAGCTCTAATTCAATTAGACGGACTCTAATTATATGCCCTAATTAGTCTTCTAATCGTTAGAGAAATCTCTAATTCAATTAAAAGTGATCTAACTAGAAGTTCTAATTAGTCCTCTAATTATTCTAGAGAAAGAGAGAGATGCTTTAAAGCCAATTTTATGTTTTGCTTGAACATTGGGGTGCTTTATATAGTGGGAGGAGGTGAGAGACTTTCCAAAAGGGAGGGGAGTCCTACTTGTGCTAGAAGGTCTTGGTCGCATCACCAAGGAGGTGGTCGCACCACCCTCCTAGCCCAACTCTAATAGGAGGTGGAGTCCACCTCCACCTCTTCTCTCTCTTCCTATTTCCTTTTTCTCCTTTTTTCTTTCTCTTTTTCTCTTCAATAAAATAAGAGAAATAATACCGTTACTCAACCTCCAGGCAGCCAATAAAAGAAGAGAAAAATACCGGTACTCTCTTTTTCTCTTTGATAAAAAGTACCATTTTGTGGAGCCAATGGGGCCCACCTGGCAGCCTCCAATATTAGGGCATAGCCATGAGGGGGAAATTTGCCCCCTCCCGGTACTCCTCCACTCCCCCATTATATGGAAAGTCCCTGAAACTTCTCCGGCACCACATAACCGGTATATATAAAATCATCGATATTATCTAACAATGTTAGAAATATATTTACGACATCCCGGGACATCTCATGCCCCCTTACATTTGCTCCGTAAAGTGTACAGTCTCAATTTCTCTTTCATAACAACTCCGGAATAAATTCCGGTAGTAATAGAAACTGTTTCTATCACTCTGGGACATCTCATGCCCTCTTTATAAATTCTCTCTAATATATAAATTATATCTATCACCCAGAAACACTGTTCTGGTGATACTCCTAGTTGATCCGGACCTACCGATATACACAAAAATAAGCCCAAACTTAAGTGTGTTTCCCCTACAGTTGCGCTAGTGTGTGGACATGAAACTGAAAAGTCTTTCCTTTTCAATAATAAATAGCGGGGCCGTGGACACCCATACTGACCCCCACATACTAAACAACTAAACTGTTGAACCTGTTGGTTATTATACAGATCTCCGATTACTCACGATACCGAACTTACGCGAGGCTATTTATTCCGGTATTTCCTATGATAGAATCTCTGGTTCACTAATACCTTTGTCTTGTATCGTTATCCAGTAAGTTTCCTCTTTCTCGTTACTATATTATGATATCCCACACGACGTATCATCATCATGCATTGTCTGCATAACTTATGGATATCAAGAATACCGAGTGGGCCCATGTATGTATCTCTCTTTTTTCAGAGGAGTAATTCCCATCTCAGAACATCGAGGTAATATACTCCTTTAGAATTACCCAGTAGCTACCTTTATGTTCACCCAATTTACGGTGTGACTCTTTATAGCACCAAAGTAAAACTCTCAGAATATATTATCCCGATAACCTCCGATAACCTCATGGTAAAAAGATGAAATTGTAATATAACTATGTTGTGATATGATTCTAAGGATGAAGATGTGTTAGTGTAATCTCTTAGCATACTAATCCACTTAGGGAATGCACATCCATATTTTTCCCATCCAGCAATACGCTATCCATTGATGTTGACATAAACAATTTCCACGACTAGGAAAACATATTCATCAAACATCCAATGAATTAGTCGTAAAAGGCAAGACTAGGGTTTGTTTCTGTGTTCATGTTACTACAAGCGAGTGTGAGATTTCCTCTGAATCTCATATTCAGGAACCATGTAAGTTATAGGATAGTAATATGAATCATAATTGTGAAACAGATGTATAAATATTATTGCATTTTGGGCATACATCCAACAGTCTCCCACTTGCACAACTGGAAATAATCCGTTTGCGTAAGTCCATCAAACATCTAGAGGATGTAAGTGAACACTCATGTAAACATTTGTGTTAGAGACTTTTTCATCAACTCCTTCTGAGGTTGTATGAACTATATGTATTATGAAGAAACTCTTAATACATTTTCGCTGTTTAACAAATCATAGTGCATCTTTTGTGAAATACCACACCTAATTCATTTAATGAACTGATACCCAAAACATTAGAATTATTTAAAATTCTACCCTTTACTGCTATTGTTGTAGTGTTAGTAAATTTATGCTTAAATCAATTAAGAAATTCTAAACCCTTTATATCCATATAATCACAATATTATATCTTAATCCTTGGTCAATTCTTATCACATAAGTTATTTCTTATAATGTAATCCATTCTTTTGATGAAACATCTTCAAAATATGTTTGAGGGGAACACTCAAAATAATTTGGAGCTGATTGAACTTTTATCAAATTCAATTTTCCAACAATTATTATAGTTTATATGTTTTGACAAAATGCATCATCTAGGAATTTCTACTATGATCATTAATGATAAATCATTTGATCATTGTTCACCAATGTTTTTCAATATTAAATCTTGCACTCAAAATCCCATTTTCTTCTGAGAACCTGGTTCTTCTAAATTTCAAATTTTTATTTAAACTTCATGCATATATCTGATAGCACTTATATTTGTTTTCACTCAGAATTTTAATCCTTCGTGAATTAATAACTTTGCTATTTCATGTATCTTAGAAACTAGTATTTTCAATGATACATCTTTTCTGTCAAACAAATATTTTAATGATTTCTAATAACTTATATATCATCAAAATAACTCCCACTTACTTAAAAGAAAACAATACTTGTATAATTTTCCATAAAGTCAACACAACTCTTGCTTTAATTCACACATTATATTGCCACTCCAAATTTATATACCAAATGCGTTTTATTTGTATAAAAAAATTAGCCCTTGTATAATAAACTCTGTATTTAACAAAAAAAACCTCGAGTTGTACTTTAGTACACACACTCAATCAATTTCCCTTCAAAGGAATTTGTTTTTGTTAAGTTCTCATACAGACTTAGTATACAAATCGATAAAGCTTTGCTAAAAATCACCAGATCTTTAGTAGTCAACTCTTGATCTTGTCATAAAACTATTTAGGACAAAACAAAGTTTATGATCCCTTTATTCCAACAGGAATTTCTTCAAGTTTCTCAACTTGAACTTAACGGTATAAAATACTTTCTGATTCCAAGTCATTTGGATATTTTTATCCCTTTTATTATCTTTACTTATTACATGCACATCCTTTATTCAAATTTCCTTGAAACTTTTTTGTGGTTTCATGCTTAAGTATTTTATTGATAAGAAGACATGCCACAAACCGTAATGGCTCTCGGTTTTAGTTTAAAAGAATTGTCAATTGGAATTGCGTCCGCTCGCACAACTCGGATAATTATTTCCGAAGATTCATCAATCCCTTCAAGAAATACTAACCTTCCATTGAATTCAACAAGTAATTAATTCCTGAAGAATCACACATCATAAGTAACAAAGTTTTGTTACTTATGCGGTCATTTTATAAGAGGATTTCCAATGTAAAATTGGAACAAGCAACAAAATATAACTTTGTTGTTTTAGTTTTAGGATCAATTTTCAATATTTCAGAGAATTTTAGATTCTAAGACTAACGTGTCTCTTTATAGTTTGTCTTTCAAAAATATGACACGGAGTAAAGGCAATAATTTTGTGCCAAAACATACTTAAGTTGATGTACTATCACATGGGTAATACCAAGAACTTACTTGCAAAAGAATCCTTCTTGGTGTTTGACTTTGTCTCGCTTAGTCAAATATAACTTGAAAATTTTCAAGACATAACTAAAACACAATTTCGAAAAAAATTGTAAAGTCCTTTTTCTATTGACAAAAATATCATCAATAATCTTTTTCTTGTTGACATCTCTATGTGTTTGAAAACTTAAATAAATTCACTCTTCAATGAAGTGTTAAATTTATTAAGTATCTGACTCAATATCGCAAAACCTTCATCATTTAGATGATATGTTTGAAATCATAGTGCCACACGAAGGTGGATTCAACTTGATCACAAAATGTTTCAGAATAAATGATATTTCATTAATTCAAAAGATTTGTAACTTGATCATCCACAAAGGGATTGATCCATAATATTCTCATAAGATAAACAGGACTTTGTCCAACTAATCTACAAGAGTATTACGTCACCAAGCATGCGACCTTATTATAATAACTTGAGCCGAAGCTCATAAATATTTTGAATTATAAAATAAAAGTGGTGATGTCTTCATCCTTAGATTATCATTTATGCGCCTAGCTTGACGCTCCTCAACATATTTTATTCTTCCGTCCCCTTAATTTTCGCAGCTCCTATATCGAACGCATAAAATAATTTTAGCAATCGATACACCATAGATACTAGTAAAAATGAAAAATATCATTCAGGTATAACTCTTATAACTGTATCACCTTTGGTGATTTTTTCCTTTTGCCTGCGGTAGCTTTTACGGTTCCTCTTCCAATGCCTATTCTTTTTACAGAAAACATATTTATACTTACTCTGTGCAAAAAAACTTGGGCTTATTCTGTGACTTGGCACTTTGCCCTTTCTGTCCTTGTTCTTTTTGAATGGTGTAGTCTGGGAAACCATCAAAACTTGATTGTTTTCCCTCCTCACACCAGTCTCAGCAGTTTTCAGCATAGTAAGGAGCTCATTTTGTGTTTTCTCCATCCCATTCATGTTTTAATTCATGATTAAACCGTTGTAAGACGGGGGGAGTGAAGCCAACACCAAATCTTTACTTAGCTCAGCCTGGATTGGAAATCCCAAAGCTTGAAGCCTAGTCATATAACAAAACATCTTGATTACATGCTCGCTCACTGAACTTCTTTCTGCATGTGACATGACCACAAAGCTTTCGTTATTTCATAACATTCAGTCTTGGCTTGTGTCTGGTATATGTCCTTAGTGCAACGATCATGTCATACGCGGATGTACGATCAAATCGTTTCTGTGACTCAGGATCCATACATGTCAACATGAGACATTGAATAGTTATTCCATCATCAATCATCAAGGTGTGTGCATCCTTTTCTGCATCAGAAGCATCGTCATCGAGATCCTCTAGAATAGGAGCATCAAGGACATACTCTTTCTTGGTACCCCTGAGAACAATTCTCAGGGCACGGACCCAATCCGCATAGTTACTTCCATTGGAAGCAAGTGGTTTCTTCTCAAGTAGTGGACCAAGGTTAATAGCGGGTGTGTTACGAGCTATGAATCTATAATAATTTAATAGTTCACTTAGAAATGTTCATATTATTTTCTAAGCACTTGTTAAAATAATTAACTATGTGCTCCCACTAAATCTGATATTCCTTATGATAGTTTTTTTAATGTATTACGGAATCCTCGCTCAACTTATAACCAAAGGATGTATCTACCTCGATGGCTATAAGCTTAAAAGGGTAGGCCAACTTGCCGATCACTTCCAGCATGATTTTCCTTTCACCGTTCGATGTATGTGCTTCGAGCTCATGACTTTCATGCCCGAGCGTCAAGATTTATGAGGTTCCATGCCCGAGCTCATGACTGATCATGTTGCAACAAGTGATGTCATACTGACCCCTTGATACATCATAAATGTATCCTTAATGTATGAGGTTCCATGTTGTTTTCATGTTGTTTCCTACATGTTTGATATACACTTTATGTCATTTTTATCGATTTTCCGGACTAACCTATTGACAAGATGCCACAGAGCCAGTGCCTTGTTTTCTGCTATTTTTAGTTTCAGAAAAGTTGTTCTGGAAATATTCTCGGAATTAGAAAATTCGAAGCCCGGAAGTCTTAGAATTCCTGAAGGTTCCACGGAGTCCCGAAGAGGCCCGGAGGGGGGCCACAGGGGGACCACACCATAGGGCGGCGCGCCCTCCCAGGCCGCGCCTAGGGGTGGTGTGGGCGCCTCGGGCGTCCACCGCCATCACCCTTTCGCCTATTTATACCCCCCGATACGTCAACCCTAAAAATATACCACGTCATCCCGAGAAACACCCGAGGCTGCCGTCATCATCATCCCGAGATCGGGAGGGGTCTGGAGCTCTCCCTGACACCCTGCCGTGAGAAGAATTCATCACCGGAGGGGTCTACACCACCATGCCCTCCTCCGAAGTGATGCGTGAGTAGTTGATCCCTGGACTATGGGTCCATAGAAGTATATATATGCTTGTCTTCTACACCACCATGCCCTCCTCATGTTTAGATCTCGTGAGATTCCCTACATGATCGAGATCATATTTATGTCATGCTACATGTTGTGTTTGCTGGGATCTGATGAATGTTGAATGCTATGTCTTCTGATTATAAATCTATCATGTTATCTTCATGCATATGTTATTAATGATTTTGCATGCTCTCCGTTATTAGTAGTTGCTCTGGCCAAGTAGATGCTAGTAACTCCAAGAGGGAGTGTTTATGCTCGATAGTGGGTTCATGCCTCCTTTGCATCTGTGCTCGAGTGACAGAAACATGACGGATGGAGGATGTGTTGTTGCCATTATGGAGAAAACAACGGTGTTTACTTAGTTTATATTGTTTACATTACACACTTTGCTTACCGCGATAATCTATTGCTTGCAACTTACTACCCAACGTTTGTTCGGATGATATTCGGAGGGTGGATTATTAGTCATAGATGCAGTTGTATGACGGTCTATGTATTTTGTTGTAATGCCCGCATGAATCACATAATAATCTGTATGTCTTGCATATGCACTACGGTGCAGCCTTCATTTATGTCAATTGCCCAGCTGTAATTTGTTCACCACACATGTTATTTATCTTTCACGGAGAGACACCACTAGTGAACTGTGTACCCCGGTCCATTTTCTCATTCTGATAATAAACACACTGCTTCCACTGCTTTCACACTGCTTCCACCGTTTTCGTACTATTGCTACTGCTTTCATACTGTTCTCATACTATTTTCCATACCATATGTTTAACCTCTTTGTGTTCAGCAAAACCGGTGAGATTGACAACCTCACTGCTTCGTTGGGGCCAAGTGATTTGATTGTGTTGTGTAGGTTCCACGTTCCTGCTGAGCCGGTAGTGCGCCCTACCATCTCAGTTGCATCAACGTTCTGAAGTTACTCCTTCCTCCTACTGGTCGATTAAACCTTGGTTTATTACTGAGGGAAAATAGATGTTGTGCTCATCATACCTTCCTCTTGGGGTTTCCCAACGAGTGCAAGATCTGCACCATCAAGCTATTTTTCTGGCGTCGTTGCCGGGGATCTTGAAGTCATCAAGAAGCAATCACTCCCTCGTCAACTCTAGCACCAGCTATTTTTCTAGCACCGTTGCCGGGGAGGAAGAGAATTTATGCAAGGGGAGTCTCTCACTTCCAATCTATTTACGTTGTTTTAGTTTGGCTTAGTTTATTTTATTTTGTCTTTTTTGCTTCTCTTTATCAAAAACACACAAAAATTAGTTCCTATTCTAGCTGTAGTTCTATTCCTGTTTTTAGTCTTGTTAAACTGAGTACTCATGTTCATGTTGCCTTGTCACATGAGGAAATGATCTTCACTTTCAAACAAGGGAATGATGAGAGTTTCAAGGAAGCTTGGTCTAGAGTTTTTTATTCCTATTGAAAAATTGAACCTAAAATGGCTCTAAGCCTGTTTCTGCGTAGCTTTTATCTTGCTCTTGTTCTTTACTATAGATGTGCTTTGGATACTATGGTAGGAGAAGATTTCCTTCATTGTGATGGATATCAAGCTTTTAATGCCATAAAAAAATTTATTGCCGCCTACAACTCACCTAGTAGCTCTGATAAAGCCTTTGCTATTATTTATGCTAGATTGAATACTCTTGAGTGGCATGTTTCTTGCTTAAGTGAAGGCCATAATCGGATTCGTGAACACCTTGATCATGTTCCAATAAACTCTGAAGCCTCAAATATAATCCCTACTGTGAAGGTTACTATTAGTGGTGAAACTTTTCATGCTCGTTGTGATATTATGTCTGACTTTTGTCTTATGCCTAAAGAAATTTCTAAATCTTTGAATACTTGGAGACTTTCTAGGGGAGGAGAAGAAATATGTCTCACTAATAACACCACTATATTTACCATTAGGATAGCTGAGGGAATATTTATAAAAATCCTAGGAAGAATGGTATCCACTGATTATCTTGTTACTGAATGTGTAGGAGAGGGCCAAATTACCCTTGGAAGATCTCTACTGAAGCTATGAGGAGCGACTATTGGTATGGTGAAACGTACCATGACTTTTACCCCCAACCCATGCTCAGACCATCGGTTCCCTAAAAGTAATAATAAGGGTAAGAAAGCTAAACTTAAGCCTCGTAACAATTTGGATGCTTCTTCACTTGAAAACACTTGATTCCACTTTTCGGGGCCTAGCTAAAAGGCGTGAAAGAAAATCACTTCTTGGGAGATGACCCATGGTTTTATTTTTGCTTTGTTTTTTCTGTTTTCTTTGAGTTAAGGGGTTGTATACTTCTGTAGAAACTCCTTTGTATCTTTATTTTCATGTTTTAGTTGTTCCAAGTAAAGTTTCTGACGAGAGTTGGAGTTGGTTTTGGATTTCTGCGCAGGAAACAAATTTCTGCTGTCCACCGTAAAAATCTTATAATTCACGGGAAATCAGAATGACCTGACATTTTTTGGGCTTATTCCTCAGCTAATTCTGCAACTTTTTCGTTCTTTAAGTTTTTCGATCTGAGCAAGTTAAGTGCCCCGAAAAAATTGGATTTCTTTGCTTCACGAAACATCAGTGGCTGTAGATAATGTTTAAAAGTATGAATAGAACTTGTGCCCATACAGAACCCACGCAAATTGCTCTTTGAGTGTGGTGTGAAGGAAGTTTTCAAGGGTCAAGAGAATAGGGTGATATATGTGATCAAGAAGAGTGAAAGTTCAAAGCTTGGGGATGCCCTCGTGGTTCATCCCAGCAAATTCTAAGAAGACTCAAGCATCTAATCTTGGGGATGCCCAAGGCATCCCCTTCTTCATCAACAATCTATCAGGTCACTTCTAGTGAAACTATATTTTTATTCGGTCACATCATATGAAGTTTACTTGGGGCGTATGTTTGCTTTCTTTTGTTTTCTCTTGTCTTATTTTGTTTCCCTTGATGCAATAATATAGTTGGACCCTAGCATTACTTGTTTGGTTGAGAGACACACTCCTCTTTTTTGTTTGAATACTTGCTATGCTCGTATTCTTAGTTTTTCTTCTAGTTGTTGCAAAAATTCCTGTTTAGCTCTTGTTTTCTTTGCATCTCTTATTCATAGTTGTTAGTTTTATTTTTTTATGTCAGTACTCTCATGTTTTCTTGCTGTATCATTTAGAGAGTTTTTTTAAAACATATTTTGTATGGTGCTTGTTGGGAAAAGAACTGCTGCTTGAAGTAGAATTTATAATGGTGCAAGTAGAAGCTTGTATAGACTGTGGCTAGACTTTTTCATATCATGCTAGGTGTTATTTAATTCTAAATCCTAGTGTTTATTTAGTAGCATGATTAGTCTCAAATAGTTGAGAGTGTTTAATGTGCCATTGAAAGAATCATGAGTTGTTCTTGTCATATTGAAGCATAAATTTGTGGTGTTCTCCTTTGAATGTTTTATTCGGTTAACTTGGCGCATGCTCACACCATGTTTATGACTACGAACCAGGCACTTATAGCCTCTATGATCATTTAGTTTCGAACTTGTGGTACCACTTATGCTTTGATTAATGATGTTTATGTCGCTATGCATGATTATGGCTCTTATGCTCTCTTGATTTGTCGCTCCCAGTCTTTTACTAGCCTCCACCTGTATTTAGTATGAGATCTACTCGTGCATCCAACTCCCAAAAACCAAAATTTACCCAATGTGTCCACCATACCTACCTACATGTGGTATTTAACCGCCACTCCAAAGTAAATTGTTCATGTGTTACCTTTAAAACTTTCAAAATTACTCATGTTTTGTGCTCCTGTTTTAGCTCATGAGGACCTAAATAGAGAATCTTTATCTCACTTGTTTATTGGACTTTCACACGCTGGACTAGTGGCTTCATCCGCTTATATAATTGATAGAAGACCTGGCAGCAGGGTGCCCAGCCCCAAATTAATAACAACAAATTCTCTTCACTATTTTTGCCCCTGATTTATCAGTCAAAGCATAATTGTGTAAACAAAAGAGAAAGAGGGATGACCTTCTACCCAGATGCATCCTTTTATGGGAGCCGATCTTGTGAAGTCTAGTTAGCTTGTGACCTACTGTATTTTCTGTTTGCCATTCGTTGACATAAGCATACACCTCTCTAAAAAATATAGACACTCCTCCACGGTATGTGATTGTTGGCAGGCACCCGAGGATTCGGTTAGCCATGGTGTGTGTAAGATGGATGGGAGGAGTGTGAAACATTTTATACCTTTGTTTAATAAAATAAAAGCTCTATCACACGAGTGATCTATTCTTCCCTCTGCGAAGGGCCCTTCTTTTACTTTTATGTTGAGTCTCCATCTTCTAACTTCATGAACAGTTGAGAGAGCATAGTTGCCATTCTGAGTTTAATGTGCATTTCTCCCAGAAATATTATTTATTGATTCATGATGTGTTATTGTTTGTTCTCTAATTATTTGTTCTAGTCTTCCTCATGAACTTTGAAGGTGTCCTGGCATTTATGTTTTTCCTCACTCTTAAGGACTAGCGAAATATCACTTTGCCATGTTATCTCTATACTTGAAACAAACGTATAACTTTCGATGCATTGTTATTCATGATATTTTATTTGTGTTAATTCTCATGATGTAAGGTGATTGCTATGCTTTATTGTTAAAATTTTATTTATCATGCTTGTTTTGAAGTTCTATGATCTCAGCTTACTTATGCTTTTAGATTATTGATGATCAAGTTTATGTTGGTAGCATGTCACCTCAGAAATTATGAGTTTTTATCGTTTACCTACTCGAGGATGAGTAGTAACTAAGCTTGGGGATGTTGATACGTCATAACGTATCCTTAATTTCTAATGTTCCATGTTGTTTTCATGTTGTTTCCTACATGTTTGCTATACACTTTATGTCATTTTTATCGATTTTCCGGACTAACCTATTGACAAGATGCCACGGAGCCGGTTCCCTGTTTTCTGTTGTTTTTAGTTGCAGAAAAGTTATTCTGGAAATATTCTCGGAATTGGAAAATTGAAAGCCCGAAAGTGTTAGAACTCCCGAAGGTTCCACGGAGTCCCGAAGAGGCCCGGAGGGGGGCCACACCATAGGGCGGCGCACCCCCATGGCCGCGCCTGGGGGTGGTGTGGCCCCCTCAAGCGTCCACCGCCATCGCCCTTTCGCCTATTTATACCCCGATACGTCAACCCTAAAAATATACTACTTCATCCCGAGAAACACCTGAGGTTGCCGTCATCGTCATCCCGAGAACGGGAGGGTTCGTAGTTTCACTAGTGGTGTCTCTCCATAAAAGATAGCATGCTGGGTGAACAAACTACAGATGGGCAATTGAAAAATAAAGGTTCCACCGTAGTGCACAATATGACATGAAGATTACTATGTTATTTAGTGCGGGCATTACAACAAGACACATAGACTGACATCCATCTGCATCTATGACTAATAATCCACCCTCAGGTTATCATCCGAACCCCCTCAGGTATTAAGTTGCAACCAACAGATAATTGCATTAAACAAAGTGTGTAATGTAATAAATGATTATGCATGTGGGCACTCTCACCACTGTTTTCTCCCTAATGGCAACATCATATCCTCCCCCTTCACGTTTCTGTCACTCGAGCAAGACAACAAGGAGGCATGAACCCACTATCGAGCATAAATACTCCCTCTTGGAGTCACTAACAATTACTTGGCCAGAATAACCACTAGAAAAGGAGAGCATGCAAGATCACAAATAACACATACAAATAAATACTATAATCAACTTGGCATAAGGTCAATATTCATCGGATCCCAGCAAACACAGCACAGAGAATTACATAAGATCAATCTCGATCATGATAGGCAGCTCACGAGATCTAAACATGGAGGCATATGAGAAGAAGACAACCATCTAGCTACAGCTACGAACCCGTAGTCCAAGGATGAACTACTCCCACATCACTCCGGAGGCAGGCATGGTGATGAAGAGGCCTCCGGTGATGATCTCCTCTCTGGCAGGGTGCCGGAAACAGCTTCAGAACCCCCTGATTTGGGGTTGACGGTGACGGCGGCTGGGAACTTTTTCGGGGATTTTGATCAGGTACCTAGGGTTTTCCATCCGGGTGGCTTAAATAGGCGAAAGGGCGAAGGCGGCGGCGCTCCAAGGAGCCCACACCCCTAGCTGGCGCGGCCAGGGGGCCGCGCCACCCTATGGTGTGGCCCCCCTGCTGCCCCTCTCCAGCTCCTCTTCGGTCTTTTGGATGCTTCCGGGGAAAATAGGACTTCCGGGCTTCGAATTTTCCAATTCCGAGAATATTTCCAGAGCAACTTTTCTGAAACTAAAAAACGACAGAAAACAGGGAACTAGCTCTATGGCATCTTGTTAATAGGTTAGTCCGGAAAACGTATAAAAATGCTATAAATAAGGGAGAAAACAAGTAACAATTGGGAAAATATGATCATGGAGCATCAGAAATTAGGGATACGTTTATGACGTATCAATAGGCATCATCTAAATCATCACTAGGATTCTCTATAAGCTCAGGTGAAACAACAGGAATAACAGGATTTTTATCAGGAATTTCAATGTTTGTAATATTTTTAGCTTTAGCAATAGTAGCATCTAAGAAAGGACCGAGAGAACCACTCTCATCAAGCACAGTAGAAGCATCATCAAAAGTATCAGAAGTATTTTCAGATTCAGCAGAAGTAGCATGTGTAGCATGTGGTGGTGTAAGAAGCTTACTCACAACAGACGGTGAATCAAGAGCAACAGAGGTGTTCGGAGTTGTACCTCTTCTTGTAGTGGATGGTAATATAGGAAACTTTCCATCACGAGTCTTACCCATGATGAATGATGGCAGTAGATAATAATACTCTCCGGTGAGCTTGCAAATTAAGCTATGCTCCCCGGCAACGGCGCCAGAAAATAGTCTTGATGACCCACAAGTATAGGGGATCGCAACAGTCTTCGAGGGAAGTAAAACCCAAATTTATAGATTCGACACAAGGGGAGCCAAAGAATATTTGTGAGCCTTAACAAGTGAGTTGTCAATTCACATGCACCTGAAAGTACTTTTGTTCGAGTGGTTTATCAGTAGTAACGGTTTTATAGTAACAGCAATAGTGAAATAATAGCAGCAGTGAAATGAAAACAGCAGCAGCGGCAGTAGTGTTTGAAGTAAAAAAGGATTAAATATTGTAGGCATAGGGATGGATGAACGGGCGTTGCATGGATAAGAAAGTTCAAATAATAATGATGTCACGGGCATTGCAGATAAATAAGATAAACCATCCAAGCACTAAGTAACCATAGGCATGTGTTCCGTAAATTGTCGTACGTGCACGCAATGAGAACTTGCACAACATCTTTTGTCCTACCAGCCCGTTTTCAGCGGGGCCTCAAGGGAACTACTGGTAATTAAGGTGATCCTTTTAATAAAGCACCGGAGCAAAGCATTAACACTCCGTGAACACATGTGATCCTCCCCTCCGGTTGTCCCAATTTCTGTCACTTCGGGGCCTCGGGTTCCAGACAACGATATGTGTATACAACTTGCAGGTATGATCAAGAAACAATAATTATCATCATGATTCAATAACATGTTCAGATCTGAGAGCATGGCACTCGGGCCCAAAGTGGGAAGCATTAAGCATAACAAATTGCAACAATGTCAATAGCACTAATAGAGGATACTAGGCACTATGCCCTAACAATCACGACATTATTACATGAACGATCTCATCCAATACCTACCATCCTCTTTAGCCTACAACGGGGAATTACTCACACATGGATAGGGGAAACATGGATGGTCGATGGAGAGGCCTTGGTGATGACGATGGCGATGATCTCCTCCACTTCCCCATCCCGGCAGGGTGCCAGAACGGAGTTTCTGATCCCCGAATCGAGGTTCGGGATGGCGGCGGCACTCTGTTGTGTTCCGGGTTTTAGGGTTGGGGGCTACTTGTAGTCGAAAGGGGAGTCCGAGGGGGGCTCTGGGGAGCCCACACCCCTAGGTGGCGCGGCCTAGGGGGACCCGCGCCAGGGGGTGTGGCCACCCTGTGGCTCCTCTCCTAGCCCCCTTCTGGCTCCCGGGGTCTTTCGGGGTGAAAACACCAATGGGCTCTTTTCTCGGCATTTTCTCGAAAGTTGATTTTTCTGCAGAAAAACAAGACACACAAATTTAGAGGAAAACAATAAGAAAAGCTCGTGTTAGTTGTATTCAAAACACACAAGTTTAGAGGAAAACAATAAGAAAAGTATTCGGAAAAGGAGATACGTTTTTTGACGTATCAGCCCCCTCGTTCCATACCCGTATGCCGGAGAAATATTTCACCGGAGCCCGCTGCATCTGCCGCCGTCCGAGGAAGATTCCGGCCACTGTAGTGAGCGACCTCCGCCATTTTTGTCCCATTTAGATCCCCTTGACCATGCGCATTCGATGAGCTCCTTTTTTGATTCTTCCATGCAGGGAATCGACCGCGCCATCATTGCCCGAAGCCTTCGTCGCTCGAACCGTCTCCATCCGCTCATCACCGTCGATCCTAGAAGCGTGCGAGAACGCCGTGGCCACCATAAGGTTTGTCGTGATGTTCTGAGCATCGTCGTCATCTCCGTCGTGCCGGAGAACCACCGGAGACCGTCCCCGACGACCAACCGCTTCACCGACCATCGCGCCCTCCATTGTTGACGAATAGCTCCTCCTCGGTGAGAAACCCTAAGCCCTAGCCATTGGATCTAAATCAACGGTCAAGATTATATCACTTAGTGAAACAATTTCAGCCAATCCCATAATGCCAAGTTTCAGCCCAGTCACCATGCTTGGTCAGCAATACAGTCAGCATCCCAAGCCAGTAGAAGTGTGCCACGTATCCAGATGGCACCCGCCGGGTTCGGGGCCGGGTTTGGCACCCCGATACCCGCACCCGGCCCTTCTCCCCACCCCCTCCACCCACCCCGAGACCCACTGTCGGGTGTCGATCTCCACCAGACCCGCCACACCGGTCGCGGGAGGAGGTCAGAGAAGAGGCGCGGTCGTGCGCCAGCAATTAGCAGCGCGTGGGGTCGTCGACAAAAGACAACGACGGGCGGGCGATGCGAATGACGCTGAAAGTGGCCGCACGCGAAGAAGAAGAGGCGGCGGGGGAAGATCTGAGCTGCAGACATGGCAGACGATGACGACGGTGGACGCGCGAGAGGAAGGTGCGACCAAGGAATATCTGGGCCGCGGCCATGGCAGAGGACGCCGACCGTGGCTGCGCGAGAAAAGGCCAGGGGCGTCGCCGCATCTGGCTCTCCTGGTCCTAGATGTGTGGGTTCATGGGGGCTAGTGCGTGCGTGGTTGGTGGAGAGTGGGCAACTAGGGGTTTTCGGCAGATGCATGGCTCAAGGGTGTGTCGTGTGTGTGTGTGTGTATGTTGTGTTGCGTTGTGTACTTGTGTGCGTACAGGTGGGACCCTGGGAGTTCAGTGGGACCACATGTATGCTCTGCCTCAACAAATAAAAAACATAGAATTTAGCAGGTATGCAGGTTAGAGGGTACGGGTTTGACTCCCCCATACCCGCCTCCGCTTGACCCGACGGGTCTTAGTTCTTACCGTAAGCAGACCCGTGGGTCTTTTTCTCAACCAAACCCTACCCATTTAGTGCGGGTACCCATCGGGTTTGCGGGTTTCGGGGGCCCATTACCATCCGGAGCCACGTAGCCCAACCTTGCCCACTTGTTTTCTGGATTTCTTTCCAAATAGAAATAGTTGGCTCTTTTGCAGAAAAGTCCCTATAGTTTGTAATCATTATAAGATTCGATCCAGTAGCTCAAATTTAGCAAACTTGGACTTTTTGAAAAACCCTTGACATGTAGAAATTTTAGCACTATCCAAATTTAAATTTGACAAACTTAAATTAGTTAAAATCTAAATATTCTTCTTTGATGAATTTTGGCGTAATGCAAATTCTACAAATCCAAAAGTTGCAAATAAAATATATTTGGAAACCTTGAGATGTGTACTTTCATATCCTCTGTCCCAAAATATTTTTTAACAAATTAAAATTGAATTAGTTTTAAGTTGTCCATTTGAGTATTTTTTACATAGATTTAATTCCATAAATAATTTGAAAATGGTTCCTTAAGCAATATTGCTCCACTTGGTAACCTTGAACCAGAGACATCAGTTTCTAAACATTTTGGACACCCTTGGACCATGAACATGTAAGTTTAGCCAAAAATCCATCATAGTAGTCCACATAGTTGTTTATGACATAGATTTTGTTTATATCTTTTTACCATTGTTATTGTGAACATTTTAAATCCAAGACCAAGACCTTAGTGTGTGTCAATAACATACTAGACTAACTAGTGAACCTTAAACCCTAGAAACATTACCTTCTGTAGAAGACTAAGTCCCTAAAATACTAGAGGGCACTTCCCATGAAATTCTTCAACTTATCAAAGAGCACTACATGGAAGATCATTGAAGCACTTAGATAAGAACATAGACGTCACCACAATCAAAAGAAACTCAAGGAAGTGGAAGTACTAGAAGAAATTAAGAGGAACTTCAAGAAGACTAACCACATCTCTCTCTATCCTTTCTTCTCTTCTTTTCTTCCCCAATTAGACTTTGTGGTGTGATCATTTTGATCAAAACCAACACTCAATACATGTTATCCGAATAACTTAGTAGTACATGGAATCAAGAAGACATCAAGATCAAGTGACTCCAAGTATAAGAATGTCTACATCATCAAGCAGGACTACATCATCAAGAACCGAAGAAGAAGAATGAGATAAGGATGGAAGACCTTAACTCAAGACCATTCCCAAAATCTATAAGTCATAGTTTGAACTGGTTAGAGTCTTAGTACCAAAACCTCCTAGTGGATTCTAGTAAACCTGGTTTTCTTCTAAACACTAAGACAAAACATGAAGTTCTACAAGAAGCAATGAAGTCACTACAATAAGAAGGACACTACAAGAGAGCCTGAAGATGATTTTCAAGAATACCAACAAATGTGAAGCCTTGAAGCAACCATACCATTTATCAAGTTGATGGGTATCAAGTTTGTTTTGTCCAACCGTAGACCCAAATGGAAAACCTTGTGCATCCTTAGTGAACTCTTGGAACTTCCTGGATAAATATGTTTTCAATAAAGCTTTATCACTACAAACTTAAACCTTAACCTGGTCAAAGCCAACTTGGTTAAACCCCTTTTGCCATGTTTGTTGCTTTGTATGTTCACTGGTATGTTTGATTGGTATGATGTTTATTTATTTTGTTATTGTGTTTTCAATGTATAGATTGTACGGAGAGCAACGATCTTTTGTGAAGAGTGTGATTTCTTCACCAACATCAACAAGGCAAGTAATACACTGTCCATCCACCCATTATTTTCTATATGCATGGAATAGAGTTTTGAGTAGTATGCATGATAGGAAATTTTACTAAGTTATTATTATTATGCTATGAAAATCCTAGTAGTGTGTGGCCATGCTTTTACCTTATTATTTTGAAGTCTTAGTACTTAGTAGATGCTTATACTTTCTATAAATTTTGTTTTACTCAAGGTTGTGGAAAACTTCTAAGTAACAACTTCAATGAATCAACTGGGTGGATTTGGTTCTATGGCTGATGAGAGTTGAGTGTCTCCCCGAGGGGTGTTCACTTGAGGAATGCCACCTAGGAACAAAGTGATTATGATGTTCCCCAAGTTCATATTGCTTCCAGTGCAACCTTTTGACATATGGGCTCTGTCTTGATCAAATAAGTTGTGAGAGTTCAGCCTGGGCTTGACAAGCTGATATAGCATATTTATAGGTCGAACGGGTCTTGCCTTACTTCTGAAAGATCTCGTATCAATTCTCCCCTTTCCATGATGCACTCCGTGTGTATAGGATGTTTGGGCTAATTGAAGACAAAAGGTGAAAGTGCACAAGCTCTACAGATTCAACAAACTAAGATCTTAGCCTTGTCCCCAGTTATGGACAACTTCGAGCAGCTTGACAAGGATGGACGGAAGAATCACGTCACCATTTTTAATAAGTAAAAGTTGACTAAGTGAACATTAGTAGTGGTGCTTGGATCTTAGTCCAATAATGCCACCCTTTGAAAATAAAAGTTTGTTTTACAAAAGAGATAGGAGAAAACTGGATTTCTGTAAAGTTAGTCAAAACTCCACTCAAACAGATAAGCATGTAGTATTAGTATTTCCATTAATATCCACCATAGTGTTACTTGCCAATACATTAAATTATATTGACCCCCTTGTGGCTGCATATTCCATTATGAGGATGCATATGAAGACGAGTGATGATTTCGTTTAGAATCTCGAGTCTATCGTCAACATGTTTTGCCTGTGGCACATGAAGAAGATGAGGCTCAATGTTGTACTATGTTTTCTACTGTAATACTCTGTATCCTGCTAGTCTTCTAAGACTACGCAAGTTCTAGTGTTATTTTGTAAAGTCCAGACCATGCGATGTAATAGAATTTGACGCTTTTGCATGATATTTCATTTCATACTGTGGTGCTAGCAATTGATACATGGACTAGCACAATAACACAGGTGTTCTTGCATTATTTAAATGTGGGAACGCTACAAGTGCTCGTTATGAAGCAGCCACTCCCGCAGCAGTTTCCCTTATGCGCTTGGCGGAAGAGGAACCGATATCCAACCAGAGAGTGGATGGACTCCACAATTCTAGGGACTAGTTTTTCGGTTGTACATGTAAATACTACTGTAACTGTCGGTGCCGTGTATGAATAAAATCTCAATTTTTCTGATTGAGTGTTCTGCGTCTTGAGTACTTTTCCTGTATAAATATCCTATGATTGTTTGCTATGTATATCCCGGGTCCTTCGATTGCTGTTGCTATCCAAACGTTCACCCTTTTCCTAGTTAGAACAGGTTGTTGTGCAGTCCCCAACTATTTCGAGTGCGATTGTAGCTAGGAGTCACCCCTATTTTCTGTATTAACCTTTTGTTATGCAGCCCCCCGAGTATTTCGAGTGAAACTGCAGCTGGGATTCGCCCCAATTTTCTAATTTAACTTTTTGCTACGCAGCCCTCGAGTATTTTGAGTGCCACTACGGCTGGGATTTGCCCCAATTTTCTATTTTAACTACTACGCAGCCCCCGAGTGTTTCAAGTGCAACTGCGGCTGGGAGTCGCCCCAATTTTATGACTTTTTGCTGCGCAACCCTCGAGTGTTTTGAGTGTAATTGCGGCTGGGAGTCGCCCCAATTTTCTGTTTTAACTTTTTGCTGCGCAACCCTCGAGTCTTTCGAGTGCAACTACGGCTAAGAGTCGCCCCAATTTTTTGTTTTAACTTTTTGATGCGCAGCCCCCGAGTGTTTCAAGTGCAACTGCAGCTGGGAGTCACCCCAATTTTCAATTTTAACTTTTTGATGCGCAACCCTCGAGTGTTTCGAGTGCAACTGCGGCTGGAGTCGTCCTAATTTTTGGTTTTAGATTTTTGTTGCGCAGACCTCGAGTGCTTCGAGTGCAACTGCGGCTGGGAGTCGTCCCAAATTTCTTGTTTTAAAATTTTGATGCGCAGCCCCCGGATGTTTCGAGTGCAACTGCGGCTAGGGGTCGCCCCAATTTTCAGTTTAAAATTTTTGTTGCGCAGCCCCCGAGTGTTTTGAGTGCAACTTTGGCTGGGAGTTACCCATATTTTCTGAATCTTTTCCTATGCAGCCCCCGAGTATGGCTAGGTACATGGCTTTTGCCTGCACTCGGGTAGGGCTGCGATTGACTCATGATTATAACTATAAAACAGATAGAAGAAACTCCTCGCAACAGAGGGTAATATTGTTTGATGTGTTCGAACGGAATACAGAGATGGCCGAAATAGCCCTATTCTAAGTGTACTGAATTATAAAGTAAGCGTGTAAAAAAGACGTAGCTGTGAGACGTTCCATTAATTCTTGTAGAAGTTCCTTGTCTTTTTGGCCTTGAGCTTGTATGTGTCGTTCCTGGGTACTTCTCCTATGATATAGGGTCCTTTCTATTGGGATGTCAGCTTGTCGTGGCTCCCCTGTTTCAGCCCCATCACCAAGTCCCCTACATTGAAGGTTCTGCTACACACTCGATGGGCATGGTAGTTGCGCAAGCCTTGCTGATATATGGTTGTCAGCGCGAGTGCTTTATCTCGTGCCTCATCTGCCAAGGCGAGTGCGTCCTCGAGTTCTCCTCTGTGTAGGATGTGACTCGGGGCGCATTATGTCGAATTTCTACTGGTAATACTGCATCAGCTTCATACACCATGAAGAATGGAGTGTACTCTATGGATTTGTTCAGTGTTGTTCGCCGTATCCGAAGTACTAAGGATAGTTCCTCGGCCCACGCACCAGCTGCTCGCTTGAGTGTTGTGAGTAACTGCTTTTTTAGCCCGGCTGTAATTAACCCGTTTGATAACTCCACCTACCCGTTAGTTTGTGGGTGTGCGACTGATGCGTAGCTGATGTTGATCCCTAGCTCTTTGCAGTAGTCCTAGAATTCTTCTGTTGTGAAGTTTATTCTATTGTCCGTGATGATGTTGTGTGGTACTCCGAATCTCTGTACTATAGACATGATGAATTTTATTGCTGACTTTGCGTCATGTGACGTTGCTAGCATAGTTCGATCCATTTGGTGAATTTGTTGACTGCTACGAGCAGTCGAGTGTATCCGCCATTGGATGACCGACTGAGTGGCCCAACCATGTCTAGTCCCCACTGCTCGAAAGGCCACGCGAGTGGTATCATGTGTAGTTCTGTAGCTGGTACGTTTGGCCATGTTGCAAACATCTAACACACCTTGCAATGTTGTACAATAGCCTTCGCGTCATATTCTGTTGTTGGGAAGTAGAACCCGGCTCGAAAACCTTTGCGGACAAGGTTTCTTCTCCCTAGATGGTGTCCACAGGTTCCTTGATGTATATCCAAGAGTATTTCTCTTCCCTCTTCTGGGGTAACGCACCTCTACAATATGTCTGATATGCTGCGCGTGTGATGTTGTCCATCAAGAATTGTAAACGCCTTAGCTATGTGCATCACTCGGCGTGCTTTTGCCTGACCCTCAGAGAGTTCATTTTGGGTCATGTAATCTATGAGTGGTTGCATCCAGGTGGTTTCCACTTAATTTACTTGCTCTGTAGTATGCATGGATGTTGGTTCTGCTTCTTCCTCCAACTGCTCCGCCTTGCTTGCCTCCGAGTCCTCGACTATTTCCATAGTTCGTACCTTTCGCTTTATAGAGGGTTGGTTGATCTCCTCGTAGAAAATGTCGAGTGCTATCGGCGCACAAGTGGACCCTATGTTTGCTAGAGCATCCGCTTCTAAATTGCTTCCTCTGCCAATGTGTTGTAGTTCGCATCCATCAAATTTGCCCTCGAGTATTTTTATATAGCTCTTTATATGCTGCCAATTTTTCTACTGGTGCATCGCACTCCTTCATTGTTTGTTGTACCACGAGGTTCGAGTCGCCGTAGATGACGAGATGAGTGGCTCCATATGCTTTGGCCATCTTCATCCCGTGGATGAGTGCTTCGTACTCGGCCTCATTGTTTGATGCATTTTTGAAGTTCATCCGGAGTACGTATAATAATCTGTCACCTCTGGGGATGTGAGTATTACTCCTACTCCTGCTCCGGATGCTCTCTTGGACCCATCGAAGTACATTGTCCAGCTGCGCGACAGATCTGGCAATCTCGGTTGTTCCAACTCGAGCCATTCTGAGACGAAATCCTGGAGTACTTGTGACTTGATTGTTTTTCTTATCTCATAGGTTATATCTCGTGGCCCAAGCTCGATCCCCCACTTGGCCACTCGTCCTATTGCATTGTAATTGTTGAGTATATCTGACAGGGGTGTGCTAGATACTACAGTAATTGGATGCTCATGAAAATAGTGCATCAACTTTTTAATTGTCATATAAACTCCATACGCAACCTTCTGTTAGTGCGGGTACTGCTACTTGGATGTTGATATTACTTCACTGAGGTAATATACCGGGCGCTGCACCCTCTAGATGGACCCTTCCTGGGGTATTTCAACTACTAATACTGTGTTGACCACCTGTCCTGTTGCTTAAATGTATATATACATTGCCTCCTTTTCCTGAGGTGTCACCAAGATAGGGGGAGTCGACAAGGTTCGCTTGAGTGCGTGGAAGGATTCTCGGGCTTCAGGTGTCCACTCGAACTTATCTGACTTCTTCAGTGGTTTGTAGAAGGGGTGTGAGATCCTGGCGCAGGGCTCAATAGGATTAACAGGATACTCATATCAACAAGTTGCAACTTCTTTTCCGGAAGCTCATCTTGAAAGAACTCCAGTGTTAAGCGTGCTTGGCCTGGAGCAATTTGAGGATGGGTGACCGACCGGGAAGTCCTTCCCGGGTGCGCATGAGTGAGGACAAAGTGCGCAGGAAAGACTAGTGTTGGTCTGTGGGGTCAGTCTAGAGATCCTAGAGAGCTACCAGAGGTGACAGCCGCCGGCTAAGAGGTGGTCGGGGTGTTACATTTGGTATCAGAGCCGACCCTCGCGGTTACACGGGCGTGTGCGGGTCAGTGGGTGGACATGTGGGACATGTGCCGACACTGGGCGCACATACGAGTGCCAAGAGGGGAAGTTTCTGGACTGTAGGTTGACTGACGAGGGCATCGGTCTTCTAAGGGGGGAAGGATGTGAGATCCTGGCGCAGGGCTCAATAGGATTAATAGGATACTCATATCAACAAGTTGCAACTTCTTTTCCGGAAGCTCATCTTGAAAGAACTCCAGTGTTAAGCGTGATTGGCCTGGAGCAATTTAAGGATGGGTGACCGACCGGGAAGTCCTTCCCGGGTGCGCATGAGTGAGGACAAAGTGCGCAGGAAAGACTAGTGTTGGTCTGTGGGGCCAGTCTAGAGATCCTAGAGAGCTACCAGAGGTGACACCGCCGGCTACGAGGTGGCCGGGGTATTACATTTGGTATCAGAGCCGACCCTCGCGGTTACACGGGCGTGTGCGGGTCAGTAGGTGGACATGTGGGACATGTGCCAACACTGGACGCACAGACGAGTGCCAAGAGGGGAAGTTCCTGGACTGTAGGTTGACCGACGAGGGCGTCGGTCTTCTAAGGGGGGAAGGACGTGAGATCCTGGCGCAGGGCTCAATAGGATTAACAGGATACTCATATCAACAAGTTGCAACTTCTTTTCCGGAAGCTCATCTTGAAAGAACTCCAGTGTTAAGCGTGCTTGGCCTGGAGCAATTTGAGGATGGGTGACCGACCGGGAAGTCCTTCCCGGGTGCGCATGAGTGAGGACAAAGTGCGCAGAAAAGACTAGTGTTGGTCTGTGGGGCCAGTCTAGAGATCCTAGAGAGCTAGCAGAGGTGACAGCCGCCGGCTACGAGGTGGCCGGGGTGTTACAAGGGGAATTCTTTCTCTCCAAGATTTGATATGAATCTCCCGAGTGCTGCAATTCTCCCTGCTACCAGAGGTGACAGCCGCCGGCTACAAGGTGGCCAGGGTGTTACAAGGGGAATTCTTTCTCTCCAAGATTTGATATGAATCTCCCGAGTGCTGCAATTCTCCCTACTAGCTGTTGTACTCCTTTGACGTTCACTGGTTCCTTCATTGAAACGATAGCCTTAGTTTCTGCCGGGTTAGCCTCTATGCCTCTGGCGGACAAAAAATACTCGAGTAAATCTCCTTGATGTACTCCAAATGCGCACTTCTTCAGGTTCAGCTTTATCTGATACTCGTCGAGTTCTGCAAAAGTCTCTTGAAGGTCGTTGATAAGGGTTTCTGCCTTGTTCGATTTGACCACAATATCGTCTATGTACACCTGCGCGTTTCTGCCAATTTGCGCCTTCAAGCAGTTTTGCATCATACGTTGGTACATAACACCCACGTTTTTTTAACCCGAAAGACATCATGGTGTATCAGTACACGCCAAATGGGGGTGATAACGCGATCTTCTCCTCGTCCTCTCGCTTCATGAAAATTTGATTGTACCCTGAGTACGCATCAACGAAGGAGAGCCTCTCACAGCCTGCAGTCGAATCGATAATCTGATCGATGCATGGGAGTGAGAACCAGTCTTTAGGAAAATGTTTGTTCAATGAAGTGTAGTCTATGCACATCTGTAGAATTTCAGTATTTTCTTGGCTACAAGCACCGGATTTGCGAGCCAAGTTTCTATTTTAATCTCCCAAATGAATTTTACTGCGAGTAGCCTTTTGATTTCTTCTTCTATCGCTCTCTGCTTTGGTTCTGAGAAACGGCAAGTAGATTGATGTATTGGCTTTGCATCCTTGTAGATCTCGAGAGAGTGCTCGACGAATTTCCTGGGTACTCCTGACATGCCTGTTGGGTCCACGCGAAGATTTTTCTAGTGCCCACGGAGAAATTCGACGAGCGCGCTTACCTATATGATAGGCGGCATTTTGTACACGAGTACTGTCTTTGCTGGATCATTCGGGTGAACCTGGTATTCGGTTGTGTCCTTCTTCACATCGAACTCCATCTCTGGTATGGTTTTGTTGGTCAGGGGGACGATCGAGTGATTAGTCGTTGCTGCTATGTCTGCCAATTCTTGCTGCATTCCAAACGACTGTAATATTCTGTTGAATTCAACATCGCAACTATGAGAATTTTTATAATTTCCGCGCATTGTGATCATTTCCTTAGGTCCTGGCATTTTGAGCATCAGGTACGCATAGTGGGAGACTTCCATGAATCTCACGAATGTTGTCCTGCCGAGTATTGTGATGGCCAGTCGACAACCTCGAAGTCGAGCTTCTCCTTCCCGTAGTTTTCGCGTTCTCTGAAGACCTCCTCGGGTGTTATTGTACCCAAGGGTTTGACTGCTTCCCAGGCACAATGTCGTGGAATGAGTTCTCTGATAGCTTCAGGTTACTTATTGGTATGTTCATCTCTTTCAGAGTGTCTATGTAGATAATATTAATTTCACTTCCTCCGTCCATGAACACTTGATTGAGATCATAGCCTCTGATTTGAGCTTTGGGTACTAGCACTGCCTTTCCTGGGAAGAGGACTCGAAGCGGGTGGTCCGCTCTAGAAAATGTGATGCTTGCATCGGACCAGTCCAGGAACTCGGGTGTTGCACGGGGTGATATTTCCGCTAGATTCACCTGTCTGGTAATGATCTTTTGACTACTTTTGGAGGGGGCATCTTTCTATATCATGTACACCTTTCCTTTCGGCTCTGGGTATCTGTCCTCTTCCAGATAACCCACCCTATATTGATGTTGTATTGTCGCAACCTATTGTACGCTAGGTGCTCCTTGTGCTTGGGGTTGTTTGCTGAGGTTGAGCGACTGCTGGTACTGGGGGAGGTGGTGGCGCACCTATCGCCAGTGCCCCTGGGACATCCGGGAACCCTACCTGTTGGGCTTCTCTCTGTTTCCTGTAGGATGCTTCTATGAGAAGGTTGAATCCGCGATAGCCTTTCAATTTGTGGCTGGATCTGCAGATTCCATTGTCATCATTGTACATATGGTTTGGGCATGGCCCTTTGTCACACCCTGATTTCTAGGGGATACTCACCGTACGAACTGGATAGCAGATGCTTGGATTATGGGGCATAACTGCTCCCACGTCCCAGCTTCCTAGTAGGCCTGCGCTTATGCGCGACAACACAAGCCCTGCTATTCCATCGTCGATGTAAACTATCCACTAGAGATCAAAGGCACTTCCGTCGACGTACTTCAAACCATACACACATGGTACGTCAACGGCGTTTAACAAGTGATATCACAACAGATCTCTACGACACAAAAGAAGGAAATAACTTGCAAAGGGCTCTCATTAGAGCAGAGATAGCAAATACAATCATTCAGAGGGCACATGCCCCCAACAATACATCATTACCATACAGCGGAAGCATTCAACACGTCTGAGTACAGACAAGAACCAAATAGGCCTAAGAGGCCGGAAACAAACAGACGGAGCCCATCCACGAAGTCTCGGATCCTGCCCGGGTCCGCTATCTACTCGTCAGCAGTCTCGTCATACTCCACGTAGTAGCCACCATGTAGATCCTCGGAAACGTAGGTCTGCGGAAACCACAGCCCCAAAGGGGTCAGTACATATACGTACTGGCAAGCAAGACTCACAGTTCACCAAAGTGTAACCCGTCAACACCAAGCACAGATGCCTTGGGTTCAACGGAAGAGAGGGGATATAAAAGATGCTGCAACTGGCTGCGCTAACCAACTACAGATATTCTACCACTTCCGACTAACAGAAAGGAGATAAGATCGAGGATTGTAACCAACTGAAAGATAACTTCAAACAAACCCATCCTGGATCTCGCCCCTTATCCGAAGAAGCAATCCGAGGATAACTCACACAGTTGTCTTAAAGGTGAATCAAGTTATTGTGTCAATAAGCCTATTACTAGTCAAGTTGTTATTCATTGGGTGTAACATGGTTAATCATTATGTTGAAGTTGTCCTGAGTACTTGTTAGCCAGTACTTTCACCAAGTAATCCATAACCGCGGAAAACACGGCTTCTCGAGAAGATTATCCCTGCAGGGTTGCACCAATTTAGTCGTACACGCAAGAATAACCCGCCAGATGGGGAGCTAACCCACCAAGCGAGGTACTCTACACAACCAACCCTTCTTCGCATCAAGCCCAAAGCACCGCGTGCTGTGCGTGCGCGGCTAATCGAGCCCCCCGAAGAAAAGGAGGACCCTCATAGCACTGGAAGACCACGCCGCCCTAAATGCCGACTACGAAAGTTCCACCCTGGCGCCAAGGGTTCGTACCTGCATATGATGCAGCAAATGGAACACCCGAACTAGTACGGCGATTTGGACGAGATGCGAATCGAGTCAGTTGAGGGGGCGCCCATACTCGCTTCCCACATGCGGGTAGTGCGCTCATCATGGATCAGTAGACAAGACCCTTTTCCTATTAGGGTCGACACTAGCAGGCCTCAAAACCACGAAGGGCCTCCTGCCGGTGCCTTATCATCAAATTATTATTAACAGTAGCATTAACAGGATTGATTGATTAATATTCGAGCCCCCGGAACGGTAACAATAATAATAGCACGATAGTAAAAGAAGTAACCGACAACAGGCTCGAGCAAAAGCAAACCTAAACATGCTAGATAAGAACAGGCACAAGCAATGGCTGTAGGTATGGAGGTGAGGCAATATCAGGGTTCAGGGTATCAGGTGATGGGTTCGTAACAGAAACAACTACTACTAAGGCTAGCAGAAAAGAACAACGGAAAGTATCAGTAACCGAGGTTGAAAGGAACACAGTGGTTCATGTGAGTGATAACTTGCCTGCAAAACCCAGTAGCCTGGTACTGAGCTAACTCCTTAGAAGGGGTGCCGTAAGTATCGTCGGTCTCAACGTCGTCGTGTATCCGAGAAGAAGCAAACAAACAATGCAGAAATATAAACAATCAATACCATGGCATAGTGCACAATCAAATATGATGCATGACAAGTTAATAGATGCATCAAAATAAACTAATTGATATGATAACACAATTTAAATGGACATATATGCAATTTTGAGTTGCATATGAAAAGCCCATGGGTTTTGGTTAGGTTATTTGTTTTCCAACTAAATAACAGGTGCTAGTGGTTTAGTATGATGCATGCAAAAGGAAAACAGCAAAATAACAACATTAGAATCAAATTAAAATAGGGTGTAGCAATTTAGAATTTTATTATTAATTTAGGGAATTTTTGGGTGCCTTAAAGGTGACACACAAGTATTTGTTGTTTTCAACCATTTAAAATGTTCAAAACAAATAACAAAGTTGATATTTGAAAAGAACATCAAATTTTAGTTGGATTACATGTTTCAAATATTGAAATTGGAATTTGGATTATTTAATTATGAATTAAACAATATTAAACAAGTTTTAAATGAATTAAACAAGATTTAAATTGTTTAGGCAATTTTAATTATTCAAAACAAAAAACAGAAATTATATTTGAAAAGGTGAGATGAAATGGTATGGAAAACATATTTTATTTGCCATATTTGGAATTAGTATGAATTATTTATGGATTTTAGCAAATTACAATTGGATTATTTGAATTCAAATTGAAATTGCATTTTGAAAATTCAAAACAGGAAACAAAAGGTACCAAAAGATAGATAATTTAATTTGGATCAGTGTACATATTTTACTTTTAATTTTTGGAGTTATAATTTGAAAGTTATTTGCATATTGAATTAGAGGACCAATCTGTCATTTTTGAGGGACTTTGATTAAATAAAAACGTGCAGGAAACGTTTGTTACTGCGCTGCAGGCCAGCCCGTGCCACTGACCTGCGGGCCAAGCCCAGCGTGGCAGCCACGCGGGCGTGTGCGTGGTGAGGTGGCCACAGGTGTCACCGACTGGTGGGCCTGCGCGCGCGGAAGAAAATCCAGAAAAAAGTGTGCGCCCTTGGGGATTCGATCCCGGGTCGCCTCGCTTCGCTGAAGGATCTCAACCAATGCGGTGATGCGACTGTTTTGTTCAGTAAGGGGTGCGTTGCTTTTTGTAGTTGCTTCAGCGATTTAACTGTCGAAACTGACAGTCGCTGTGCTGCTGCGAACTACAGGCAGAAATCGAGCGGAAGACGATGGCGAACGGCGATGGGGTGCGGGTGTGATCTGTTGTCGAGGTGTGCGTCGTGTGGACGGTGTGCAGGTGCGTGCAGGAGGGGGGACGGGGAGAGGTAGCGCTCACCTTGTCTCTGCTGTCGAGGAGGTGCAGTTGCTGCCGAGGTGCAGTGACGGCGATCCTTTGCCGGCGACGGCGCGGCCAACTCCGGGCCTCCCAGCGAGCGGAAAGGGGACGAGGAGATGCGGGCAGGCGCCACGGTTCCATTCCCATCGACAGTGGCTCCTCGAGGTGGTTGTGGAGACCGGCGATGAGGGAGGCAGTGGGGCTGGGCTCTGACGGCGACGGCTTCAGGTTTCAGAACAGAGGGGCTCGGGGAAGAGGAAGAAGGGATCGGCGGCGCTAGGGTTAGGGCTTGGGTTTGCGGCTAGCAGAGAGATCGGTGGTTGTTTTTATGGGGAGAGGAGAATGGTACGGCAGAGAATCAAGCGGAGGAGGGGATGATCGACCGGCTCCGATGGGGTTCGTACAGAGATGACCTCAGCCAGAGGTAGGTGACAGCGATGGAGGGGAAAAGGGTACTGGGCCTAAGGGAAAGTGGGCTGGGGAGAGAAATTGGATGCGTGGGATTGCTGCTGCTCCTCTCCTCTCTTTTCTAATTTGGTTTTCTGTTTTTTTTTGTAGTTTTGCTTTTGGAAGAAATAGTTAGGTTTTGGCTTAGGAAAAAAAAATCAGAAAAATTAGGTTAGACTTTTTAGACCAAAAGCAACCAATTTCCAAGATTTGTTTTCAAAAGTGGTGATTTAAAATTGTGGTTTGTATTTGAAACCATAATTAAGGGAAATTTTGATATTGTTTAAACATTATGAAAACAAGGTATTTTAATAGGGTGGCCCCTATGGATTAAGAGATTAAAAATAGTTGATTGAATTGATAATGTTTATAAATTGGTTATAACTCAACTTGGGTGTTGTTTGAAAGAATTTGATTTGAAATTGGAATATTTTGTTAATTAATAGAAACAACCATTTAATAGGGTGAACCCTATTATTAGTTGGATTAGAAACATTGGAATGGTTTGATAATTGATAATTTCCAAATGAGGTGTTGATGATGATTTTGCTTTGAATTTGAAAACCAATTTGGAATTAATTAATTGAAATAAAAGCACCATTTTATTAGTTGATCAACATGGAATAAAATGGAACAATTTGGTTGTTTTCACTTGTTATTTTTATTCCAAAAGTTGTAACAGAACAAGTATGAAAACATTGTTTGAGTAAGGTTTGAATTTGAGTTGTGAAAACAGTGGAAAACAAATGCAACAATTTAGAAACAAAAGCAAACAACATGGAAACAATATGATGACATGATGCAATACTTAAATAAACATGCAACAAACATTCTAAGGGGATGGTTTTCATACTTGGGCTGTTACACCCTTTGTGTTTTTGCTCAATTGACATGGGCAGTAACCCGTCTTCCCGGATCTTCCGTGGCTGCCACTTGTGCTTCTGCTCCTGTCCACGTTCACACTCCTGTTCTCGCCCTTGCCTGCGGTAGTCATTGGTGCGACTGTCGGGAACTCAACTACCACTAACTCGAGTTCCATTTCATCAAAGGCCTGATTTTTGTGCCTCCTTCTCCTATTATGATCATTGTTATATCTTCTGTTTCCCTCGTGAGAATACAAGATCTCCATGCGATCTTCCTCGGGTGAGAGTGGGTGGGTGTTGCGCGCTGATTCTTCACCCTCCACCCAACTTTTTGCTACTTCCATGAGTTTGCTCGCGGTTCTCACCCAGACCGAGCCGACGTATTCCCTTAGGTCCATCCGGCGGAGCCCGTCACTGAAGTTGTCAATTGTTGTTTCGTACGAGATCTATTCTGCGCTATTTTTTAATGCGGTCCACCTCTGTATGTACCCACCTCTGTATGTACACACGGATGTTCTCGTCTGATCTTTGCGTGCATGCCTTCAACTGCCTGACTGTTACGGTCGTTTGCAGGTAGCTCTGAAAATCTGGATGAAATCGTACTCGAAATCTTCCCAGCATCTGCATTGTTGTCACCTTGCTCCCCTTTTTGAATCTCACAATGGTCAGGTAATCATTTAGCCACGCTTCGGGATCCTGATTGCCGTCGTACTTGGGTGTTTCAGCTATCAGGTTGAACCGCTTCGGCTTCCTAGCTTGGCAGATTTCTCTTGTGAAACAAGGAGACCACACAGTTCCTCGTCGTCCGAGTCGGTCGAATCGTACCTCGGGTTCTCCACTCGAGTTCTGGTTGTCCTTGACGGTGGCACTTCTGCCGCTCTTTCCTGACATGATCTGTCCACCTTGTTTTGTGTGAGTCGGTTCTGCAAATCTTGTCGGTCCTCCTCAAGCTCATGATGTGCTAGTTGGTCTGGTTTGTCTTTTGCCTTCGCCAGCTTCATGCGTGATGTTGGTGCTTGTGGGATGGGTTTCTGCCCTAGCTCCTCGCTCGCCATGTTGAGGCCTCAAAACATCTCTTCCTGCACTTCTTTGTGGGGATCACGCGCGTTGGTTTTATGGACATTAGGTGTGTTTGGAACTATAGAAGGCTTTCCTGAGGCGTTCTAGGTGTTAGTTTCTCCGTCGGACTGGGTTCTTTCTGGTCGTGATCGAGATCCAGCAACTTTTGGGTTCCTTTCATATACTCCATCGTCATATTTGTTGTTCACGACTGTCGCTTGGGATAGGTTGGTTTCTGCGATCTGTTGCCTGAAACTTCAGTCGAGTGCATCTCTAGGAGACCCGTGTTATCTAACTCTTTGTCAATCTTGTTCATCTTCTTTTTGTGATGGGCTAGCTTCCACCGATAAGCCATCCGTTCCTTCGTGTTGGCGTCTGTTGGGAGGGGGAGACCTTGCTCAACTAGCATAGTGACTAATCTTATTGTTTCCTTTAACACAAGTAGACGGGGGCACCCTGGTTTACCCCTCTTGCCTTCAGTCACAGATCCAGAGTTGGCGGATGGAGGGAGTTCACCGAGTTCACCATCGTCACTGATCGGTTCCTGATCTTTGGGTGGCGGACATTTCGACGGTTCCTCATCGGTCTCTTCTTCGCCTCTGTCTTCATCTTCACTAGTCTTGTTGGGTGGGTCGGTTATCTTGTCCCAGTCGTCACTTTCCGAGGATGATGGATTGACTCATCTTTCCATTGCTAAGAAGTGGACGTTGGGGTTGGCCGGGTAGAACTACTCGGAGCTCGTTTCCTCGAGTGAGAGCAGCGAAAAGTCTGTTGTGATCGCCTCCTCCGGTTGAACTCGAGTGTAATCTTCCAGGTGTAACACTTGCGTGCGACTCGCGCGGAAGTTTAGATCACCAATCTTAAGATGGATGATTGTGTTGAGGTAGTCAAACGCCGGGCACAATGCCGGTGGATGCTTGGTGAAATCAAATGACCCGAAACGGATCGAGTCCGCCCATATCATCGAATCGTAGTGCGATGATGATGAAGTCAAAGAAGTCGCGGATCCAGTGCCTCAGATTCCCACAGACGGCACCAATGTAGAGGGGGTGACCTTAACAATCCCCATGGTAAGGGACCCACGGTTTCGTGAAGGAAAAAGTCGTTGGTGGACTACTCGACTCGACGTGTTACTACCCATCGAAATTTATTTTGATTAGGTGAAAAGTGTCCATTACAACGGGTGCTGTTTGCAGATTGGATCTGGCAAAGTTCTGAATATAGGGTTTTCTGCCCCGTTCATGACCCCCTCCCGTGCTTTATATAGATAGCAGGGTCCCAGGGGACGTACAAGAGGTGGACTCGACTCCAAGTCGGTTACTACCCTTTCCTATTCTTGCAGCTCAAGTCTTTCCGTCTGCTTCGCGTAGGCTTCTTTCCCGAGCCTTCGCGTAATTACTCGTGGAGCCTACCAAGGCACCCCTTAGTGGGCCGCACTAGGTACACCCAATCGTGGAGGCCTCTCGGGTATCCCCACGTCAATGTCAGAAATATATTTCCGACATCCCGGGACATCTCATGTCCCCCTTACATTTGCTCCGTAAAGCGTGCAGCCTCAATTTCTCTTTCATAACAACTCCGGGATAAATTCCGGTAGTAATAGAAAACGTTTCTATCACTGCGGGACATCTCATGCCCTTTTTATAAATTCTCTCTGATATATAAAATATATCTATCACTCAAAAGCATTGTTCTGGTGATACTCCTAGTCGATACGGGCCTACCGATATATACACAAAAATAAGACCAAACTTAAGTGTGTTTCCCCTCCAGGTTCGATAGTGTGTGGACATGAAACTGGAAACTCTTTCCTATTCAATAATCAATAGTGGGTCCGTGAACACCCATATTGACTCCCACATACGAAACGAATAAACTGCTAAACATGTTGTTATTATACAAATCTCCCATTACTCACGATACTGAACTTACCTTAGACTATTGATTCCGGTATTGCATGTGAAACAATCTTTGGTTCACTAATACCTTTGTCTTGTCCTGTTATACGGTAATTTTCCTCTTTCAGGTTACTATATTATGATATCCCACATGATATATCATCATCATGCATTGTCTACAGAACTTATGGATATCAAGACTACCGATTGGGCCTAGGAATGTATCTCTGTTTTTACGGAGGAGTAATTCCCATCTCGGAACATCAAGATAATATACTCATTTAAAATTACCTAGTAGCTACCTTTATGTTCATCCTGTTTACGGTGTGACTCTTGATAGAACCAAAGTAAAACCTCGAGGATATATTATCCCGATAACCTCATGGTCAAAGGATCCATTATAATATAACCGTGTTGTGATATTATTCTAAGGACAAAGATGTCTTAGTGGAATATCTTAGCATATCAATCTACTTAGGAAATACCCAACCATATTGTCCCCTTCCAACAATATGTTATGCATTGATGTTGACATAAACAATGTCCATGACCTGGAAAACATAGTCATCAAACATTCAATGAATTAGTGACTAGGGTATATTTATGTGTTCATGTTACTACATGTGAGCGTGATTTTCCTCTTAATCTCATATTCAGGAATCACGTTAGTTATAGCATAGTAATATGAATCATAATTATGAAACAGATGTATAAATATTGTTGCCTTTTGGGCATACATCCAACAGGTTTTACTTTGGTACTACCTCCGTGCCGCAAAAGAAGGCGTATTCTATTTGCTTTGACCAATGCTTTGACCAATAATTAGTCTATTTATATATAATTTTTTGACATATAATTAATATCATTGTATTCCTATTCAAAAGTACTTCACTATGAGTATGAGTTCTATCACATATGTCGCATATTAAATGCGTAATCCTTGGTCAAACGAAGCGAAATACGCCTTACTTCTCGGAACGGAGGTAGTACTATCTAGAGTCACACCGTAAACTGGGTGAACATAATGGTAGCCGCTAGGTAATGCTAAAGGAGTATATTGTCTCGATGTTCTGAGATGGAAGTTACTCCTCCATAAAAAGAGAGATACAAGGCTGGGCTCACTCGGTATTCTTGATATCCATAAGTTCTGTAGACAATGCATGATGATGATTTACATGATGGGGATATCATAATACAGTAACAAGTAAAACGAAGCTTACCGGTTAACGAGCAAGACAAAGGTATAGTGAACCAAAGATTGTTTCACGGCAATACCAGAATCCATAGTATCAGGTAAGTTCGGTACCGCGAGTAATGGGAAAATTGTATAATAGCTAACAAGTTCAGCAGTTTATTCGTATAGTATGTGGTAGTAAATATGGGTGTCCATGATCCCGGTCCTGATTATTGGAAAGGAAAAAAGTTTCCAGTTTCATGTCCATACACTATTGAACCTGTAGGGGAACACACTTAAGTTAGGGCTGGTTCATGTGTATATCCGTAGGTCCGGATCAATAAGAAGTATCATCAGAACGGTGTTTCTACATGATAAATATATTTTATATATCAGAAAGAATTTATATGAAGGGCATTAGATGTCCTAGAGTAATAGAAACATTTTCTATTACTACCGGAATTTATTCCAGAGTTTTTCTGAGAGAGAAATTGAGGTTGCACACTTTATGGAGCAACTGAGGCGGGGCACGACATGTCCTGGGGTGTCGGAAATATATTTCTGACATTGTTAGATAAGATTGATGATTTTATTTAAAGGGGTCACAGGGTTCCAGAAGAGTTTCGGGCAAAAACCGAGAAGGAGGGAGCGCCGGAGGGGACAGGAATACCCCTCATGGCCGCACCCAATTTTTGGTGCCTGACGGGTGGATCCCAGGGCACCATACATTGGCACATCTATTTCTCGCATTTTTCCCGGATTTAATTGGAGAGAAAAAGAAGAAAAGAAAAAAAAGGAAAAAGGTGGAGGTGGACTTGGACTCCACAAGGGAGTCCAATCCGAGTTCCACAAGGACAGGGGTGCGGCCACCTTGTAGGTTGTCTCCCTCCCTTGTGAATTGAGGGAGGGACTCCTCCCTTCTAAGGAAAGTCCCATCCCTCATCCAACTATAAAAGGACCGCCAAGCCTTGAGGCAAAACATAATTACGTGAGCAATTTTCTCTCAAGTCTCTGTCTGGCTCTCTCTCTCTCTCTCTAGTAGAATTAGAGGGTCTAATTAGATCCCTCTAACTAAATTACAGATTCTTCTAATCGTGGTTTTGAGGTGTCCTCTTTCAGTTATATCTAGCTTCTAATTACTCTTTGTCTCTCATGTGTTGAGAGCTCCACCTTCATATACACATGTGCCGTCTAGTCCTGGACGGCGAAGCTCTCCAGAACTAGTCCTGGCGTATATGTGCATACACTCAGAGAGGTAACATGTGAGACCCTCACTCTGCTTGATCAAGGTGATGGACACGGGGAGTCGGCAACATCCCCACCCACAGACTTCTGCATGAGGATCTTCTACAGGCTTCGTCGACATCGTCACCGACACCTCTTCTACCTCTACGGTGATTAGTACACAATCTCGAGAACTAGATCTTGGAATTGTTATTCACTTGTATCTTCATAGATAGATCTTGGTAGTTGCATAGCTTGCATGATGAAATTTTAAATTCCCATACACGTAACCTAGTAGCAAAGCCCACACGAATGGTGGCGGTAGGACCTTGTTCCTCGGGAGGCTTCCCTTCTAGCGAAGGGGATCGACGAGGCCGATGGCGCCACACTCCTCTGGGACTAGGGTTTCATGGCGGTGGGCCATGATGTAGATCCTTAGGCTTCTATACCTAGTGTGGCAATACACTATTGGCAGTCGACGCCCCGTGGAGGCGTGGTGGCGGCAAAGGCTACAGACCATCAGGGTGGGGCCTTATTTTTTTCGATAAGGGGAGTTACCCTGGTCTCTGCATCCAAGAGATGCATATGACCTCTTTATTTTATTTATTCAACATAGACTGGAAAAGATCCTTGCAACAAACAAACATACAAGACGCAACCGCCAAACAGACAAAAATCACCACAACTAGTACAAACGATAGAGTAAAAACATGTCCTTATTCCCCCAAACACAATCATCACCGTCTCCCTGACCAAATTTAGAGAAAAGGCCTCGTGTGCACGCTCCGGAAATCGTCTCCGCCATCTTCCGCCAACCTATCTTCAGTGTGTAGGTCAAAGGGAATACCCTCGCTAGGACTGCCATCTACGTCGCCACTCACCACGACATCACACACCGCCATCGCCCTGCACACGTCCATCATCATGCGTACAACGTTGATATCAGTTGCGCCATGCCGCTGAGACTCGTCATCGTCAGTACGGTAGATGCAACAACGCTCCATCTTCACACTTCTTCATCCAGAACATGCTCCAAAAACAATGGCCCGAAGATGGAGAACGACACCTAAAGTACCGCCAAAGGTGGTTGGCCGTGTTTTCCAACCCTCTTGTGTGAAAGTGCATGGGCTCTCATTTTAGGTTTTAGTATTAACGATAATACTCGTGAAATAATGTTTTCATTGAGTTATTCTTTATTATTGAAGGAGTCTTCCATAGGAAATGCTTAAACACCATATGTTGGTTTCGAGGTTGAAAGAAAAAGGTGAACAAGATATAAATTATTGTGTGGAACTCAAAAGAAGCATGTTCTAACTTGTTAACGCATGAAGGAGCAAGATCTTGAGAATGCGACTTAAAGAGAAGAATTGAAAGTGCATCTAATGCTCTCTGTGTGGGTTTTAGATGATTAATAAGAAATGGTTAAGGGGATAATGAGTTATTGATTATACACAGATATTTAGTTCAATGTTGATTTAACCACAAGGAAGTTGAACACTTAAAATGGAGTAAATATAGTGTAGTAAAAAATGAAGACTTGGGAGAAAATCAGAGGACCTAGAAGTTTGTGTGTAATAGTTATGGCGGTTTTCGTAGTGGTATTCCCGGAATTTCTAGGGTGGAGGGGGGATGTTTCAAGGTTGTTACCCTGGAATTTGGGGCTTAACATGGTGTTTCTCCTTAGGTACCGAGGAATGACCCAGAACCTCAGGGCCAGCTCATAAGCTCTAGGGGTCATTAAATTTTTTTATGTCCGTAGATTTTGGAGGGCGTATTTAATGAGGATTTCTTTCCTAGTGGTTTCCAAACTTTTGAGAACTTTCATCTTTACCATTGTTGACATCTAAAGTTTGTTTTCACTTGATCCCTAATGATTCTTGCATCTCTGAGGTAATTAGAGAGTATATCTAGATCTACTTTTTGCTACTCTAGAGGACGAATTAGTAAGAAACTTGGTTGATTATGAGCAAGGTTCGAATGGTCAAGAAAAAGAACAATATGATCTTTATCTCGATAAAATTCCAATAGTAGAGTCTAATGAACGAAACATATGAAGTACTAGAAAGGAAGGGAGATGAAGAAATCCCACCTCCCGAACTAAAGCAATTATCGGAAGAACTCGGGTATGATTTTTTAGATGAAACCATAAGATTTACTATTATCATAAATTCTAATCTTTCAGAAAAAGAATGAGATGAGATCATGATGATATTAAGGAAACAGTAGAAATCCTTCGAGTACTCCATGGATTTGAAAGATATAGGTCCTTACATAACCACTCATATTCTCATATTTATGTAGGAAGCTGCAAAACCTATAATAGAACATAAACAAAAGATGTGGTAACAAAAGAAGTTCTATGGTGACGTGATGTTGACATTATTTATTCTTTATCAGATAGTACATGTGTAAATCCAGTTCATTGCGTACCTAAGAAAAGAGAAATCATTGTTGTGCCTAATGAAAAAAATGAATTGGTAACCCACTATAACTATATTATGATATAAAATGTGCATTATTTACGGGAAGCTAAATAACACTCGTTCATGCTTGTTGGTTGTCTCACAATTAGCATATGCTACAATATCATGCCCCTTGTGACGGAGTTTGCGCTCAATGCTGATGACACTTTTCGCTTGCTCGGTATGCGGGTGATGTTGTGGAAGTTTTTAAGATCATGGTATTGTGATACCCTTCAATGTCACCGGCGACGCTCCTCTATACACTGCATGCGATTGTTTTTCTAGTGATGGCCACCGTATATGTTGGCTATGCACTGCTTCACCTTGGGCACCTTTGTCTGCCCTTTCGCTTTCCCTTTGTTGCAACCTCTCAATGGTTCCTCGCCAATAGACTTCCGAAGGATCTAACGGTTTTGAAATTCTATATTGAGGTGGGGAATTTCCCTTTCTAAAAGAAAAAATACAAATATATTTTTGTTCGGCTAAGACACAAAACGAGACTAATCCAGAGTTTAATCCCTGAATTGCCCGAGGACCGAGGTAGGCCACTTTCACCAACTATTTTGAAGCGACAGCTTTGGTCCTCATTTTACTTCCCTTTTGTTGACCCATGCAGCCGCCGTGAGGGTTGAACACGAAGAATCTCCTACACATGGTGCTTGCTCACGCCCTAGACTGCCTCTCACGCCGTCGCCGTTTGACCACCCAGAGCAAGCATGCATGATGCGTGTGCCATCTGTTGATATCTTCTAATAGTACTATATTATCGTGATTTGATATGTTTAATTACCTGATTATATCAACCGGATGCCCCAAAAGCAAATCAACATGGAAAAGCAAAGGGGTTAGATTAGGGTACCGTCCAGCCGGCTCCCGTACGTCAACTGCCGGCTCCTTTTCCCTCCGGCCGGTCGCGCCTGGCTTTCTTCCGTGAGGCCGGCCTGCACTGCACTGCACCCACATCATCATCATCGCACTAATGCTACTAGTGGCACGGCTCACTCCAACCCCAACTCCAAGCCGACCATACACACACACGCACGCTATTTTTAACTTTAAGTAAGTAGCTTAATTACACACACCAAACAAAAGATAAAGTGAAGAACCATCACACATCATGCATGTACACAACCCTACGGACTTGCTCCATTTTTCCCTTTCATCAAAAAGAAAATGCATGTACACATCCCGGGTTTGCTGAAACAGTGATGCTCCGTCTTTTCAGTCTTTTTTGCAGGCCTTTTTAAAAATATGTATTGACCAGTTCTTGCATTATTTGGCCCTGGTATTAACTTGTAATAGTTACTCCCTCCGTTTAACAATAAATGACTTCCACTTGTCTAGATATGAATGTATGTGGATACTAGAACATGTCTAGATACATCTATATTTGGACAAATGAAAGTCATGTATTGTTGAACGAAGGGAGTAGATCCTAATCTTTTGAGCAATCGTGAGATTATCACTCAAGATTTTGACTCTATATATTTGTCCAAATAAAAAGATATTGACCCTATATTTGGTACGATTTCGACTCTATATATTTGCCTAAAAAAAAATTTTGACTCTATATTTAGACAGTTCTAAAAAAAGTTGTACTAGTAATAATGTAGGAGTATTATTTTCTCTCTTCTTAATTTACTAAGGTTGAAAACGTGGGTGCTCGATGGACTCATGTCTCACATACCGTGTACGCAAGCCACGTAGGTACGCACGTACCACACCCGTATGCACATATGAGAACTACGTGAGCCAATTTGTGGCGTGTAAGTCAGAGCGAGCCGTGAGCCGTGAGCCGTGAGCGAGTATGTGACACGAAAAGGCCTCTCGATCCTTTCCCCCCATCCTCCACCTGGAGAATCCAGCGACTGCCGTTTTTTTTTTTTTTTTTTTTTTGAACAAGAGTAGGTCTCTAAGGACCCAGTTGCTGCTTTCATAAAAGATCAGGGGGGTGAGTACAAAACAAAACTGGCCGTTTTACAACTCTTGCACTATGGACCTGCAAATTCGAGGATAAGGCCAGTTTTCTTACATACAAGACCCTAGGAAGAAAAGCTAAAAAGCAATCCAGTCCCTGGTCTTCTTCACCTCCCGTCGCCGGCGATCTCCAGACGCTGGTGTCGAGATACGAGAGCACATCGCTCGAAAACTCTCCAGAACCGGCGAAGAGCAGTCGCCACCGGCTGCCAGGGAGGAGGCGGGGACGCACCACTTGCTTCCTTCTCAGCAGCGAGCTCCGATGACGAGCTCGAAAGACCTCCGCCGCCGCGGAGGAAGGATACGGGCCGCCATGCCGGCCAAGAGTGGCGTAGTCCATCTTGGACTTCGCTTGATTCGAACAGAGACGCAGCTTGAAGAGTAGACGCCTCCCTGCAAAAGAAGAAGCCGAAACGCAGACCCCCTTCCTCCTCTCGCCTCCATGACCGAGGAACAGAGGAACGGAACCGACTCCAGACCAAAACTCTGCAGCGAAGCAGTGATGAACTCCAAGACTTGGGGTCCAACCTTCGAGCTTATGAGGATAGAAGGCAGCGCCACCAGACATCCCACCCGTCTCCAACCTCTGGAGCTCGATAGGAGGAAGAAAAGCAGCGAAAAGCTTGCTTGCTCTGCTCGGGAGAGGAAGCAAGCTCCACCTTGACGACATAAAGTCAGAACTAGCACCTAGGCAGCAAACAACAACGAGAAAACGAAACCTAACTCTACTCTGTACACGCCACGCGCAACCCACTCCTCGCCGCCGGCCGGCAACGCCGCCGGAGAACGAGCAGGAGCTCGCCGGCCCCTCACGAGAGACTCTCAAAACCTGGAGGCTGGTGGCTAAGCTTCACAGTCACAGCGAGAAGAGGGACTGCCGGTTAATTATCCAATTTTTTGGCAGAAGATTCGATCTCCATCTCGCTTGTGCAATCAGAACAAGAATTAGAATATCTTTTGAAGATAAGTTCATAATCATACGTTTTTTATAATGTCATAATCATACGTGCTTGGGGTCAATACTTAACTAATAGTATGCGTGATGTGGTGCGTCCAAGTGAAAGCTCAGTTGTTGTCATCCTGCCATTGGCGCTGATGTACGAATAGGAGAGGGAGTAGTTTTCAGCCGATGATCTTTTTTTTTTCATGGAAGCCAATGATCTTCAAAATTAACTGACAATTTCTACTGATTTACAGTGAGATGTCTTCGGGGAAGAAAAATAAAGATCTAACACAACCAAATGTGCAGCTTCTCTACTCTTATACGAGTACTACGGAAAAGAAACGTGGAAAAAAGGGAAGATGAGTGGTACTTCAAAATTGAGTATGCATGGATGGGACTTTACACTTTACAGCTTCCTCCAAGTTGGTACCCAAACAGGTTGGGTCGTCCTAGATAAATAACAAATCGATCGAACTGATCAACACCACAAAAAGTAAGTACTAGCTCAACAAATTTCCGCTTTACCAACATGGGACACACATCCCAAGACTGAATATATCAAGTGATGCAAGGACATGCATATTTCTCTTGTGTGTCACGTGTTTTCTATTGCATAGCATGTTTGCCACACCATGTGTGCATGCACTGATAATTTAGCTCCAAAAATTACAACTATCTGGGGGTGTTTGGACAAGGTGTACAGAGTCATATGAGCCAACGGAACGGACATTGTCTATTTTGCATATTTTCTTTTATTTCATCATATGTACTCCCTCTCCGTATCAAAATATAAAATGTTTTAGCATTTTGTAGATATAATGTATCTAGACATGTTTTAGTGTATAGATTCATATGCATCTTACACTAAAACATGTCTAGGTACATTATATCTACAAAATGCTAAAACATCTTATATTTCGATACGGAGGGAGTATATGCTTAATAAACCCCAAAGAGTGAATTCCACTTTTTATCTTGTATTTGCACATTTGTGACACTTCTTACCCCATTTAGTGAACCAAAATTAGAAATACACTAGATATTTAAAATTTTGACACATTTTTCTGTGGTCTGGCATTTTGCGTGGTTCGCTAGAATAGACCGGTATTTTAGGACCACGTCTTGCGTCAAAATATCTAAAAATCGGAGCGTACTATCGACGATAATATCCGGTTTTCTCTTTGCTATATGTTCAATTTCTCCTTATTGTCCTTATTTTTTAGCCTCAATCAGCACCTCACGTATTGCCCAACAGAAATGTATCATAAAAAGAGGGTCCAAAGTTTTTTAAATTGGTACTTTAGACGACTTTTTTCACTGGATGGGGTAATTAGTGTCACAAATGTATAACTATAGGGTAAAAAGTGAAATTAACTCAAACCAAATCAAGCAACAATTTTAACATTGAAATAATGTACTCCCTCCGTATCAAATTGTAAGGCAACATGTACCTAGACATATTTTAGTGTAAGATGCACATGAATCTACACACTAAAACATGTCTACATATATTTTGTCTAGAAAACACTAAAACATCTTATATTTTGATACGGAGAGAGTAGTTTATATAACAATTGAGATTAAAATTTGGAAAGTTCTTGAAAAATAGATGGAATTGTCCACTACACATATGAGCATGGAAACTATTTGTTTTTCTTTGGCAATCCAAATGTGCTCAAATAGATCATCTTGGAGTTGTTGATGAACATCTTGGTCACGAATTTCTGGTGTATGGCGAGGAGGTCTATGGACTCGGCTGGTAGATGATTTGGCTCGACAAGAGAACCTCTTAAGCCCTACACATGCCCATGTACTCGACGATGATCACACTCACTCTGCACAATCATGTTGCACTCCGAAGAGTTGCCTTGAGGAAATCTTGGAAGCGTCGGAGTGCATTGCGGCACGTTGGTGTCATTGTGGGATTCCATGCCCAAAAAAGACCGCCAAATCCACAAGTCATAATCTGTCGTGTACGACCATGGAAGTTCCACCATGACTTTTATATTGTCCTTACCAAGCAAATAGACACTTCTCCAACTTCCAATGCATGCAATCTATGCATACAAACATCTGACAAAATCCTCTAGCATCATTTTCACAAGACGCATGAACATATCCTTTGACATCCTCAAGCATCACTGAAATTTGTTCGAATGGTAGGTTCGATTGCTCGGCTTAAAATAGTCTTTGTATAGGAGAACATTGTCGGTTGGCTGGTCACGAGCAACTGTAATGTGCCCCGACATCAAACTTTGGTGATGGGGCAATGCATTATGGTGTTCCTCGAAGCATAGAAGAGCCTCGACGATGATTATGTCATTATCAACGGAGGATTCATCATCGTATGATGTGTACATATATTCATAGTAGAAATAGGCATCGTTGTTATCGCGTCGAAAAATATAACAACCAAATAAAATTCTTATCGAATTTCAACAAATAAAGTTTGCAATTTTTTTACTTAAAAGCTTGTCGAGTTACATGATCGAACACCGTACGTGTGGGCAATACCGAGGTGGAGGTTGGCGCTGGTGACGAGCTGCGATCGGCGAGTCGAGTGGTAGCGGCTGAGACGACCGAGCAATGGATAGAAGCCGCTCGAGCTCTGTCCCGCGCTCGTTCGACCTCGCATGGCGGCGGCGGTGCGTCCAAGACCATGGCCAAAATCGATCGAAAACATTAGTTGTAGCAGCAGCCGCCCGGGTGGTGGCGAAGACGGAGACGGTATTTAACAAGGAGAAAGAGGAGTCAACCACGAGAGAGAGAGGGTGAAGCCGAATGGGTGGCTGGCGAGGCGAGCCTATCGGGTGGTACCTGGCGAGCAAGACCCCTTGGAGGGTGGTTTTCTATCCGGACCTCGATCTGGGAGTGGGGAGGGGGGAGGCGTCGGAGCATTGATGTCCTAATCTCCTTTAGTAGAAGGAAATAATCTCCTCTACTCTGTGTGACAAGTGAGAAGTCTTTTCATACAATCTAAAAACAATCAATTAAGAAAAAAAATATGAAGTCTATAAAATAAATACATTTGCTAACATGAAGCTAGTATATTTTCTATTTTGTCACCATTTATCTACAATACTCAATCTGACATATCGAAATAATTTTTCTGTCATTGTCTTGTCTCACACAATACCGATTTCTAATCTGTCACCATTTATCTTTACTTCTCAATCTCACAAATCGAAATAATTTTTATGCCGTTGTCTTGTCTTGCACAATACCAAAGGTCGAGATCTCATTGATGCCGAATTGAAAATCAATAGATGTTGATGAGACACACTCATAAATAAACCATATCTTGGCACGCGATTGTGTTAGGCAAAAATCTTAACAAGAGATGGCCATATTTTGAGCTGATGATAGGCAGAATTATCTGTTGCAGGAAACACTGGGAACGACTCACGGGAAACGCGCAGGCAGCAGGGCGGGCCCACCTGTCGGCCGGTCCGGCGGTGCACGTACACGACGGGGGTTGCACGTACGGGCGGCAAATAATCCGGCAGGAGAAATCAGTGGTGGGGCTCGTTCCATTAGAGCGGGCCCCTCGCCGGCCATCTCTCCGTCCCGCGTGATCCTACTCTCGCGCCTGATCCGACGGTCCAGATCCGATCCCACCACCCCGCCACGGCCGCCTTCCTCCGCCTCTTCTTCTTGTATCTTGCCGAGTCTCTGTTCCCCTTCCGTTTAAGCTTCTCTCCCTTCTTCTTCTATCTCCCCCCTCCCCCATCTGGTTTCCTGGCATCTATATATAAGAACTCCGCTGCTGCTTCTTACTCCTGCTCCCCCTCCCTCTCTCGCTCTCTCGGGGGATTTAACCCGGTCTCTTTCGCGGCCTGTTTCATTGGAGGGATATCGGAAGGCTAGCAGAGAAGGAAAGGTTGGTTCCTCTTATCTCGTAGATAGATTCGTCCAGATTTTCTCTTTGATCATGTGATCCTATGTCTCTATATTTTCCTGGTCTAGCGTTTGTTCTTGCCCACGTCTGAAGTCTGAACATACGTACGTGTGTGCGTTTTGCTGTTCATCCCTCGAAATTAGTTCTGCGGGGCAGATGAAACTCGATCACGCGGGGATTTTTGAATCCTGCTACGCACCTCTCTTTTATCGTTTCGTTTTGGGGGCGGCTTCCTATGGCGATTACTCCGTTCCTCGATCGAGAGTCTTAAACGCGGCGATAGTAGGGGCCCTGCGCCTTGGATTAAGCGGCCTCCTCTGAATTCGAAGCACCGGAGGCGGCGGCGGCCATGGATGTTCTTGACCGGTTTCTTGATTCTTCTTCTTCTCTGTAATCCAATCCAATCCATTCCTCCGCCCTCGAACCGGATACGGCCTGCATGTTCGGGTCGGCCGGTTGCCTTTCGGTTAGAAAACGTATATGCGATGTCGCCGGGCCGGTAGGGAATGGATGCGAGGTGTGTTTATGTAGCCCGTACGCGTCAACTGCCCTCCTCTGTCCTCCGATTCCCGAAAGCAGGGGATCCTCATGCACACCTTTCGGTTCAGGATACACTAGTACCGCGATGTGCCGTGCCAGGTCGGGTACCAGCGATTTGACCTCCACGAGTAACCCGTAAGTTTTGTTTTATTTCAGGAAAAAAAAGGAACATAATTCTAATTAATTAAGGCTAAAAAAAACACATAGAACAAGGCCTAGGGTCAGTTCGATGCTGTTATAGTACGTGCATGGTGCGTTGTGGAATCTAAATTCCATGGCTGAATCAGGCAAAAGCTGCATTTATATGTATGTAGTGGCAAAAAAAAAAAAACGATGCCAAGTGGAACCTTAGCCAATACCGGGGTATAATATTTTTTTAGTATTACTATAATATTTTGACTAAGAAATTTTCTGCAATACATTAGTATTTGCTCCGAGGGCTATGTACAGCTACATGGAGGACCACCACACACGCATACGTACCTATACCTAACTAAAGGAACAGAACATACCCGGAGTATTTTATTGTGCGCGTTGATGTTGATTCCGTACGTCTTTTTTCAGTTAGTCATAGTGCCATCACATGCCGCTTCTTCTTATGGATTATCTCTCCCGCACGCCTGCTGAATCTGCGGCAACTTTGCTCTTGTACGAACACTAGTATTTATGTCAAGACTACAATTGTACACGAGGCTTGACAGAATCATTGAGTACCGTTGCGGTACCCTGAAAGTAGCGTCTCGCCAGCCAGCTCTCGCAGTTCACCAACATTCGCATGTGTAAGATTAGGGAAACCACACATTGTGGTGCCTTGTATTGCTCATTATATAGGAGTACAAGGCTAGAGTCCGTACCGTACAATACACGGACAGTTATACACAGACTACACATATACAACCATATATCTATACAAATACAATATGGTTATATATTCTAACACCCTCCCTCAGTCGCAAACGGGCGTCGACGAATGTTCAGACTGTCCCGAAAATCCAAGAAAAGAGGTGATGGTAGTCCCTTCGTAAAAATGTCCGCAAACTGGGAAGAACTCGGAACGTGTAGAACCCGGACCTCGCCTGTGGTGACTCGATCACGAACGAAGTGTAGATCAATCTCCACATGTTTGGTGCGCTGATGATGAACCGGATTCTGTGTCATGTAGACGGAGCTAACATTGTCACAGAAAACCACAGTAGCACCAGGCACCGGTCGATGAAGCTCCTGAAGAAGCTGCCGTAACCAACAAGTTTCAGCCACCACATTTGCAACCGCCCTGTACTCAGCCTCGGCGCTGGACCGAGAGACCGTGTGCTGCCGCTTAGCAGACCATGACACCAGATTAGCGCCGAGATAGACACAGTAGCCTGAGGTAGACCGTCGTGTGTCTGGGCAACCAGCCCAATCAGCGTCAGAATAGGCCGTCAACTTGTGTGAGCTGCGTCGGAACAAGGTGAGACCATAGTCTGTGGTGCCGCGGATGTAGCGAAGAACACGCTTGACAAGAAGCAAATGATTAGCCCGAGGATCATGCATATGGAGACAAATCTGCTGCACGGCATAAGAGATGTCTGGCCGAGTAAACGTGAGGTACTGAAGACCGCCTGCAATGCTGCGATACTCGGTTGGGTCTGCAACAGGATCACTGGACTTGGCTGAAAGTTTGGAAGCAGTATCAACTGGAGTAGAGATGGATTTGCACTGTAACATGCCAGCTCTGTCAAGAAGGTCCAATGCATACTTCTCCTGCGAGAGGAACAGACTGTCCTTGCTGCGTGTCACAGAGATGCCCAGAAAATAATGGAGATCGCCCATGTCCGTCATACTGAACTCAGTACGGAGAGAGGCAATCAAACTGTGCAACAATGCTGAGGAGGACGCAGTCAGGATGATGTCATCCACATAGAGCAGAAGATAGGCCATGTCAGCGCCGCGCCGATAGACAAACAAGGAGCTGTCGGACTTGGAGCCAATAAACCCAACCGATGCAAGGAACGAGGCAAACCGTTGAAACCATGCCCGAGGCGCCTGCTTTAAACCATAGAGAGATTTGTTGAGGCGACAGACCTTATCAGGGAACTTGGGATCAGTAAACCCAGAAGGCTGGCGAGCGTACACGGTCTCAGTGAGAGTGCCATTGAGGAACGCATTCTTGACGTCCAGCTGATGAATAGGCCAGTCACTAGATAACGCAAGAGAGAGCACCGTGCGAATAGTGGCTGGCTTGACGACAGGGCTGAAGGTTTCATCAAAATCAATACCTTCGCGTTGAGTAAATCCACGGAGCACCCAACGAGCTTTGTATCGTTCCAAAGAACCATCAGACTTCAACTTGTGACGATAGATCCACTTGCCAGTAACGATGTTAGCATTGCGAGGCGGATCAACGAGGTCCCAAGTGTTGTTGTAGAGGAGAGCACCGTACTCCTCAACCATGGCTGAGTGCCAGTTCGGGTCCTTGAGAGCACCACGATAGGTCTTCGGTATTGGAGATAATCCCTCAACATGAAGATCAAAAATCGTCTTGGGCTGCACAATTCCTCGTTTGGCACGAGTGAGCATGGTGTGAGATGGCGGTGGCGGCGGGTCCCGCACACGTCGAGGCGGCGGTGGTGCAGCCGCGGGCGCAGCACCAGGAGCGACGGGCGCCGGAGCCGCGGCAGGAGGCGCGGCGGGTGGCGGGGTCGCAGCGGAGGCGCGGACGCCTGCAGCGGCAGAAGGTGCAGCCACTGGCGCGGCCGTTGCCGGCGCTGCCGTGGCTGGGGAGCGGCAGGCTGCCGCTGCAGGGGTGTCGACGCGCGGCGTAGCCGCGGCAGAGTGCCGTGGCGAGGTCGCTGGCGACGGCGACCGTGGAGACGGTGACCGTGGCGGGGTCGGCGGTGCTGCAGTGGAGTCCGCTGCGGGTGGTGCCGTGCTGGGCACGGTGAACGGCATCGACGGCATCGGCTGCTCAGTATCCTGCAAAAAATCATAGGTATGCAGAGTAGGAGTAGTAGATGACGAGGATGGAGTGGAGGCGAAGGGGAAGGTGGACTCATCGAACACGACATGGCGGGAGATGATAATCTTTTGGGTAGAGCGATCAAGGCATCGATAGCCATGATGCTGGGATGGATACCCAAGGAACACACACGGGACGGAGCGAGGCGCAAGCTTGTGCGACGCAACGGCAGTGGTGTTAGGGTAGCAAAGACATCCAAAAACCCGAAGACCAGCATATGCAGGATCCACGCCAAGTAAGGCACGGAAGGGAACACGATCCGAGATTGCCTTAGAAGGCAGCCGATTATGCAACAAAACGGCTGTGTGAAGTGCCTCAACCCAGAAGCGAGGCGGCATGCTAGCCTGAACAAGGAGCGTGCGAGTAATGTCGTTAAGAGTGCGAATAATGCGTTCAGCTTTACCATTCTGTTGCGAAGTATATGGACATGAAAAGCGGAGTGCAATTCCATGGGTTTGGGCAAAAGAATGGAGGAGGGAATTATCGAACTCACGACCGTTGTCACACTGAATAGCCTGTAAGCGCGCACGAAACTGGGTGAGTGCCAGTGCGTGAAGGGATGACAGATGTGAGAAAACTTCTGACTTAGCCCGCAGAGGATAAACCCATGCATACTGAGTGAAATCATCGAGACACACGAGATAATATTTAAAGCCAGAAATACTCTCAACAGGAGATGTCCACAAATCACAATGAATTATTTGAAACGGAGTAGTGGTAACACGGTGGGTAGAAGAAAACGGAAGACGAACATGACGACCTAATTGACAAGCCTGACACAAGCTACTTTTATTCTTTTCCCTAGGAATAATGGAAGAACGAGCTAAGGACTCCATGACAGGCCGCCCCGGGTGCCCAAGCCGACGATGCCAGAGTGCAGAATCAACAACGAGGAGGGCGTGTGGCCGGCTGGTGGATGAAGGGCGGATGGAGTAGAGGGCTCCGAAGCTATTGCATCGAAGAATCTCGGTCCTGGTTTGCAGGTCCTTCACAGAAAAACCAAGAGGGTCAAATTCGACGGAAACACGATTATCAACAGTGAACTGACGAACAGACAAGAGATTTTTGACAATGTCAGGAACAACTAAGACATTACGAAGGTACAAAGGACGAGAAGAAGTGGAAATAGGAAAACGCGCATGTCCGGTACCGGTGATCGGAAGGGTGGAACCGTTACCGACAACGACAGCACGTCGAGAGAGAGAAGGAGGAGACACGGAGTTGAGCATACCGGGATCCGAGGCGAAGTGCGAGGAGGCGCCGGTGTCCATCACCCACTCCCTGGTGGGTGCTTGCAGTCCCATAGTCTGGAACTGGTTCATCAGCGCAGCCTGATCCCACGAGGCCGAGGAGGGTGCTGGAGATGCTGGGGCACCGTGTCCATAAGCGGGTGCGTACCCGTAGGCGTAAGGAGCCGGGGCGATGCCGTACGGGTTCTGGGCGTAGAACGCCTGGGGCGACGGCGCGTGGCGCGGCGCGTAGCTGGGAGGCGCGGCGTAGGCGGGCTGGTGGCGGCCGAGCATGCCGCCCTGGCCCCCGTAGGGCCACATCTGGATGGCGCCGTTCCAGGGGTACTGCGGGGACGGCCAGGAAGGAGGGGTGGCGGCGGTTGGCGCAGCGGAGGGCGCGGGTGGCGCCGTGGCGGGCGCGGCGTCCTTGGCGGCGTCTTTAGCAGGTCCCTTCTTCTTGTTCTTCCCCTTGCCCTTGGCAGGAGCACCAGTGTTGGCGACGAACGCCGTGTCAGTGTTACGAGCACGGCGATTCTTCCGCTTCATATCCTGAAGCGAGAGGAGCGAGCGGCACTTTTCGAAGCTGATCCCAGGCATAAGGGAGATGAGATCGGCTGCAGACTCATACTGCTCGGGGAGACCGTTGAGGCAATGGATCACCATCTCCGCATCATCAACGGGAGAGCCAAGATCAGCAAGCCCATCGGAGATCGACTTGACCTTCTGAAGATAGTCGGTCATGGTCATCTCGCCCATCTTGACGTCGCCGAGCTCGGCCGTGAGGTGGAGCTGACGGTTGATCTTGTGGTCGTTGAAGAGGCCATTGATGTTGTTCCAGAGTGCGACGGCGAGAGGATCGTCACCGGGCGTCATGACGGCGTCGAGGATACCGAGCGAGACGGACCCATAGAGCCATGAGACGACGGTGGCGTCGAGGAGGGACCACTCGGGAGTCGGCGCAGCAGGGGCGTCGGCGTCGATGTGATCCAGGAGGGCGTACTTGCGGCAGGCGGCGCGGAAGAAGGTGCGCCACCGGCGATGAACGCCGGTGTCAAGCGCGAGCTCGACGGGGACGTGCCCCTTGATGGAGGAGAGGCCGACGGCCTGGGCATGCAGCGCGGTCAGAGAGAAAGATCCGGGCTGCGAGCCCGACCCGGAGGCGGCGGCGCCATGGGAGGGCAGGACGACCTGCTTGGAGGCGGCCGCGGCCTCGGCCTTGGCCTTGTCGGTGGCGTCCTGGAGCTCCTTGGCTGCTGCGAGGGCCTTGGCGGCTTCATCGTCATCGGAGAGAGACATCAGAGAGGAGGTGAGGCGGGCGGCGCGGGCGTGCGGAGACGCGGGCGGCGACGGCGCGCGGAGGCGGTGGTCTCCTGGCGGCGGCGGAAGGTGGGGGCGGCGCAGGCCTAGGGTTTAGGGTTTTGCGTCTGATACCATGTAAGATTAGGGAAACCACACATTGTGGTGCCTTGTATTGCTCATTATATAGGAGTACAAGGCTAGAGTCCGTACCGTACAATACACGGACAGTTATACACAGACTACACATATACAACCATATATCTATACAAATACAATATGGTTATATATTCTAACAGCATGTGTTCAAAATCGACTCGGTTGGCCTGGTTGATTTGATCCGTGTATCATTTTTCGTTCATTCGCAGGTGATCATCGAGCTAGTTGGCAATGGATGAACACATGGGGAGGCGGACGGTGGGCGGCCTCCTCTTCACCAAGGGGGGCTCCATCCTGCTCTTCAGAGAAGACAGCTCCCGCCCCAAGCCGGCCGGACGCTCCCAGAGCCGCGGCTGCAACGGTGCTCGGCGTTCGGCGGACAAAGGCCGGCAGACGCAGAGGGAAGCAGCAGCACCCACACCGGCAACACCAGCGCCCAGGAGATCACAACCTCTCAGGAAGCCTCCACAGGGAATTGGCAGCAATCCAGCGAGAAGCTCCAGCTGTGGCGAAACCGATAATGGAGCCACAGGGGAGGCGACGGCTCCGGGTGCCGGGCGTGACATCCTGGCGCGTCTCAAGGACAGGGTGAACGCGTCGAGGAAGCGGTCGCTGGCGAGGGAGATGAGCAGCCCCTCCTCGTCGTCCTCCTCCGGTGGGTTCGGCGCCAGCTCTTCCGCCCGGTCGTTGCCGTCGTCGGTGTCGAGGCCGTCGCGCCGGCCCGCGTCCCGGGTGAGGAAAGGGGACGGGGCCGAAAATGCAGGCGGTGGTGGCGTGCGTAGGGGCACCGCCGGTGGAGATGGTGGTGATTCCAGGAGGAGGAATGCAGATGGTGAAGTGGTGATGGTCGAGCGGGCGGCGGCACCGAGGGAGCACGAGACGCCGTTCATGTCCGGGTTCTTGGCGAGGTACAGGCGCAGTCTCCAGGGAGGAGCGTCGCTGGAGGACGGCGCCGGGGACTCCAGCGCGTACTGGCGCTTCGACGTCGAAGGCACCGAAGAGGTATCCGATCGACATTACTTGTTTCACTCACTGCATCTTGATCATCGTTCCCAAATGACAATGTGTCTAATCTTTTGAAATTGCGTTGTGCCGTCGCAGCTGGAGAACTACTTCATGCGCAGCGACCGGCACCGGGCGATGAGGATGGACATCGACGGCATGTCCTACGAGGTACTATATGCTTACACTGATCAATTCCCTGTCCTAACGTGTTCACTCTATCGGCACACTGATCTGACACTGTATTTTGCAGGAATTGCTGGCGTTGGGCGACCGGATCGGCACCGTGAACACGGGCCTCTCGGAGGACGCCTTGCACAAGTGCCTGAAGCGAAGCCTGTACGCGGCCACGGCTCCGGAGACGCACCAAGACTGCGACAGAAAATGCAGCATATGCCAGGTGAGTTCATCTTGCATAGTTTCTGACAGAAAATACAGCAGATGTATGCCAGGTCAGTTCATCTCGTGAAGCGAAAAGCTTCTGACCCGTGTGATTTATATTTTTCAGGAGGAGTACTCGGGTGGCGAGGAGGTGGGCAAGATGGCGTGCACGCACTACTACCACATCGCCTGCATACAGCACTGGCTCCGGCAGAAGAACTGGTGCCCCATCTGCAAGTCCGTCGCCGCCAAGACCAACTAGCTAGCTAGCAGCCGTGTGTCTGAGCTTGCTCAGTCAGAACTGTAAAAAAATTCTGCCATGTCTAGACACAGCAAATCTGTATTCTTTTCTTCCTCTGCTCTTTCTAGGGTGAATCATTTGTTTTGGGCCTGCAACACTTCTTGGTCTCCTTTTCAGTTCACAAGGTTCAGTGAACGAAGAAGAAAAGGGGACAGGAAATAAACTCTTGGAAGGTGGGAAATTTCAGTTGCTCGATCAGTAGGTGCTCTTGTCAGTGTTCGAAATTTCAGTTGCTCGATCAGTAGGTGCTCTTGTCAGTGTTCGAAATTTCAGTTGCTCGACCAGTAGGTGCTCTTGTCAGTGTTCGATTCATGTCCTCCCTTTGTGTTGTATGTACATAGTCACCTCTTGTCATCGTTGAATCTTTTCAAGAGTAGTTAAGGACCCTCCGTTCCAAAATGTAAGCCTTTGAACGGAGGAAGTATGATACTCCCTCCGTCCACTTTTATAAGTCCCACTTCTCACTATAGAAATGCTAAGAAGTGGGCCTTATAAAAGTGGACGGAGGGAGTATTTGTCAACTGGCACTTCCACCCTGGTCTGATCTTAGTCGACGGGCATCTCTCGGCTCCCTTTAACCTATGTAGTGCTTCTGGACGTGTGTGTGCATCCACACGCTATACCTTATCCAACGCGCTCAGTTTTATCAGTTTCGAAATCAAATATGCGAAGTTGTTTGGAGACGTGTACACAAACCTCATCCATACGAATACAGAAGTTGACAGGAACGATATTGATACGACTACTTGCGAGACACCTTTGTTCCTTTCTTACTTTTCTTTCCCCACGGTTCCTGTCAACGCTGAGGAGTGGTCCAATAAGACCACAAAGCATGGAAGCAGTTGCAGCCGGTGGAGAATCTCTCTACTTTCTCTACGACAATGGCTGCTCTTTCCTTAAGAGCCTCAAGTCGCCAGGATTTGGAAACAAGCCAATATGCCTCTCCAACCCTACAAATCACATCATTTTTTTTCTCCAAATTCAGAAAATATATAATTGTGCAACGTTCACAGAGCCACTTCTTTACTCTAAAGCATTCTCATGAGTGTAAATACTCCCTCCGTCTCAAAATAATTGTAGTAGAAATGGGTTGACATGGATGTATCTAGCACTTTAATACATCCAGATACATCCATTTCAGTGACTACTATTTTGAGACGGAGGGAGCACATAAATAGCACAAACCCTTTGTTATTATTAAGGTGACCACCAGCAAAGTTCCGAAAGTCGCTAAGATAGTATATGTACAGATGTTCAGACAATAGTCTGCAAATAAATTGATAGATATCCTAGCCCGATGAAGAACAATACACCATCCTATATCGCCACATGGCCAGGAAGCAGCACTAAACTATGGCACGCTATTATTCACTTCTTTTCGTTCTGGCTGAACACTAGCTTGAGTTTGCTGAAGACAGATCCCAAGACAGAGCCACTGGGGCTGTTCGTTATTTTGGTGCTCGCCCCCTTCTTACACATCATGGAAATAAACATACAGAGGTTGAGATAATGAGGAAAGAAGGCCCCTAAGTCCACATTGCATCAACACCGGTCAGCCAAAGCACCCGGTTATAATATAAGTGACATGAAGTGTTCCTGCAGAAATCAACGAGCCACAAGTTAAAAACAAAAGCAGCTGCTACATCATCACATCAGCAATGCTTACCTAGAACTACTCATACATTATGGATGTACCATCTCCATTTCCAACCAGTGCAGAGTACTTGGCATTTGTCGAGCCACAGGGTTAAATTTCCAATGAATTTCCCCATCCTCATCCTCTGTATACCTCTTGTACATGTGGAATTGTTTGGAATATTTTTGTTCTATTCTACTCCGGCCATAGGTGTCTTTTCATGCGTGGTAGGGCCACAAGTATGGACGTTCCGAGATTGTACCAGTACCTCCAACCTTTGGTGGACCAATTGATGGTAAGTATTTGAATTTCTTTCAATAGCGCGTAAGCATGAGGGCTATATTTAGTCATATGCAACTAGCTACCTGTCACTCTGTCAAACTGCTTCACAGCCAATACAGACTGCCTAAAACATGACCTGGCGAAGTATGGTTCTGCTCTTGGGCATGATTACCATGCAGCAAGTGAGGATGGACCTTTAGCCAGATTTTGTAACTAATTTTGGTGGCCAGCGATTTTCCTGGCTCATAGGTTTAATGAATAGGCATGTTACATTAGAAAAACGGATCACCCTTACTGTATGCAGACTTCAATAGTTTAGTTTGTAAACATTGAAAATCGCCATGCCTTGGTTGGAGCATGGCTTAACGGCATACCTTCAGTATTGAAATCAAAAGTAAACGTGGAACTGGATTTAGGAGTATGCGTGTATGACCACATTCCTAAATCCAAGCTTCCAAGAACACAGATAAATTAATTGTAAACGGTGCAGAAGAACTTATTTACTTATCTTTATCTGTCCTTGTAGTTATAGCAGCATCGAGTAGGAAAACTAGTTGCAAAAAGGGTGACGCATTACCTGTACGTGATGCACCAATTAAGGCTTTTCAACCATTAAGAACCTTGTCTGGATCTAGCTGACCGCTATAGTAACTGGAAGCAACAGCTGAGAGCTCCAACCTTCCTTTCCACTCTTCACCAGGCTTCAAAGTAATGGGCTTCTCAATAGCTGCAGGCTCGACACACAACATCTGCTTATATTCTTCATCGCCAAAATCTTGAATGGTTTTTGACCTCTTGTCCCATGGATTCCATACAACTACAGAAGGCAAAATGATAACAGAAGCATGAATGTTCTACCAGAAAACAAAAAAGTTGACACGGCTAGGTACAGTAATCACTACCAAATTAGCTTACCAGCATCTGGAAGCCCATCTTTCCTAAGGACGAATGTTCTTTTCTTCTCATGATCAATAATTGCAATTTTTGGTGGTGTGTCCAGATATATTTTGTCGACCTTCACAGCAAAGTTTACAGGTCAGCAGCTGTAGCTTCATATATCATATGTAATAATAAAGGTGGTTTAATTACCTCTGATTCAAACACAATAGCATCCCCCTGCTCTGTGAATCGCTTCTTCCCGTCCAGGTTGTCAAAGTAGTCCAATGTCTCCAGTCCTTCAATACGCACTTCGCTAAGGAAATTTGCAGTCTCAGTAAGCACAGAATAAAGTTCTGAATTCTCAAGTATTGGAACAGATGAAGCTACAGAAATTAAAAAACATGTTCAATGTTATTCACAAAAATGTGCATTTAAGATGACCATTAATTTTTACACACAACAGCAACTGTGCACCAATGTGCTTGCACAGTTGCACTGTGATAACACTTTGGTTACGGATTTTATGAATGTGTAACTGAAGTAAAACCGTATAAATCCTGTTCCACAGCGTCCATTATCTAAGCATGAGGACAAAAAAATATCTAAGCATGCGGACAAAAATTACTAACACCATGCTCTCTTCTACCCTTGTAGGCTCGTGCTCTCACAGTGTCCACTATCTAAGCATGATGATGAAATATCCTAATACCATGCTTTCCTCTACTCTCGTACTATCAGTTCCCCTTCACCTGAAGATAATCTTAAAAAAAAATACAACCAATCAATAAAGGTGTTGCATCTACCAGCCTTGGTTTCATACAAACGCCACAACTATCACGTACATGAGCCTCTATACTTGCCAATATGAAAACCAGAGTACTAACCAGCATATTTTCTACATCTGCTCCCTTTGTTTAACTGAAACTACTGATCTTGGTAGCAAAAAGTGGACAGGTGATGCACTGTTGCCTAGTGCTCCAAACACATATAACACTGGACAGCCTTCCACAAACATAATTTCAATGTTCCAATTCTGAACCCTTGGAGAAGTTTCAGCTCAAAATATTTGGGGATGAAAACTTTTTGAGAGAAGGGAGGAAAAGGAATTGCGAAGCATACACGTACCTTATATCAGACACAGATAAGTACGTGTGATATGCAAATGTAAATGAGAAAGGTCTTGCATCAGCATTGGTGTTTCTAATTCGAGAAGTGAGAAGCAAATCTCCTTTAGGTCCAAGAGCAACTCTTAACCGAAATTCAAAGCTGCAAACCATAGTTGTCCAAAGACGTGAGGAGTAGAACCAGATATTTGCAACATGAACAAAAGGAACAAAACATGATCACTGGATGGTTGAACGTGAACCTGTGAGGCCAAATCCTGAGATCTTCTTCAGAAGGCTTTAGAATGAGATCAGCAAAAGTTTTAATAGCAGTGTTTACTGGGAGAGGTGGGGGATTATCATCAATCAACCATAACCTATTCCTTGCGAATCCATGTTTCTCGAGATTTCCATGTGTTCCAAACTGCATTCATATGGTTCTTTTAGATGACTGGAGCAGACAAAAAGACTACAACAAATTTACGGAAGTCATATAGATGAAGTTTGCATACTTGGGGAAAGCAAATGGGTATGCCACCACGAATTGCTCCCGGAGACTTGAAAATGGCCTGAAAGGGATTGCACTTTGAGACCACAATTCAGAGATGCTATAATCACTGCAGTAACACATAGAAAATCGAATAATTCAGCAAAATATGCATGTACTATAATGTGGGATTTCTCATTTAATGGGGTTAAACCACCTTGGTGCAAAAGAAATAAAACCTCTGTAATGACCAATAATACCAGGCGAAAATGAGGGAGTGGTTTGTGGCTATGCTCAAAAGGACACTTGGTCAAATGGGGACAAACAACAAAATTAATTAGTGGGACAAGGATGACAAGGATGTGCCAATGCATCTTATAGAAATTTATCGATACAACAAATAATGTGTTAGCTAATGAGGTCATCCATGACGTCATGAATAGTTTTGTACCTTGCTGCTTACAAAAAGCAACTCGTCTCCACGGTCATTCTTCCAAGAGGTTACTTGCCCTCCATATAGACGGACCTAGCAAAAGACAGGAAAAATGATTAGCATGACTGGTCAAAGTCTAAAAGGTGATGATAATTGGCAATAATTCAACGTAGGGACCAGCCATAAATATTTAGTTTGCAGCATATATAATTCTTGAGATTTGGAAAAATAAGGACATAAAGGTTATGCAGCAATAATGCAGAAGAATTTAAAATGAGTAATCTTTAGTTGACAGTACCAAACAGGAATTCACAACCTCCTTACCTAAAAGGATTAACCTAAACATCTGGATAACAAAAAATGCTCACCTACTAATTTCATGGCACAACTCATTCACCCAAAAAGGACACTATGGTCTTTGTAATAATAGTTCCACAGGCCCACAAGTAGGTTTTCTTAGCCACTTGGCACTGATATACTTACAAATGTCCTCAAATAAACCGGGTGTCTCACCTACCTAACAACGTATAACCAAGGGAGGGACCATTCCCTCGTTGGCAACGTTTATATACTTACAAATGTCACATGATGGCGAATTACTTTTAATGAGATCAAATTTGACCCCCTTTTTTTTTCTACCTTACGAATCTCAATAAGCTATAAGGGCTCCTCTGAGGAAGAGATAGACAAGAGTAGTCGCTACTTTGGCAAAATTACCGCAAAAAACAGCATAGAAATATAGAACCTCATGTTAGGAATTACATATAGCTACTGGGCTGTGTCTGCTGGTCCCTCCACTCCAATAATACATGACTGGGAAACAGAACAACACATCCTCAAGGTCATCTTGAAATCCTAAAGTTGTCTTTAGCACCGCTAAGTTCACAGGTCCAAACACCTCGAATAGCCAAGTGCATCAGTCCAGCAAGACCCTGTCATGCTAAGCAGCTGGCACAAGCTGACAGCTACAGGCGCCGAAAGGATCACGCCTATTATCCAAGTTAAATTCGGTACGTGGCTCATTCAGCCTAACACGCCAGAACTAAAAACAGAAACTCTAGTGTGCTTTGGTTCCCACTACTTGCCATAAAAAACTGTAAGGAAGAATAGGATGGCACCTCCCCTAAAATGGCCATCAAACGCACAAATGGGACCAAATGCAAGGAAACAGGGGATTAGCCATCGGTGGACAGGTGAGGGGATAACCTAGTCCCTCTCGCTTTCAAGTAGCATAGTCGGTGCGTCTTTCTTTCCGGTAGGTCCCAGGACAAGATAATTGCCTGCATCATCAGACTAAAGTCTTATCACCCAAAACGTTTTAGTACAGTCCAGCTGCCAAAGCTGTGAATGCTACGGTGACGTATGACCAAAACGTGATTTCACAAAATTCCCACTCCTTTTTTTATTTTCTCACCGGAGTCAAATTCCTCGACGATTGAACAGCAACAGCGCCGCTAATTTACTCTGATCAAGAGGTGAGAGAAGGAACAGTCAGCTTGCTACTGGAAAACAGCGCGCGCCTCCACTTAGCCTGACGGTGAACCCTATCGCTATCAGCGCGGATCGCTTAACGTTCCGCGTTCATCTGCCACAAGCGCAAAACCCGTCCGTCTGCGCACCCTGAGCACTTCATCTCGAAAGCGACACACTGAACAGTCGTGAACCCGCACAACGGATCCGCGAGAAATGCGCCCCAAATCGAGTCCGGGCGCTTTGCTCTCGAAAAAAAAAATCGAGGCGGTTCGGGGGAGCGGGAGAAGCGGCTATACCTCGGCGGAGAAGCCGCCCGGGTCGCGGAGCACGATCTTGTCGAGGCCGGAGGGGCCCTTGGCGCGCTCCAGGAGCGGCGGCTGCAGCTTGGGCGACTTGGGCGTCGGGGGCGGCGAGGACGCGGAGGCGGCGCCGGCCATTTCCCCAGCACGCGACGCGAGAGCACCAGCTTGGGGGGCGAGTGGAAAGGGAAAAGGCAGTGGAGTGGAGAAGAGAGGAATCCGAAGTGCGACGGCGACTATTTATAGCCGAGGCGAGGAGGAAGAAGGAAGTGGTGTGGGGTTGAACTGGCGCTTGGAGCGAGCCGGGCTGCGCACAGTTATCCTTGGGCTCATCAGCCTGCTACACGTCAACGTGCTGGGCCTACACTACGTGCATAGGCTTTGCTGGCGTGTCCGGTCATCCATGTCATCTTCTCTTCAACTATTTGTACTGGCGCGACAAATTTCGGCACGAGTGTTCAAGCTCACCATCACTCACACGATAAGGAGCGCGGAAAACGTGGTTTGAGGACTGTTTTCGGCCGCGGTGGAACAGAAACGGCAAAACCAGGCGGCAATAACACCCGAAAACAGCCTCAAATTGCAAAAAACAATGTTGCAAAATTTAAAAAGAATTTCGATAATTAACAACAATAATTCGACAATTAAACAATTAAATATAGTTTTAATATCTACATGATAAATAAGATAGTTTTAACCATATAGACAACAAAAGAGCCCAGTTTTACATCAAAAGAACCACATGAAAGTGGTGAAACCATCGTGAACAATCATCACTCATCATCATTGTCGAGACTTCTTAGTTAGGATCATGGACGGGGTGCCATAAGCGTACAGGTAGAACCGTGGGGGGAACGTGGAAGTACTAGAAACGAGGACACGATTTATCCAGCTTCCGTACGACGCAACTATGGCGACGTTCTTACTCCTGCAATCTCGCTAAAATCAGGGTTAAAATCTAAACTATATAGAGTACAATCGTGTATCAGGGCCGTCTCCAGAAATTGGGGGCCCCGGCGCGAAATTCAAAATGAAGTTTACCGATCGAGTATCATCGTACCGATAATTTTCAGTTTTTTCTATGGATGATGACATGATTCCCATGAGAGACAGGAGTCGAAGGAGGGGCATCGATTGTCGAAAATACGAGGGGATTCACTAAGTTGATCCTTGTCAGTCTACACGCTCGTGGCATACTAACATTCGTCCGCAGCAACAAGCAAAGTCGAACAACAACTAAGCGAGTTACTCGGATAGAGTGAACAAACTCGTAAGGGACTGGGAAGCCGAGTGTTGGCTTGCCTCTAATGCACCCGTGCCAAAAAATAAAATAGACACTGAAATACGAGAAAACGATTGAGCATATTTGTATGTGATTCTATACCGCGAAAATAAATTACTTATGCAATACCTAGTGATATGTCAAACACTAATGCTTTAAAAAAATGTAGCGTGCAAGCTCTAACGCCCTCGTCGTGTAGCTTTTTTTTGGTCACCCTCTAGCTTTCTTTTGGAGATGCACGTTACTGTTTTCTTTCTTCTTGAGATCTTTTTTTTTTAGATAACTATCCACCATTACACATTAATGCTTACAGGAATGCCCACCCCAACTGGTGGTTCTAAAAACCAAACTAATCGACCAATGTCATTGTAAATAGAAAATCTAGCTAGCCGATGCGCCTCTTTATTTGTTGTTCTTCGTTCGAAAACAACAGGAAACTGCTGGAAGTCCCTTCTCCTTGCCTCCATCTCATGCATGATCTGGGCATAAGGTCTCATAGTGCCTCCGTTAAAACTTTGCACAACCGCGAGACAATCACTCTCGACTACCACTTTCCTTGCTAGTATATCCTCCGCAAGAGACATAGCCTCTCTGCAGACCATCGCTTCTAGTGTCTCCGGATCGCTGCAACCATGAAATACCACCGCAGAAGCTCCCTGGAAGAGCCCCTCGCTGTTTCTCGCCACCGCCGCAATAGTCCCCTTTTTCAAGTTCTTTCCCACAACAGCATCGACGTTGATCTTGACTACTCCCTCCGAAGGTGCAGACCATACAGAACCAGTCGAAGCTGCATGTGGTGCACTGATCTTTTGTCTCACTTTCTCAGCGCTTCCCAGGTCAGACAGAAAATTTTGGATGACAGCATAAGTTGACAGAGGACTCTGATGAACCTTCTCGTGAATTACCTTCCTTTTGGCATACCAAATCGCCCACATTGTGACAAAACACGTTGTCTGATCAGCTTCTGCGAGCGTATTGATCATACTGAATATAAAATCTCTGGCATGACTGAATGTAGAGTTGCAGATGTGCTCCACGATCTTCTCATCAACTAGGGCCCATACACTGCGTGCCAGATAACATTCAACCAGAGAATGTTTCCATGAATCCGGGGCACCGCAAACATGGCATTTATCACTCGTACTCATATTCCTGTGTTGACGAACATCTGCAGTTGGAAGTGATTGTTTCGCAAGTCTCCACAGAAACATTTTAATTTTTGATGGTACCTTGGTTTTCCAGATAGATGTCCAGCGTTTTTGCTCTCCTCGAGTATCAGAACCAGATGCAGTACCATCAAGCCAGGCCTCTCTCCTGTCTCTCGTCTCCACCAACATCCGGTATGCCGATCGGATAGAAAAAATCCCGCACCGATCGTACTGCCAAGCCCAAAAGTCCTCTTGTTGTCTCGTACTCAATGGAATGTTTCTGATTACCTCTAAATCCATTGGTAAGAAATATTTATCAAGCATTTCTTCGTTCCAGGCCGCTCTTTCTTCAACAATGTAATCTTTCATAGCCACCGGAGCATCCTCCAGAAGGCAAGCAATGGGTCGAAGAGAGCCATCCCTAGGCAGCCAGTTGTCATTCCATACATGGGTGGAATGCCCATTGCCAATTCTCCTTATAAGCCCTTGTTTAAGGACAGTTAACCCCTCAAAAATACCTCTCCAAACCAAAGATGGACAGCTGCACATCTCAGCCTGCAAAAGATCAGTATTTGGGTAATGCCTTGCCTTCAAGATTCTTGCACTCAATGAATTTGGATCTTGTAACATTCTCCATCCTTGTCTTGCAAGTAAGCTGAGGTTGAATAGTTCAATATCTCTGAATCCCAACCCCCCCCCCCATTCCTTTCGGTTTGGTCATCTCCTTCCAAGACACCCAAGCTGTTTTGCGGGCTCCCTCTTTGCAACCCCACCAAAACTTGATCAGAAGAGAATTTATATGTTTGCATAAACCTCTTGGTAACTTGAAACATGACATAGAATATGTTGGAATTGCTTGTGCAACCGATTTGATAAGGACCTCTTTCCCCCCCAACAGAGAGGAGTTTCTCCAACCATCCTTGAATTCTCTTCCATACTCTATCTTTCAGATACATAAATGCTCCATTCTTAGACCTGCCCACATCAGAAGGCATTCCAAGATATTTATCACACAAAGACTCATTACTTACATTAAGAATGGCTTTGATCATGTCTCTTTTATTCTGTGGGCATCCCTTGCTGAAATAAATAGAAGATTTCTCCCTGTTTACTTGCTGCCCTGATGCCTCACAGTAAATATCTAGCACCTCCTGTACTTGAGTAGCACTCTCACCATCAACCTTAAAAAGCAGCAGGCTATCATCTGCAAATAACAGGTGGTTAACCACCAGAGCCGATGGTGCCACCCTAATACCTTGAAGAGCCGATGATCCACTTCGATGTTTCAACAGGCATGACATGCCCTCTGCTGCAATTAAGAATAAATATGGCGAGATTGGGTCTCCTTGGCGTATACCCTTAGAAGGGGTAAAAGGTTCTAGTTTCGATCCATTGAATAAAATCTGAAAAGAAACTGTAGTGACTAAATTCATAATCATCGTTACCCAAAGTGGATGGAAGCCAATTTTCAACATAACCGCCTTTAAATAACTCCATTCCACCCTGTCGTATGCCTTCTTCATATCCAGCTTCAGAGCACAATAATGTGTCTTTTTGCGTCTCTTCTTCATATAGTGTAAACACTCATAAGCTGAAATGATATTATCAGTAATAATCCTCCCCGGTACAAACGCCGATTGCTCTTCGGAGAAAACCTGAGGTAGGATCACCTTCAACCTATTTGCAAGGACTTTGGAAGCAACTTTATAAATCACATTGCATAAGCTTATTGGTCTGAACTGACCAAGATCATCCGGACTGGCTACCTTTGGTATAAGCACAGTAAAAGTTTTTTTATACTCCTTATGTCCTCTTCTCCCCTTAGAACATGGATCACCACCGAAGTAACCTCCTCTCCACACATCTCCCAATTCCGCTGAAAGAAGTGCGCCGGAAAGCCGTCAGGCCCTGGGTCCTTCGTAGGAAACATCTCAAACAAAGCAGTTTTTACCTCTCCTTGTTTGATCTCTGCTATCAACTTCTCATTCATAGGACTAGTAACTTTACTAGGAATAACCTCCAGTACTGGCCTCATCTCGACTGGCCCCTCGGACTGATACAACAAACGGTAAAACTCGGTTGTCATTTGCTCCATCTCTGCATCATCCGTGGTAGTCACCCCATCTGGTTTTTTCAGTCCCTTTATTTTGTTTTTCTTCTTTCTCTGGCTCGCCTGAAGATGAAAAAACCTAGTGTTCTTGTCCCCCTCTGCCAACCATTGGACACGTAATCTCTGTCTCCACATTGTTTCCTCTCTAAAACTCAGTTCCACCAGTCGGTCCGTGATTTTTGTTTCTTCATACGATGGACCTACCTGAGACTGGTTCTCCCTCAACACGTCAAGTCGCCGAGTGAGATCTTTTATTTCTTTTTGCACATGACCAAAGGTGTCCCTGCTCCACCCTCAAGATTTCTAGCCAACGACTGTAACTTCTCGACCATTGCCTGCAATGATCGTGCACTCCCTCCTTCGAGCCACCTAGCCTTTAACATGTCAGCATTGGACTCGTGGGATTCCCACATAATTTCATATCTGAATGGCCTTGATTGCACCCTTCTCCTTGCCTCCTCCTTCCACCGTAAGAGAATAAAACAGTGGTCTGACGAAACGGAATCGATATGGCTTAGCTCCGCCATCGGATACCTAGAACACCAGGGGTCGGTGGCTAACGCTCGGTCAAGCCGAGTTCTGCTATATGATCCTCCTGCCACTCTTTTCTCATAAGTCCACCAGTGTCCCTTGAACCCCAGATCATGCAGGCCACACACGCCTGTTACCTCCCGAAAACCAGCCATTTGGGAATGGCTACGGTTCACCAAGCCCTCGTGCTCTCTCTGATGGAGAACCTCATTGAAATCGCCCATCAACAGCCAAGGAAGATCTGACGAGGATTTGATGAATTTCAACATATCCCATGTCTTATGGCGTAGATTTGTTTGAGCTTCGCCATAAACACATGTAAACCTCCACTTGTCACCTGTACCATCGTCTACAATAGTGTCAAGGTGATATTGGGAGTACGGTAAAATCTCAACCTTTAGATTATTATTCGAAAATAAGCCAATTCCGCCGCTGCGGCCCGAGCTACTGATTGCAAAAGCTTTATCATAACCTAAATAAGAAGCAAGTCTCTCCACACGAACTTTATGGATTTGAGTTTCAACTACACAAAGTAATGTGGGGGCATATTTCCTCGCGAAATCGCGAAGCTCATTCACTATCGCAGCATTGCCCAGACCATGCCAGTTTATCACCGAGGCATTCATTGCTCCTGCGGCGCTCCTCGGAGCCCGCCTGATTTCTTGACATCTTCTTCGGGGTTTTATTGTTGTTCTGTTTCTTCCGATCTCTCGGATCAACATACGTTGGAGGTGGTGGAGGAGTCCCCTCCCTGCTCACTCGATCCTCCTCAGCTTCAACACTTGGTTTGTCCGACAGTAGCGGCACATTGCTTAGCATCGCATCTTCTCCATTCCCCCTGCTAACAGTCGAAACAGAACCATCCAGATCTGCATCAGAAGCAGTCCTTTTCTTTGGTTCCTACTCCTTTAATTGCTTTCCTCTCGCTCTTTCATCACGGTTTCCCCTCTGGTACTACGATCTTGGAGGTGTTTTCTGTGAGGGTTTAGGCATTGACGCTGCACCCTCCAATTTTGCCCCGTTCCAAGGCGTATCAGCCAGCATCCATTCACCATACTGAAAATCCCTAGGGTCATGAACCCCGCTTCCGCACTCCTCAAACTTGTGGCCCAACCTGCCACAAACGTTACAAAACTTTGGAACTTTCTCGTATGTCACTCGTAAGATCATCGGAGCTCTCCCCTCCGGAGACAGAGTAACAGACCGAGCCAGTGGACTGTTCACATTAATTTTCACTCTCGCTCGAACGTAATCGACCCCCACGCTCCAGTTCATCACCTCCACTTTCTCCACGTCACCAATCCGCGACGCCAAATCCCAGACAATCTCCTTCTTTCTCATAAGCTCTGGTATTTTGTGAATTTGGACCCATGCATGAAGGCGGTCAAGCTTTACATCCTTCACCTGCGTAAGTCCATCATACTTCTCAATACACAGACCAAAGTCTCTAAAGATCCACGCTCCTTCTTCCATGATCCTCTTCCAGTCGCCCAAGCACGAAGCCTGTATCACGAATTTATCCTCGACTGGCCTCCATGTCACCCTCCTCGCTGGTCCCCACGCCGGCATCAAGGTTTTGAAAAGGGACGCTGCACTGAAGGATTTATCCGAGTGTAGCCTTGCCACAGCCATCCAGGTTGCCTCCTCCTTCATCTTTTCAAGGTTCTCCCCTCCAACCCTGACTTCCTCCCTCTCTGTGCCCTGCCGATTCAACTTCTTCAACAGTTCTTCCCAGTTGAGATTGTCTCGCGGCTTCCAATCCACCAGAGCGTGATCTCCGGCCGCCGCCATCGCCCCTCCTTTCCGGTGCAGCCCCGATCCCCTACTCTCCCACCTCAGCAACGATCAGGGGAGAGATCGGAGAACCAGTTTCACACGAGAAGGTCTTCCGTCCCCGCCGGCGAACGAGATCGCCAAACCCTAATCGCGAGAGCGTACGCGAAGAGGTATTGTGTAACTGGATTTCCTTTCTTAAACTCTTCTTGAGATCAGATAGGCACGTTACTTAACTCGTTAAACAACACTGTATTTTCTAGTGGACCATTACGATGCCCATTTGCCCATGTCCCTCGGTTAATAAAATGTGGCCCATAATCCCAATACCTTCCCTGCGTTATTGGATCTTCATCTCCATCGCGACCAAGAACGACCAAAAACAGAACAAGCACTTCCATGGCGGCGCTGCAACTCCCGTTTTGATCTCTTACATCTTCGAGCAGAATACCTCCGCCTCACCTTGCAGAACATGGATAAGATTTGGGGGCCCCAATTTTTTGGGGGCCCTGTGCTATCGCACACCTCGAACACCCTTAAAGACGGCCCTGGTGAGTATGGTTTCGCTAACTCGACGAGGATGAACTTCCCGGCGAGTTGGCTTCTAACTATCTCTTGTTGTTCTCTTGCTCCCGTCCGGCTTTATATAGATAGCTGGACTAGGTCTTACAAAAAGGAAACCTAGAAGACTACGGAAAGTAATTCTATACTTCGAAAGTAAGGCATCCGGCTTCTTCTTCAAGCCGAACCACGTAGTGGGCCGTGGTCCGGGTTCTTCTAGAATCCGGCTTCCCATGCGTCAGCTTACTTGGCCACCCAATGGACCTCACTCCATTGCATGCGGGCCACCCTGGCAATCCGGGGCCTTTGGCCAATGCCGTACATACCCTAATTGGCATATATCCGACAGCAGTGGCGGACCTAGGATTTTGCCATTGGGTATGCCGTATAAAATATTTATTGTCCATTTCGATCAAATGTGTTTGCCAATTGAATAAATAATTATAAATTTGCATTATAATACGGTATATATGCGACGAATGAATAATGTGTAACTGAAAGATTAAGTACCAAAGTTGCATTACCACACAAGTAATTCAAAACTCATACTAATAGTCTAAATATGCATAAATGGAACTTACCGTAACGCTTCCTTAAAGATATGAAAGTGTCCGGATTTGAGCAAGTCCGTAGGAGATGTCCTTATGCAACGACAGCGCGACGGAATACCTAGCCCTAGTCTTGTAGAGAGTAGCTAGGCGAGTGCGTCGCGTCAGGGCGCCGTCGGCAAGGGACAGTTCGATCGGAAACAACGGCGGCGTGACGACTGGCCAATACGTTGAGAGAGCGAAGAGATCTAGCAATCTATTCTAGACGAGAAAACTGCATCACGTACGTATGTAGAAGCTAGGCGGTGCGTTGTTAGCTAGCTACTCCCTCCGTTCAACAATAGATGACTTCCACATATCTAGATATAGATGTATCTAGTCCACACACGGATCGATCGATCGATCGGTGTCTCTGTATCCCAGGTCGGTTGGCCGCCTGCTGTACGTTTAGTTTTTTTCGTACGTAGGCGCTGATGTACGTACGCGGGCTGGATCGCAGGGTATGCCCCGGCATACCGGGCATACCCTGTAGATCCGCCACTGCCCGACAGTAACCCCCAAGGAGAATTAAGACTTCATCTTGCCATCTTTTGTTGATTTGTATTCTTCTCAGAAAAGTCGGTGTTTTAGTCTTGAATCTTCTTTCATTAAAAATTCTAATGCGAAACTCGGATTTCTGGAATCCGGTATTTCTTCCACGAATCTTCGCACAGAAGGAAAGCGTGCCGTGAGAGATAAAATCATGCTTATGTCATTGACGTTTGGTTTCGGTCAAAAGACTGAAACCGTATCTCTGACAGATTTTGCGCGAGAAACAAAGAGATAGATATTATCACCCCGTCTCCTCGTATCCCGAACTTTTCGGTGTGACACGCGTCAATCATCCAATGGCTAAAATAGCCATTGGGACGAATCTCGGCGAAAACGGCTATAAATGGCCTGCCTCGAGCCCTCCGGTCCTTCTTCTTCCTCACTTCTCCCTCGAGCACTCCAGAGCACCAGCTTAACGGCGAATTCGAGAGAGAAAGAAAGAGACCGAGCAAAACTTCACCGGAAACCCATCATCGGCGGCCTGAGTTATGTTCCACGGCTGCGCTGCCAAGAAATGGCATCCGGGAGACCTTCACGCGCGGCTGAATCCGCCATCGACCCCGAGCCCGCGGTGGAGACCCTTTCTCCCTCCGCTCCGCTGGTTCCTCTGAGCACCTCCACGGGCGCGCCAGAGACTCCCGCGAGCGCGTCGGCCGGCGGAGACCCTAGCTCCGCGGCCGGAACCATGCCGTCGCCATCCTCTGTTCCTCCTCCTCTTCCTGTCTCTGAATCGGGAGACGGGGAATCTTTTGCCCGCGCTGGTGAACCCACGGTGGCTATCGTCACCACCAGAGGCAAGGAAGACAAAGGCGGGGACTCTGGTAATTGGAGTCAGTGCAACACTGCACCGGCTCTGATGAGGAGTCTGGAGAATGACGGATTTTTTGCCAAAGATAAATGGCAGATCGGCGAGGACGACATGGAGCCATCGCCGATGGATGAAGAAAGGGTTGTCCTCGCTTCTCACGTTATGAGAGGTATGGGTTTCCCACCTTCCGCCTTCTTTCTCCAAGTTCTAAACCATTATGGGGTTCAACCCCATAATCTTCCTCCCAATTTCATTCTCTACATCGTCGGGTTTCAGGCTCTTTTTGAAGGGTATTTAGGCATAGAACCTAGGCTCGACTTTTTCCAATACTACTTCAATGTGAAGCGAAACACCTCCGACGGTGTTCTCCCCACCCGCGGAACCATATCCTTTAACCTACGTAGGTTTAGGGGAAAATGGTTCCCGAAAATCAAAACATCTGAATCTGTCAAATTCTGGACGGGTCCGTTCTTCTACCATCCGTATGTTTCGTTTCTTGTAAAGGAGATGGGCATTCCGTCTTTTGAGAATTGCACTGCCACTCCCAGAGATAACTGGGCTTTGGACGCAGTCCAGGTTCTTCCTCTGGGCCTGCTGCGGATCAAAAGGCGAATCTCGAAACTCGTCGTTTCTTCTCCTCCTCTGACCGGCATGGACACAGTCCTTTGCTGGCTCGGAAGGAGGATTCAACCTCTCACATTTCACAGCGGTCGTCTCCTCTACGAGTATACGGGGCCGGACGACGCGATGAGGGTAACTAAGACGGTGTTGTCCGAGAAGAAGTTTAAGAAGCGCGCGAATCATTTGGTGGCTACACGGGACCAATATGAAGAAAGCCTTCCGATGTTCAATGCGGACAATCCTCCTCCAAAGGTATACTTTTTGGGAAAGTTTTTCATAATTTGCCTTTTATGGATGTTTTTCAACTTATCCGAGTTATTTTTTGGCACCTTGAGACTCTCACAGAGGATCAGCTCGTCTCTGCGACGGAAGAGGCGGAACGAAAAGACCGCTTTTCAGCGGTCGGTGAGTGCAAACGCAAGAAGGTTCATGCGTCTGCCTATGTTATTGACCTTGACGGGGTTCCCGTTCCCACCTCCAGGTAAAAGACGGACTTTTCTTTGCATACTTTCTTCTTTTCTGCTGAAAGTTTGTTTCTTGGATTCTTGCTCTCGTCTTTTCTTCTTTTTAGCCTTTCCCCGTCTCTTTGAAGGGAATAGGCCGGAAGAAGCACAAAGCTGCTGCTCTTAGGGGGTCGAGACCTTCCCCTGCTACTGCCCCGGATACACCAGTGGCAGGTGGAGAAGAACATTCGGCTCCTCTAGAAGAGTCTGACTTCCCCCTCCCAAGCCAGTCCAACCAGCCTGATGTGCCTACTACAAGCGCGCGGGAAAGGGCGACAACTGTTGAAGAAGGAGAGCCTTCCCTCGTTCAACCAATCGAGGAGATTCCTCGGTTTGACGAGAAGTTTAAGGTAAATCAGGAAGCTTGCTTTGATGAACACGGATTTATGCATCCAAGGGCAAAAAAACAATTTGCCCGAGCTCCCTTGATCCGTCCTTGGACAAAAGGCGGATTAGTTGTGCGGAATAACTCACCTTCTTGCATCGGCAGGTTATCCAAGACGGAATCCACCACATGGTGGTTTCTTTCTCGGAATATGCTAAGGTTTTCACCGAGATGCTCACAGGGCTACAAAGGATTAGCCACGTATATCTCTAGCCCCCAAGTATTAAGATAAAAGCATTCTTTTTTGTTTTAATACTTTTCATCTTTGCATTCCCATTGTTTTCAACAAGCCTTTTCCTTTGTATGCTTTCAGCAAATTACCGAGAACATTAACGTGGAAGTTTTTTATAAACTTACCATAAAGAACCAAGAGGTGAAATCCCTCCTTGGAATTTTAAATGATAAAGACTCAGAGATTTCCGAGCTTCAAAATAAATTGAAGGATAATGCTAGTAAGTTCTTTAGCCATTCCTTGTCTTTGATTTTGTTCTTGCGAATTTTTTGTAAGTACTTTTCACGTTTAAACTTTTGCCTTCTTTGCATCCTTATTGGCTAAAGCTCGGCAACTTGCTGCGGATGTTGGGAATGCCCAAAACCTCCGCAACGGGAACCTGGAGCTTCACAAGATCAACATGAAGTTGCAGAAGGATTTGGAAGCAAGCCAACTGGCCTTGGGCTTGTTCGAGTCTCGTGCTTCATCACAAGACGATAAAGATAAAAGGACCATCCAAGACTTGGAATCTGCTCTTCATCTCCGACTTGAAGAAGTCACTGAGATGGATAAAATTCTTGGTAAGTTTCTCTGAACATTTACCAGATTTATTCTTCATTTAATTGAATGTATTATTTTTGCTTCTGAATGTCTATCTCACACTTGTTCTTCTGTTTTTTGCAATAGAAGGTAATCCTTTGATCTCTCGGATTGACCGCATCTGAGCTTTCGGGACTTTCGTCACCGAGATGAAGAATGCCGGATTGCTACTTATCAGTAAGTGCATTCCGAATAGAAAAGACGAGTTCCCAGAAGCAAGCCAGCTTCTGGAAGCATTCGCAGAAGTGATAAACCAACGCAAAAGCTGGTTGAAGCCTGCCGCCCGCGGTGGAGTGCACATGGCCTTAGGGCTTATGAAAATGCACTACACCACCACCAAGTCCTGGCGCATCGCCACCGGCATTCCTTAGGGATATACCGAGGTGCAGAGGGCGGAAATCTTCGACTCCATCAAGGGGTATGCATCAAAAATAGCTCGGATGGTCTCTACCTCGACATTCTACCCGGAGGAAGAAATCCCTTCTACTCCGGAAGATCTGAGTGAGAGAGATGTTGATGAAGACAACGATGACGACTTCCTTGACGCCTCCTAAGTCCTACGATCCTAGAAGCCAGTAGAATGCATTACATACTCTTATGATGTAATATTCATGTGTAATGCATTCTTTATTTTGTACAAACAACACTATCCTTTTGCGGCAATGAAACAACTTTGCAAGTTTGAAATTTTAACTTATTTTCTTTAAGTTCTCTGGTTTGTATGCTTTGACTTTCCTTAGTGTTTAAGTGATTCCAAAAGTATGCAATCTTCACGCCAAGTGACCGGGTTAAGTAACCAATCATTCAAAACTCGGAATCATAGATTATACTTTGGCATTTTACTTACTAGAAAAAGTGACCCAACAAAACAAACAATTAGATAATACTTAGGAAAAAGAAGGAGCTTAGAAACATGAACTCCAGGAACGCAGGAACAATTTGGTGTTCTGTAGCCTACTTAGGCCAAAAGCATTCAGGTTTATAACTCCGAGCATGCAGGAAAAATTCAGGTTAACATTGAAGCAGATTGAAAGATCATTGGGAAATAGAAAAAGGCGGAACATGCTTTGAAAAGTAAAGACATAAAAACAATTTGCATGCATTTCCGAGAACTTTATTTCATGATCTCAAAAATGTTTACATAGAATCGAACTAGGTATAGAAAGGACGTAATTGTTGGATGCTCCAAGGTATGTTTGTCTCTCCTAGCTTTATATCTATGTTTCTTTTCCTCTTGCGATTTGAATTTTTTGGGTCATTTTCAGTATCCGAATGTCAACAAGGTAGTATGACCCATTTTTCCAAGCTTTTCTAATGATGAACGGTACCTCCCAGATTGGGGCTAATTTGTGCTTTCTTTCTTGCACCAGCCTTAGCACTAAATCGTCTTCCTTAAAAGAGCGATGTTTGATTTTCCGGCTATGATATCGCCATAAACCTTGCTGATAAATGGCGGATCTTTGCATCACAAGCTCTTGTTCTTCTTCTAAAAGATCGTTGGCATCCCGTCGCGCACTTTCGGCATCCGTCTCATCATATGCCTGCACTCTGAGACTATCATGTATCATGTCCGTTGGAAGCACTGCTTCTGCACCGTAAACCGGGAAAAAAGGTGTTTGCCCCGTTGATCACAACCAGTTATCTTCCCTTTTGACGTGATGTACCTCAAATCCTAGGAAGCAAATGGAAAATTTGTTGACAGTTCTCCGTTATTCCGCCATTATAGGGCTTTTGGCATCCCATGTCTGGTTAACCTGGTGATGTACTAGATCTGAGTCTCCATAGAGTAGTATGTGTTTGACACCTATTTGTTTTGCGATGTGCAAGCCATGAAGCGGTGCTTTGTATTCTGCCATATTATTGCTGGCATTGAAGTGTATTTGTAATACATACTCCATTATGTCGCCTTTTGGAGATTTTAGCACCACACCTGCACCGGCGCCTTCTTTCATTTTTGATGCATCGAAATGCATGATCCAATATTCTGACTCCGGCGTTGGTGTGTTTTGCATGGCTTCTGTCCAATCAGCTACAAAGTCTGCCAACACCTGGGATTTAATTGCCGTCTGGGGTTGGTACTTAATGTTGAACGCAGCGAGCTCAATGCCCCATTTGGCTACTCTGCCAGTTGCATCCGCATTTTTATAATATGCCCTAGTGGTGCTTTTCTTACCACTGTTATGGAATGTCCTTGGATATAATAACGGAGCTTTCGAGATGCGAAAATTACGCCATATGCCAACTTTTGATAATGTGGATACCTTTGCTTTGACTCCGAGAATACTTCACTTATGTAATACATCGCGTATTGATCTGGAATAGTTTGTTCATCTTTCCGTCTTTCCACAATTATCACTCCACTAATAACCCTGTTTGTTGCTATTAGATACAGTAACATAGGTTCTTCGTCTTTTGTGGATGCCAAAATCGGAGCTTTCATCAAAGTTTCTTTTAACTGGGTTAATGCTTTGTCCACTTCTTCTGTCCATTCAAACTTGTCGGATTTCTTCGACAATTTATATAATGGCAGAGCTTTGTCACCAAGCCAGCTTATAAACCTGCTTATAGCGGCTGCAGAACCTGTCAGTCTTTGGACGTCTTTTAGACATGTAGGTCTTTTGATGTCGTCTAGGATCGTTTTGATCTTTTCCGGGTTTACCTCGATTCCTCTGTGAGAAATGATAAAACCTAGAAGTTTTCTTGAGGGGCCCCGAATACGCACTATAATAGAGTTAACTTCATTTTTTAAGTGCGGAGATTATCAAAGATTTCTCCTAGGTCTTCAAGGAGCATATGATTTTTCTTGGAAACGACGGCAATATCGTCCACGTAAACATGAACGGTGTTGCCTATTTAATTATGCAAGCATCTTTGCATGCAACCCTGGTATGTGGCTCCAGTATTCTTCAGGCCAAAAGGCATGGTTATGTAGTAATATGTTCCATAGGGTGTTATGAAAGAGGTTTTTATTTGATCTTCTTCTTTCATGCATATTTTATGATACCAGGAATAATCGTCCAAAAAGCATAAAAGCTTAGAGCCAGCAGTGGCATCTATTATTTGATCGATTCGTGGTAACACGAACCTATCTTTTGGGCACAACTTGTTCAGGCCGGTATAATCTATACACATCCTATGAATAATGGTATCCTTCTTCGGGACTGATACTGAGTTTGCACACCAATCAGTATGTATGACTTCCCGGATAAAATCAGTTGCTAAAAGCCGGATAATTTCCTTGCCAGTAGTCTTCCGCCTTCTTCCATAAAAACGACGGAGACCTTGATTGACGGGTTTTGATTCTGGAATAACCTTTAGTTGGTGCTCAACAAGTTCCCTGGGTACGCCTGGTATATCAGCTGGACACCAGGCGAAAATGTCCCAGTTCTCACGGAGAAACTTGATGAGCGCGCTTTCCTATTTGTCGGTCATTCCCGTTCCCACAATGACGTACTTTGTTGGGTCTTTGGGATCCAGGATAATCTGCTTTGTATACTCAGACGCTTTGAAACTGTCTGCCGGCTTTCAGCTTTTCTTTCCTGCCGGCATTTCTGTCGGCGATACTTCTTTGGCCAGCTCCTTCAGCTCTTCCTTTGCTATTACCTGCTCGGCGCAAAAGGATTTCCCCAGCTCTAGCTTGTTTTCCAGTTTGAACTTTCCTTCAATGGTGATTACTCCACCTTTTGGCCGTGACATCTTCAACTTGTTGTAGATGTAGCACGACCTAGCCATGAATTTGGCGAAAGCCAGACGTCCGAGTATTGCGTGGTACACGCTTTCGAACGACACCACCTCAAACAAAATTATCTCCTGGCGGAAGTGTTCCGCCTTTCCGAAGGTTACTTCTAGGGAAATTTCTCCTAGGGAATGTTCTTGCCTGTCAGGAACAATGCCATGAAAACGTACATTGTTGTGCTTGAGCTGGGTCTCTGAGAGGTGCAATTTCTTCAGAGTGCTTAGGTACATGATATTGATGTTGGATCCTCCATCCATCAGCACCCTTTTTAGCCTAGTGTTTTGCACAATAGGACTTACTATCAGGGCATGTGTGTGAGGTTCTGGGATATTACCGGGATGATCAGACTGATCCCAAGTAATTGGTGTCTTTGAATACTTTAGATACTTTGGAGTTGGTGGAACGACGGTGTTGATTTCTCGCGACGTTCTCTTTGCATGTTTGGCGGATGGGGTTGCAAGGAAAGTTAGGTTACATTCTCCTTTGACTCTCGAGAATTTGGGTTCGCGTTTCCGTTGTTGTTCCTGGATTTTATCATCAGTATCAGACTCACTTTCATCTTTATCATCCTCCGGCTTTTGCTTGTTGAATTTTATTTTGGAATTCTTTCCTTTATTCCCGGATCCAGCGTTGCCATTCATGTGCTTGTTGAGCCGGCATTGCGCATTTCTATGGGTAGGCTTCCCAGATTGCGAATGGCGAACGCAGGATTCCGACTTAATTTTTTCCCACTCTTCCTTGGAATAGTAGATAGGTTTCCTGCTTTCCCCGCTTTTGCCTTTCCATATGTTGTATTATCCTTTCCAAAGGCTACATTTACCTCTTTGGGATTTTGCTGCGTTTCTGGAGTAGCCTTCTTTTTAGAACAAGAAGCTGTTTTGGCTTGAACCAATGCATCAATATCTAAGCAGAATCCGGCATTGAAGCCTTCATCTATTGGGCATAGGGCGGGTGGGATAAAGTTGCTTCCACCCTGGAATCCCATTGCTTCTGCTGTCAAACTGATAAAAACATTAGCAGATCCGATTGGTAAGACACAAGCGCTTACAAGATGATTCCGTGCCGGCATGTAATATCCGTTGTTAAGGAAGCGTCCGACGTTTCCGTCGAATTCCAGGCTTCCGATAGTGATTGTGCTGCCGATTCCACCGAGTATTCCGACTCGAAACGTAACTCCCGATGCCGCTGGCCCCACGGTGGGCGCCAACTGTCGAGACTTCTTAGTTAGGATCATGGACGGGGGTGCCATAAGCCTACTGGTAGAACCGTTGGGGAAACGTGAAAGTACTGGAAACGAGGACACGATTTACCCAGGTTCGGTACGACGCAACTATGGCGATGTCGGATATATATCGAATAGGGGTATATGCGGCATTGTCCTATGAGCCAGATTACCAGGGTGGCCTGTTGGTAATGGATCACAGTCCATTAGGCGGTTTAGTAAGCTGACGCGCAAAAACCGGATTCTAGAAGAACCCGGACCACGGCCCAATGTGGTGCGGCTTGGAGTAGAAGACGGATTCCTTCCTTTCCAAGTTAGAAGCTTTCCGTAGTCTTCTAGGTTTCCTTTCCGTAAGCCCTAACCCGGCTATTTATATAAATCTGGACGGGAGAGAAGAGAGAGAGAATGAGATAGAAGCCAACTCGCCGAGAAGTTGATCCTCGCTGAGTTAGCGAAACCCTACTCACATTGTACTTTGTATACTTCAGGCTTCGGCCCAGATTTATTGAGATTGCAGGAGCAGGAACGTCGCCTAGTTGCGCCGTACCGAACCTGGGTAAAATTGGTGTTCCTGGTTGTCGTACTACCACGTCCCCCCACGTCTCTACCCGTAGACTCATGGCACCCCCGTCTATGAACTCTACTATGATGTCTCGACAGTTGGAGCCCACCGTGGGGCCAACAACGTCGGGTGTTATGTTTCGATCGGGGATACTCGGCAGAATCGGCAGTACCATAACTGTCGTAAGCTTGGAATTCGACAACGACGTTGGGTGCTTCCTCGACAATGGATCGTACATGCCAGCACGGAATCATCTGGTAAGTGCCTGCGTTTCACCGATTGGATCTGCAAACATGTTTATCGGATTAACTGCAGAAGCAATGGGATTCTGTGGTGGAAGTAAATTTATCCCACCCGCCCTATACCCAGTTGAAGAAAACTATGATACCGGATTTTGCTCAGATCGCCAAAACCTTGAATTTGCTGCCTCTTCGGAGATGCCTGCAATCAGCTCTCACTTCATTGGCATGGTGCAATCCAAGTTCGCTGAAAACACGGAAGTAAGCAATCCCGTGGAAGAAGCAGAAAACAAAAATCCCACATATCAAGTGGAAGATCCGACACCCGCCAATGAAACGGCGAACTCGGAAGCCGATTCTGTAGTAGCTGCCATAGAGGAAAGATTGGAGTCGGAACCTGGATCTGAAGATATAGATTCAGAAGATGAAGATGAAGACGCTTTCGAAAGAAAAGTTAAATCTATGCAAGGGGGCTTCCATGAAGTACTTATGGCAAAACCGACTGATAACTCGGATGCTGAAGACGATGAAGACCCCAAAACACCTCCACCAGATGAGGAAAGAGAGGACGACAAAACCAGTCCCATCTATCCTGACGTCAAGGAATTGACAGAAGAAGAACCTGGCAAAAAGCCTCCCTCTTCCAAGAAGAAAAAGAAGACTGCCAAGAAACTTCAGTACAAACTCCAGAATAAAAAGTTGGCAGATAATGCTAACCAAAACCTGGAGCAGGAGGAGCAAGCGGAGTAACACATGTGGAGAAGAAAAAGAAAGAAATCCCTGTTCCAGAATTGTCGGAAAAGGACGAGATCGATCTGATCAAAACCCCAGTCGGACCATATGAGCCACCGGAAGTGCTGGAAGCCAGAAGGCAAGCCATTATGCGGCAGCAACAACAACTATTCCGATCGCAAGAAAATCTCCTGAGAGCCCAAGCTACTGTTAAGGAAAAATAGGAGGAAATTGAAGAATTCGAAAGACGGAATATGTCCGGGATAAAACCCACGAGATTACCCGAAATCGCAAGGCCGGATGTACTGCCAGCAAAAGAACGGTTGCAAAGCCCTTCCTGGCAACGACAGGTGGACGGCGTAAACACTAAGGGCGAACGCATCTACAAGACCGCAGCTGAAAACGCGGAAACCGCGTTCGCCATCCTTAATGGCGATCTGTATTCCAAAGACGAAAAGCTCCAAGGAGTGTATGCTTTCCTGGGTAAAGCACTGCAACAGCAACAGCGAGGTCAGGCAAGATCAGGGAAATTGCATGACGACTCGGCCCTATGCAAAACTGCCACCTGCGCCGCTGGAGCACCTGGACCCGGAGAACCTGGAGATTCAGGTGATTCTAAGGACAAGAAGGGAGATCCTAAGAAGTACAAGAAAATCTCGGACAATAGGGATGAAGCATCCATAACGGGATCCCATATGCCGAAAGGCGGAAATATACCTCGTGATCATAAAGATCGGGAGGAACAAAACCGGAAAGACGGAAAAATGATGCCGCCTCCGAGAGGCCCAGCTGAAAAAGGCGGAAGACATGAAAATCCTCACAGACGTGAGAGATCCCGTACTCCTCCTAGGAATAAAGAAAGGCCAAGGAGTAGAACCCCGCCTCATTCCAAAGGACACGATAACGAACGAAGTAGGGATAATCCCGGAAGAGCGCATTCACACAACAATGGGCGAGAAAGGAGCAGATCCCCTTCTGTCCATTCAGCTGGAAGATATTCCGCACACGTCGATAAGGCGGAAAGAGATGATCTATACTTTGGACCTAAGTGTTTCAGTGACAGGATCCGAAGAATAACCCTACATTCTGGCTTTGCCAAGGTTGGTCTAACTTACCAAAAGTATACCGGAAGTACAAACTCGGATACTTGGCTTTCAGATTACTATACTGTCGTTCAGATCAACAAAGGGACAGACCTGGAAGCAGTAAAATTTCTCCCCCCTAATGTTGCTGGATGGAGCCAGAGATTGGATTAACGGTCTTCCGTCAAGAACAATGGATAACTGAGATGATATGGCTAGAGTATTCGCTCAGCACTTCCGGGGTACGTACAAACGCCCTAAGAGCATCAACCAGCTAAACCGCCGCGTCAAATTTGAAGACGAGTCGTATGTCGACTTTATATCAAGATGGACAACAATGAAAAACAACTGCTCTGGAGTAAGTGATGTACAGGCAATGCATGCTTTCATCAATGGACTAAAACCCGGCCTCGTACCGTTCATGGTTGGTTCAAAGGAGCACAAAGATCTCGGATCTATGCTTACCACCGCCAATGAGCATGCAGCGGCCGAAGATGATATCAGAGCGAGAGGTGGAAATATTGATGCTTTGGTCCAGGCCAAAAAGACGCCTCATTCTGAAAAGAAGACTACTCCAGAAACGCAGACAAAGCCCAAAGAAGTAAATTTAACCTTTGGAATGGATACTGGTGGCAAATGGAAAGAAAGAAGCACAGAACCTATCTCCTATTCTAAGGAAGAGTCGGAAAAAATTAAGTCGGAAAACTGTGTCCACCATTCGCAATTTGGGAAGCCTACCCATACAAATGCGCAGTGTCGCCCTAATAAGAATATGAAGAGCACTGCAGGATCCAGGAACAAAGGAAAGAACTCCAAGAGGAAATTCTCCAAACAAAAGCCAGAAGCTGAAAAAGAAGACAGTGAATCGGACACTGATGAAAAAAATCCAGGAATAGCAGCGAAAAGGCGAGCCAAAATTTCCGAGAGTTGATGGAGAATGCAACCTAACTTTCCTGGCAACTCCCTCAGCAAAACAGGCAAAGCGAACACTTCGAGAAATCAACGCGGTTGTCACACCAACGCCCAAATTCTTGAAGTATTTTAATACGCCAATTACCTGGGTTTAGTCAGATCATCCCGGAAATATCCCAGAACCCGACACACAAGCTCTAATTGTAAGCCATATTGTTCAAAACAATAGGCTAAAGAGAGTGTTGATGGACGGAGGATCCAGTACCAATATTTTGTACCTGGATACACTGAAGTATCTGCGAATCTCCGAGACCCAGCTCAATCACAGCAACATAAGTTTCCACGGCATAGTTTTTGGAAGACAAGCACATTCCCTAGGATAAATTTCCCTAGGTGTAACCTTTGGAGAAAGAGAATACTTCCGACAGGAAAAAATCTCATTCGAGGTGGTGCCGTTCGAAAGTGTATACCATGCAATACTCGGACGACCAGATTTTGCCAAATTCATGGAAAGATCATGTTATATCTATAACAAGCTGAAGATGCCAGGGCCAAAGGGAGGAGTAATTACCATATCGGGAGAGCAAACGAGCTGAAAAAAGGAAACGCCCTTTGCGCCGAAAAAGTAATAGCAAAGGAAGAATTGAAAGAGCTGGCAAAGGAAGTATCACCGATGGAAATGCCGGCAGGAAAAGAAAGCCGGAAGCTAGCAGATAGCTTCAAAGCTTCCGGGAATACAAGACAGGTTATCCTAGACCCCAAAGATCCGACAAAATTTGTCGTAGTAGGGACAGGGATAACCGACAAATAGGAAAGCGCGCTCATCGAGTTCCTCCGTGAGAACTGGGATATTTTTGCCTGGTGTCCTGCAGACATGCCGGGAGTACCCAGGGAACTTGCTGAGCATCAATTGAAGGTAATTCCAAGTTCAAAACCCGTCAAACAAGGTCTCTGTCGTTTTGATGGAAGAAGACGGAAGGCCATAGGCAAGGAAATTATCAGGCTTTTAGCAGCTGATTTTATCCGGAAAGTTATACATACTGTTTGGTCTGCGAACCCAGTATTAGTCCCGAAGAAAAACAATATTGTTCTTAGGATGTGTATAGATTACACCGGGTTGAACAAATTGTGTCCAAAAGATAGGTTTGCGTTACCGCGAATTGATCAAATAATAGATGCCACTGCTGTCTCTGAGCTTTTATGCTTTTTGGATGCTTATTCCGGGTACCATAAAATACGTATGAAGGAGGAAGATCAAATCAAAACATCATTCATAACCCCGTATGGAACATACTATTACATAACCATGCCTTTTGGCCTGAAGAACGCAGGTGCTACATACCAGCGTTGCACGCAACGTTGCTTGCATAGTTAATTCGGCAAAAATGTCCATGTTTACATGGATGACATTGCCGTAGTTTCCAAGGAAAAGGATACACTCCTTGAAGATCTACGAGAAACCTTCGAAAATTACAAAATAAAGTTGAATCCATTAAAGTGCGTATTCGGGGTTCCCTCTGGAAAGCTTCTAGGTTTTATCGTTTCTCACAGAGGAATAGAAGTAAACCCGGAAAAGATCAAGGCAATCTTGAACATCACAAAGCCTACGTGTTTGAAATATGTACAAAGATTGACGTGTTCTGCAGCCGCAATCAGCAGGTTTATAAGCCGGCTAGGAGATAAAACTCTGCCATTATACAAATTGTTGAAGAAACCCCACAAATTTGAATGGACAGAAGAGGCGGATAAAGCATTAACCCAGCTGAAAGAAACCTTGATGAAAGCACCGATTTTGGCATCCCCAAAAGACGAAGAACCTATGTTACTGTATCTTACAGTAACAAACAGGGTTATTAGCGTTGTGATAATTGTGGAAAGGCGGAAAGAAGAACAAAGTATACTGGATCAACATCCAGTATACTATGTTAGCAAAGTTTTCTCTGAGTAAAAAAAAAAGGTACCCACATTATCAAAAGCTGACATATGGTGTGTTTTTCGCATCTAGAAAACTCCGCCATTATTTCCAAGGACATTCCATAACAGTGGTAAGAAAAGCACCACTAGGGGATATCATTAACAATGCGGACGCAACAGGCCGAGTAGCCAAATGGGGCATTGAGCTAGCTGTGTTCGACATTAAGTATCAACCCCAGACAGCAATTAAAGCCCAGGTGTTGGCAGATTTTGTTGCTGATTGGACAGAAGCAATGGAGAACACACCAATGCCGGAGTCGGAATACTGGGTCATGCATTTTGATGGATCCAAGATGGAGGAAGGCGCTGGAGCTGGTGTAGTGCTAAAATCCCCAAAAGGTGACATTATGGAGTATGTATTACAGATACACTTCAATGCCAGTAACAACATGGCAGAATACGAGGCATTTCTCCATGGCTTTCATATTGCAAAAGAAATAGGTGTCAAACGCATATTATGCTATGGTGACTCGGATTTGGTACAACATCAGCTAAACCAAACATGGGATGCCAAAAGCCCCATCATGGCCGAATATCGGAGAACGGTGGACGAGTTTGACATTTGCTTCCTTGGATTTGAAGTACTTGAACGCGGATGCATTAGCCCGCATGGGGTCGGAAAGAGTGAAAACCCTACCGCCTGGTGTGTTACTCCAACACTTGCACGAACCGTCGATCAAAGGTGGAGATGTTGATTATCCTCTCGTTTCCGAGTCAATTGAAGTTTTGCTCGTTAACCTGGATTGGACGACTCCATACTTAAACTTCTTAGTTGATCAGAAGTTCCCGGATGGAGCAGACGAGGTCTTGCAAAGGAAGGTACAGCGTCGATGCAAAGGATACAAAGTAATCAATGGTTGCCTGTATAAGCGCAACACTATCGGAATTTTTCAGCGATGTATTTCGCCAGAGGAAGGACGAGAAATTTTGAAAAGAAATCCACGAGGATATTGCGGACATCATGCTCAATCAAAAGGCATAGTCAAAAAAGCATTCCGTGCAGGGTTTTTCTGGCTCACGTCCAAGACGGATGCCGAACACATAGTAAACACATGTGCCGGTTGCCAATATTACGCCAAGCAGACGAATATGTCAGCTCAAGCACTCAAAACTATCCCTATAACATGGCCGTTCGCGGTCTGGGGGCTAGATATGATGGGACCATTCAAAACTGCAAGAGGCGGACTTACACATCTACTCGTTGCAGTGGATAAGTATACCAAGTGGGTGGAGGCAAAACCCATCAAGAAACTTGACGGTGTGACTGCCAGAAACTTCATCATTGACGTAGTCATGATATATGGCGTCCCACACAGTATAATTACCGACAACGGGACAAACTTCTCAATTGGAGAGTTGGCAAAATATTGCCGACAAACGGGAATACGCCTCGATCGTGCCTCGATCTTGCATCTCTGGCACACCCACAGTCCAATGGGCAGGTTGCAAGAATGAATAGCTCAATCCTGCAGGGAATACACCCAAGACTCGAATCTCCTCTTCATAGAGCAGCTGGCGCATGGGTAGAAGAATTGCCTTCCGTGCTTTGGAGTATTCGAACGACGCCAAATAGATCAACAGGGCAAACCATGTTTTTCTTGGTTTACGGCGCAGAAGCAATGCTTCCAACGGACATGATCCATGATAGCCCAAGAGTGCAAGCTTACGATGACTCGGATGCCGAAAGCGCACAACAGGATGCCGTTGATCTTTTAGAAGAAGAACGAGACCTTGTGCTTCAAAGATCCGCCATTTATCAGCAAGGATTATGACGCTACCATAGTCGGAAAATCAGGCATCAACCTTTCAAAGAAGGTGACCTAGTGCTAAGATTGGTGCAAGAAAGGAAGCACAAGTTAGCCCCAGTCTGGGAGGGACCATTTGTCATCAGCAAGGCTATGAAAAATGGATCTTATTATCATGTAGATATTCGAGACACGGAAGATGATCCCAAGCATCCGAATCGCAAAATAAAGAGGAAGATAGATGTCGAACTAGGAGAGACAAAAAGGCCCTGGTGCATCCAGCAGTTACGTCCCTTCTACACATAGTTCAATTTCTAGGTAAACATCTTTGGGATCATGAAATAAAGTTGTCGGAATTCATGCATTCATGTTTTATCTGTTTTCATACAAAGCGTAAGTCTGTCTTATCTATTTCCCAATGATCTTTCAAAATACTCAATGTTAACCCGAATTGTGCATGCGTGATCGGATTTATAAAACTGATTGTTTTTGGCTTAAGGAGGCTTAAGGAAACCCAGATTGTGCCTGTGTGCCTGAGTTTTATACAGTTTCAAAATTCCTTACTTTTCTCTAAGTATTATCTGATTGTTTATGTGTTGGGTCACTGAAATTAGTAAGAAAAAATGCCTTAGTACAATCCATGTTTCCGAGTTTTGACTGATCGGTTATACTGAGTCACTTGGCGTGAAGATTAAGTACTATTGATCCATTTCAAAGACTAAGGACAGTCAAAGCATATAAACCAGAGAACTTAGAAGGCAAAGGAATAAAAACCCGGAAAACTTGCAAAGACATATAAATTAAACTGCAAAAGCGGAGTACTTGTTTATACAAAGGATAGATAGCATTACAATGAATATTACATTGTAAGAATAGTAATGTTTCTATTTTTCCTATCTTCTACCCAGGACTCAAGCAGCTTCTTCGGGATCCGAGTCTTCCTCCTCGCTGCTGGACTCCTCAGGAGTTGTCGGAATTTCCTCCTCGGGATAGAAGGTGGATATGTTCACCATGTTGGCTATCTTGGTGGCATGGCCTTTGACAACGTCAAAGATGTTGACCCGCTGCACATCTGTATATCCTTGAGGGATACCTGCAGCCACGCGCCAAGACTTGGTGGTGGTATAATGCATACGCATGAGCCCAAGGGCCATGCGCGCACCACCGCGAGCCGCGGAGCGAAACCAAGATTCCTTGCGGTTCACCACCTCCACGATCGCTTCCGGAAGTTTATCGACTTCCGAGAACTCTTCTGTTTTGTCGGGAATGTACTTATTGATAAGTAACATCCCCCGCAGCTTTAAGCGTGGTGAAGACCCTCTCGAATGCCCGTATTCTTTTGATTTGGGTAAGTTGGGGGCTACCTTCTGTTTCAATCAACAAAACAAAGTTAGGAAAACAGAAGAAGGGAAAAAAGAAAAATCTGGTAAAAGTTAAAAAAGACTTACCGAGAACCTGATCCATCTCTGTGCCTTCCTCCAAGCGCTGGTTCAGGGCATTCTCTAGGTCCCTGATGGTGGCTTTGTCCTTCTCAGCATGGTTGGAGGCCTTGCACTCAGCAATGCCGACAACCAGTTGGCTGGCCTCCAGGTCTTTTTGGAGCTTCACGTTGATCTTGTGAAGTTCCATGTTTTCCTTGCGGAGGTTCTCAACATTGCCAACATCTTCAGCAACTTGTTTGGCTTTCACCAAAGAAGCTAAAAAGCAAGTAAAACGAAGAGTTAAAACTTGAAAAAATACTTAGAAAAAATTCTAAACAACAGCAGAGAGAAAAAATAACCTGTTGATTCATCCAGCTTTTGTTGAACGGAGGCCAGCTCTGCATCCTTTTCGTCAAGAATTCTAAGGAGAGTTTTCACCTCCTTATTCTTGATCGTAAGTTTGCTGAAAACTTCCATGTTTATGTTTTCAGCAGTTTGCTGAAACACGGAAAAGAGACAAAATGCTTAAGTTAGAAAACAAGCAAGGTCATCATAAAACCATTAAGTGAGAAATGTATACATTTGGCATAATGCTTGGGGGCTAGAGATATTAGCTGGCTCATTTTCGTCAAGTTTGCCAGATTTTCGTTGAACTCTTTTGCATAGTCTGCAAAAAGAATCCCGACGTGGCAAAGGCCGTCCTGCATGACCTGCCAAGGTGAAAATACGAAGTTATTCCTAACAATAAGCCCGCCTTGCGGCCAAAGCCGGATTAAGGGAGCTGGAGCGAAGTGTTTTGTCGCCCACGGTTTGATATACCCGTGTTCGTCAAAGGGCTCCTCCTTTACCTTGAACTCCTTGTCGAATGTCGGGAGAGGCTCCTCCTCTGGAACTCGAGAAGGACTTCCCACCTCTGGCACCGTCCTTTCCATCGCGTCAGACTCGGACGCAACGGGCTGTCTAGATTGCAAAGGGTATTCTTCCTCCCTTGCAGTCGAGCTCGCTTCTCCTGCGGCAACCGGAGTGTCGGGGGCTGCAGCGGGAGACAGTTGTGATCCTCTGCTAACCACTGCCTTATTCTTCTTTCGATCTTTCGGCTTCAAAGTGGTAGGAGCAAGGCTAAAAAGGAAAGAGAAAGGAAAGAAATCTCGAGGAATAAGAATCTGAGAAAGAAAAGAAGTTCTTGCAACAAAAAGCAGATAAAAGAAAAAACCCGGATGATTTACCAGGAAGTTGCGACGGGAATCCCGTCAAGATCAATCACCTCCTGAGTGGTGGAGGGCTTCTTTCGCTTCCGCCCGCCGGCAAAGTTGGCGCGCAGAGCTTCCAACTCGGTGTCAGAAGCAAGATCCGAGTCTGGAAGAGTCAGAATCTGTCAAAAAAGACAAATTAGTAAAAACATCCGAGAAAAAAGAAAATTAAAATCAATGCCCAAAGTGTTAGAAATTTTACCTTTGGAGCCTGGTTTGCGGCCGTGTACATTGGCCGACTTTCCTCATATTGGTCGCGAGTTGCGACCAACTGGTTGACGCGTTTCTTCAGGTCCTTCTTCGACAAGGACTTGTTCGTCGCCCTCATCGCATCCTCGGGTCCCGTGTATTCACACATTAGTTGGGGACTGCGGTGAGCCAGAGGCTGGATCCGCCTCTCAAGCCAGCATAGAACCGTGTCCATGCCAGTGAGAGGAGGAGAGGCGGAAACCAGCTTGGCGATGCGCCGTTTGATTATCATCAGATCCGGCGGCAGGGTCTGGATCGCGTCCACTGCCCAATTCTCTTGGGGAGTGGCCGCGGAATTGACGAAAGGTGGGATTCCCGTTTCCTCTCCAGGAAACGGGACATCCTCATGATAAAAGAAGGAACCCGTCCAAAATTTGACGGATTCCAAAGTTTTTATCTTGGGGAACCACTCTTCCCTAAACCTACAGAGGGTGAAGGAAATGGTCCCGCAAGTGGGGAGAGCTCCCTCAGAAGGGTTTCGCTTGACTCCAAAACAATACTGCCAGAAGTCTAGCCTAGGCTCTAACCCTAAATAACCTTCGAACAAAGCCTGGAAGCCGGCAATGTACATAATGGAATTGGGAGGGAGATTATGCGGCTGGATCTCGTAATGGTCTCAGACCTGGAGAAAGAAGGAGGAAGGTGGAAGTCCGATACCTCAGTTAATATGTGACGCGAGGAGGACCCTTTCTCCGGCTTTCGGCGATGGCTCGGATTCGTCTAAGTCGTGCCGCCACTTCTTCGCCAGGATGAACCCCTCCTTCTCCATTGCCGGAAGGAGGGAGGAGACCATGTTGAAGTGGCTCCAATTTCTGGAACTTTCCTCTGCTTCTTCTTCGTCTCCGGCGGCGCTCGCGGAGGCGAGCTCCTTGCCACTGCGAGCGAGGTTTTCTTCCGCTGGCGCGGTGGCGAGAGGCAGAGTCGGTGTGGCAGATGACGACGGTGCATTCTCGGTCGTGGGAGGAAGATCCCTGCGAGCCGAGTTGTCGGCGTTTCCCTCCGGTGTGCCTGCGGTGGCGCGGACGGGGGAGTCCAACTGCGGGTCTAAATCATTGATTATAGACTCAAGGTCCATGGCGGCGTATGCCGCGTCCAAGGCGCGGGGAGATTCTCCGTCAACCATTTAAGGGCGGCGCAACCGTGATGATGAACCTCCGATGATTTCTCCGGGGAAGGTTGAGAGCTCACTCTCTGCGGTCACTTGCTTGGGCTCTGGTTCTAGCTCGTGCAGGCTACGGCGATGGGGGCTCGAGGAAGGAGATGATGCGGAAGAAGAAACGGAGCCTCCGAGGCGGCTATTTATAGCCGGAAACGCATTAAGATTAGTTACAACGGCTGTTTTAGCCGTTGGATTGCCGACGCATGTCACACCCGAGATTTCCGAGAAATGAAGAGATAAAGTGATAAGTGCTATCTTCTCGTTTCCCGCAAGAATCTGTTAGGGGATACGTTGCAGGGTTTTTGACTGAACCCAAACGTCTGTGATGTCAGCACGATTTCATCGCTGACGTCACGAAGTTCCTTCTCCACAAAGGTTCGTGGAAGAAAAGCCGGATTCTGATAAATCCGAGTTTTGAGTTATACATTAAGATATGCCTTCTCCATGAAGGCTCGTGGAAGAAAAAGGCGGATTTGATGAAATCCGAGTTATGCGTTATAAAGTTTTGGGAAAAAGAAAAATCGAGACAAAGCGCCAACATTTCTCGGAACAGATTGACGAAAGGTGGCGGAGTGAAGTCTCAATCCTTCTTGGGGGCTACTGTCGGATATATACCGAATAGGGGTATATCCGAAATTGTACTATGAGCTGGATTATAAGGGTGGCCTGTTGGTAATGGATCATAGTACATTAGGCGGCCCAGTAATCTGACGCGCAGAAGCCGGATTCTAGAAGAACCCGGACCACGGCCCAATGTGGTGCGGCTTGGAGTAGAAGACGGATTCCTTCCTTTCCAAGTTAGAAGCTTTCCGTAGTCTTCTAGGTTTCCTTTCTGTAAGCCCTAACCTGGCTATTTATATAAAGCCGTACGGGAGAGAAGAGAGAGAGAATGATCTAGAAGCCAACTCGCCGAGAAGTTGATCCTCGCCGAGTTAGCGAAACCCTACTCACATTGTACTTTGTATAATTTAGGCTTCAACCCCGATTTAGTGAGATTGCAGGAGTAGGAACGTCGCCTAGTTGCGTTGTACCGAACCTGGGTAAAATTGGTGTTCCTGGTTGTCGTACTACCACGTCCCCCCACGTCTCTACCCGTAGACTCATGGCACCCCCGTCTATGAACTCTACTATGATGTCTCGACACGCGACGTTCCTACTCCTGCAATCTCACTAAAATCAGGGTTGAATCCTAAAGTATACAAAGTACAATCGTGAGTATGGTTCCGCTAACTCGACGAGGATGAACTTCCCGGTGAGTTGGCTTCTAGCTATCTCTTGTTGTTCTCTTGCTCTTGTTCGGCTTTATATAGATAGCCGGGCTAGGGATTAAAGGGAAAGTAAACCTAGAAGACTATGGAAAGTAAGCATCCAAGTTCTTCTCCAAGCCGAACCACGTAGTGGGCCGTGGTCCGGGTTCTTCTAGAATCCGGCTTCCCGTGCGTCAGCTTACTGGTACGCTCAATGGACCTCACTCCATTTCCCGTGGGCCACCCTGGCAATCCGGTCTTTTTCCAATGCCGGACATTACCCCTAATTGGCATATATCCGACAATCACCATCACCACCACCACGGCAAATCTAGGCACGACTTGGGCCTTACCGATGGCAGCTAGCCTCTTTCGCTCCAAGATCTCTCTTCTTTCCATATCATGTCACTCTTTTGTTAACTCATTCATCTCATCACAGTTCATCGACATGATCTTGTTCTCCTCGGCAAAAATCTTGGCCATGGACTTGTTCTCCTCAGCGATGGCTCTTTTCTCATCAATGTTAGCCTTGCGTAACTTCTCCTCCTGGAATAGTTGCCACTTCTCCTCCTTCTCTTGAGACTTCTTCATTGCCAACTCCTCTTTTGCTTCTAAAATCTTGGCAACCATCAACTCATCTGAGTTTACCATATGATCTATCTTATCTCTCAAACTTGATGCCTCTGAGTTCCTCTTCATATTCTCCTTGGCTTTCTTGTTGCAATCCGGCTTGTCCTTGTGCCTTCCTCCAAGGGTCGCATCATCATCATCGTCCAACTTTGTGAAGGAACCTCTCTTCGGTGGTGCTTGTCTGACCCTCACCTTCCATTTCTCACTATTTTTTAGAAATAACCAAAAATGCTCAAATGCAAAAGGTTTGACCTTGGATGTCTGCATGTCCTTATACCTTGTGGCTGCAATTTTTTCCTACAACCAACTGAAGGGGATACGTAGTGTAATAACAAAAAATATCCTACTCACGATAACTGAAACCAAGACAGAATCCATAAGTATGCAGATATGAAGTAACGGAGAATATCGGAGATCACACCCTTGAAGACCGATACCGGGGATTACGCTGACGCACAAGCACTGACGATAGAGTCATACGTAACCGACCTCAAGGTCGTGTAGTCGATGGCGATTCGACTCTAGCACCAAAAGTATGGTGCCTCATAGATTTTACACACATACAGTGTAACCACTGGCTCTCGGGCTCCGATCCAGCAAAACAGCGAAAGTAGAGAGATGGGCCGGAGAGAACTCTACACGGCGGGGGTTGTAGGGTGGAGAGAATCTCTACTTTGCCGCAGCTCCAAAATGGGAACAACGGAATGAGAGGAGGAAGAGAGAAATTGGATTCCAAAAGGACAATGGGTGCCTCTCTTTATATAGGAGGAGGATGGGGACTCTCCCCTTGGCTTAGCCATGTGGGACTAATCCCCACATGGTTGGCCAGCCAAGGGGAGTCTGCACCCCCCCCATGGGCCCTAAGAGACCCATGCGAGTTGGGGTCTCCTCTCTCCTCCATTTCTCCTTTTCCTCTAATGAGCCTCTTTTTCCACCCAGGCTTTATTAATTAAATACAAATATATTTAATTATTAATTACACTAATTAATAATAAATACATATTATTTAATTTATTTCAACACCGAAACACCTTTCGTTACCCTCTGATCTCCATCGGACAAATCCCGGAACTATTCCGACTCTGTTCTCTCTTATTTCTCTTTGGTAACAAATCACTCTTTCATCGGTTACCCTTAAGTGTGACACCCTAAGAGTTCGAGATCACTCTATACATGATCGATATCTCTCTCTGATCAATGACAGCAGCGGGGTCTGGATACCCATATTTGCCCCGATGCAATCTTTGATTATCTTCGTCGATGAACCTTAAACGGAAGCTCCCCCACCTTTTGCCATACGATACTTGGTTTGTCCAAGACTCGTTCTCCGCTATCTCCTTACCTAGTACGATCTCGTTACCGACAAACCTATCTACTCATTACCATGATCTTGCATCCCCGTGACCTAGTCACATGTTTGCAAGCTTTACTTGATGTAACACCGCTGAGTGGGCCTGGAGTATCTGTCCATTATCTGGATCGACAAATCCCTCTCTTGATGCATATGCCTCAACGTACACCTTTATGATCACCCATTTAAGTTAGTGATGGTGGATGCAGTCAAAACAACCTCGGAGAGAGTGATTAAAATATCATCTCACGGTCAGAGGTTTGGGTACTACGTTTTCTGGATATTTATAAGTTGGGTGTGTATCCATCATATCATTCATCTAATGAAATGACTCCATTCTCAATGACGTATTTGTGCATGATCATAAAACCTTGATCATCTCTTGCCCAATGGACTAGTTAAATAGAGCTTACTAGGGACATGTTTAGTTTTATACCACACGTGTAATAATGTTTCCACTTAATACAATTATAGCATATTATGGACAAATTGAGATATGATAAATAAAATATGTATTAATTGCCTCTAGGGCATATCTCCTTCAGCCTCCCACTTGCACTAGAGTATAATTACATCTATTTTACATCTGGCAAGATTCTGACACCTATTACATCTCGGTGTTTATCAAGTTTGTCTCGTGGAATAACTTTTGTCAACGGATCCGCTATATTCAAATCCGTATGTATTTTGTAAATCTTCATGAATTCATCCTGGATATACTGCCTTATCACATGGAATTGTCAAAGTATGTGTTTGGTAGTGGAGTGATACCTAGGCTCCTTTGCGTTGGCAATGGCTCATGTGTTGTCACAGTAGAGGATCGCAGGGTCCTGCGCACCAGGAAACACTCCAAGCTCGATGATGAACCTCCTCAACCTGACAACTTCATTTTCCCTAGCATTCGTAGTAACATACTATGACCCCATTGTAGATTGAGCCACCACGAGTTGCTTCCCACTTTTCCAGCTCATAGCTCCTCCATTCACCAAAAACACATATCCCGTTTGAGACTCCAAGTTATCTGGATCTATGCAGAAACTTGCATCTACATAACCTGTTACGCCAAGTTCTTCTGTACATCCTCCATAGACAAGAAACATTTCCTTGGTCTTCTTGAGATACTTCAATATGTTCTTAACTGATTTCCAGTGTTCCTCGCTTCCTCTCCAGGATCACTCTCGAACTTGCTCGTCAAGCGAAGGGCATGGGACACATCCGGTCTAGTACACAACATGGCATACATTATAGAGCCTATGGCTGAAGCATAGGGTATCTCATCCATTCTCTTTCTTTCATCACCCGTTTTCAGACACTAAGTCTTACTCAATGTTTTGCCTTGAACCATAGGCAAAGAACCTTTCTTTGAATTTTGCATGCTGAAACTTTCAATAATTTTAGCAAGGTATGTACTTTGACCTGATGCTAATATGCGCCTTGACCTATATCTATAGATCTTAATAATTAAAACATAAGCAACTTCTCCTAAGTCCTTCATTGAAAAATTACTATTCAAATATTCCTTCACACCATTCAGAAGTTTCACATCATCCCCAATCACTAATGTGCCATCCACATATAATACTAGGAATTCAACAAAGCTCCCACTCATTTTCTTGTAAATGCAGGACTCTTTGTTATTTTGGAAAAATCCAAAAGCTTTGATCACTTCATCAAAACGCAGATTCTAGCTCCGAGATGCTTGGTTTAGTCCATCTTTGGAACACTCAAGTTTGCATACCTTATCATAATTTTATGGATAGCAAAACCTTCTGGTCGTATCATATACAATTCTTTCTCAATGTTTCCATTTAGGAACATTGTTTTGACATCCATCTGCCATATCTCGTAATCGAAATATGCAGCAATTGCTAATAAAATCCGAATAGACTTAAGCATCACTACGGGTGAAAAGGTTTCATCGTAGTAAAATCCTTGAATTTTTCGAAAACCTTTTGCGACAAGTCGAGCTTTGTAGATGGTCACATTATCGTCAGCGTATTCCTTTTTCTTAAAGAGACATTTATTCTCGATAGCCTTGCGACCTTCAGGAATCTCTACCAAGGTCCATACTTTGTTATAATATATGGATCCTATTTCGGATTTCATGGCTTCAAGTCATTTCTCGGACTCGGGTCCTTCCATTTCTTGTTTGTAGTTTGCAGGTTCGTCTTATTCATTTAACATGACTGCGTTAACAACAATATCACCATACCAATCAGGGGTGGTACGTGATCTTGCAAACCTTCATGATAAAATAGAAGTCTTGACACTTTATCCCACTCCATCTGCGGAGGACGTTTTCGGAACATCTTCCGTTGCACCACTCGGTATTTTGAGTTCGGGATCAACTATCTCGTCAAGCTCTATTCTCCTTCCACCAATTTCTCTAGCGAGAAAATCTTTTTCGAGGAAAGTGTCGTTCTTAGTGACAAACGTTTTCTCCTCAACTTTGTTGTAGAAGGTGTATCCAATAGCCTACCCGAGTTGGCTAGGAGGGTGGTTGATACGTCATAAACGTATCTATAATTTTTGATGTTCCATGTTGTTTCCATGCCATATGCTACATGTTTTTCTTACACTTTATGTCATTTTTATCGATTTACCGAACTAACCTATTGACAAGATGCAACAGAGCAAGTTCCCTATTTTCTGATGTTTTTAGTTTCAGAAAAGTTGTTCTGCAAATATTCTCGGAATTGGAAAATTCGAAGTCCGGAAGTCTTAGAATTCCCGAAGGTTCCACGGAGACCTGAAGAGGCCCGGAGGGGGGCACAGGGGGGGTCCACACCATAGGGCGGCGCCCCCGACCGCGGGGGGGAGGGTGTGGGCCCCTCGGGCATCCACCGCCATCGCCCTTTCGCCTATTTATTCCCCCCGATACGTCAACCCTAAAAATATACCCCTTCGTCCCGAGAAACACCTAAGGCCGCCGTCATCGTCAACCCGAGATCGGGAGGGTTCTAGAGCTCTCCCCGGCACCCTACCGGGAGGGGAATTCATCACCGGAGGGGTCTACACCACCATGCCCGCCTCCGGAGTGATGCGTGAGTAGTTCATCCTTGGACTACGGGTCCATAGCAGTAGCTAGATGGCTGTACTCTCCACCTTATGCCTCATGTTTAGATCTCGTGAGCTGCCTCACATGATCGAGATCATCTATTTGTAATGCTACATCTTTTGTTTGTTGGGATCTGATGATTATTGAATGTTATGTCTGTTGATTATCAATCTATCATGTTATCTTCATGTGTATGTTATTTATGATCTTCCATGCTCTCCGTTGTTAGTAGATGCTCTGGCCAAGTAGATGCTAGTGACTCCAAGAAGGAGTATTTATGCTCGATAGTGTGTTCATGCCTCCTTTGCATCTATGCTCGAGTGACAGAAACGTGACAGATGGAGGATGTGTTGTTTCCATTAGGGAGAAAACAACGATGTTTACTTAGTTTACATTGTTTACATTACACATCTTTCTTACTGTGATTATCCGTTGCTTGCAACTTAATACCGAACGTTTGTACAGATGATATTCGAAGGGTGGATTATTAGTCATAGATGCAGTTGGATGACGATCTATGTATTTTGTTGTAATGGCCACATGAATCTCATAGTAATCTTTATGTCATGCATGTTCTTTATCTGTCAAATGCCCAGCTGTAATTTGTTCACCACACATGCTAGCTATATTTTATGGGGAGACACCTCTAGTGAACTGTGGACCCCGATTCATTTTCTCATTCTGATAATACACACACTGCTTCCACATTGCTTCCACTTCTTTCACACTGCTTCCACAGTTTTCACACTTATGCTATTGTTTTCATACTGTTCTCATATTGTTTTCCACACCATACATTTAACCTCTTTGTTATCAGCAAAACCGGCGAGATTGTCAACCTCACTACTTCGTTGGGGCAAAGTAAATTGTTTGTGTTGTGTAGGTTCCATGTTGCTTCTGAACCGGTAGTGCGCCCTGCCATCTCAGCTGCATCAATCTTCTGAATTTACTCCTTCCTCCTACTAGTCGATTCAACCTTGGTTTCTTTCTGAGGGAAAACTTGCTGTTGTGCTCATCAAACCTTCCTCTTGGGGTCTCCCAACGAGTGCAAGTCCTGCACATCAATCTATTTTCTGGCGCCGTTGCCGGGGAGGAAGAGAATTTCTACAAGGGGAGTCTCTCACTTCCATTCTCTTTACTTTGTTTTTGTTTTGCTTAGATTATTTTATTTTGTCTTGTTTGCTTCTCTTTATAAAAAACACAAAAAAATTAGTTCTTATTCTAGTTGTTACTCTTGTTACCTCGTTGTTATTTGTCACCATGTTGTTCTCTAATTTTACCCTGAAAGATCTTCCAGTTGGTAGTGGTTCTATACTTGGAAAGGATACCATTAAAGAATTCTTTAATCATGTTAGTAAACATGATAATTTTGAGGAAAAATCCATAGTAGAACTTGCTCCAAATTATGAAACTGCTGCAACTTCTTTAATTGACATGTTAGAAGCTAGGTTTGTTAACCTTCATCCCATACTGCAACATATGTTCCTCAACTTGAATAGCATTGAAGATATTGAGAAAAGTAACTTTATCTTAGAAACCATGCTTAAATAATTTGGAGATGTTGCTATAGAAGCTAGAAATGTCTTTGATCGTTTCAACATGCTAGGCTCATGTGTAGATATTGTTGATGCTCTTGAAAAAACTGAATCGAAAAATGAAAAGGAGGAGAAAATACCAATCCCCTTTAAATTGGTAGCATTGCATGAAGCCCAAGAAAACAATTTTGATTGGATTGTTCATGAAAAATTATTTGATGAGAATAGTAAGCCTAAAAGTTCTAAGAGAGGAGCCTCTGAAACTCACTTAGATAAAATACAATGCATTATCAAGGAATTACCTTATCTTGATTAGAATTCTTCTCCACTTGAGAACACGTCAATCCATTTTTCGGGGGCCTAGCTAAAAGGCGTTAAAGAAAAGCACTTCTTGGGACATAACCCATGGTTTTATTTTTGCTTTGTTTTTATCTATTTTCTTTGAGTCAAGGGTTTGTATAATTATGTAGAAACTCCTTTATATATTTATTTTCATGTTTTAGTTGTGCCAAGTAAAGTTTCTAATGAGAGTTGGAGTTGGTTTTGGATTTCTGCGCAGGAAACAGATTTCTGCTGTGCACCGTAAAAAATCATATAAAATCAAAAGATCAAAATGATCTGAATTTTTTTGTGCTTATTCCTCAGCTGATTCTGCAACTTTTTCGTTCTTTAAGTTTTTTGATCTCAGCAACGTAAGTGCCCCCCAAAAAAATCATCTTTACAGATTGTTCTGGTTTTGGCAGATTCTGCCATTTTTCTTGCATTTGCTCTTTTACGATGTCAAGTGGATTTCTTTGCTTCATGAAACATCAGTGGCTGTAGCTAATGTTTAAAAGTATCAATAGAACCTACGCCCATACAGAACCCATGAATTTTTTTTTGTTGCACTAACCCTCTAATGCGAATTACTCTTTGAGTTTGGTATGAAGCAAGTTTTCAAGGGTCAAGAGAAGAGGGTGATATAATGTGATCAAGAAGAGTGCAAAGGCAAAGCTTGGGGATGTCCCCTGTGGTTCATCCCAGAAAATTCTAAGAAGACTCAAGCATCTAAGCTTGGGAATGCCCAAGGCATCCCCTTCTTCATCAACAATTTATCAGGTCACTTCTAGTGAAACTATATTTTTATTTGGTCACATCATATGAAGTTTACTTGGAGCGTCTGTTTGTTTTTATTTTGTTTTATTTTTTCCCTTGTTGCAATAATATAGTTGGACCCTAGCATTCTTTGTGTGGGAGAGAGACACGCTCTGCTTTTTCGTTTGAATACTTGTTATGCTCGTATTCTTAGTTTTTCTTATAGTTGCTGCAAAATTCCTGTTTAGCTCCTATTTTTCTTGCATCTCTTATTTAGAGCTGTTAGTTTTAGTAGATTTGTGTTAGTACTCTCTTGTTTCATTTCCGCATCTCTTGGAGAGTTTTTGTTTATTATGAAATGCTTGGTATTGGAAAGCAGTAGTACAGTTTTTGTGCTTATAACGGTGCAAATAGAAGCTTGTACGGACTGTGGCTAGACTTTTTCATGTCATGCTAGATGTTATTTTAACTCTAAATACTAGTGATTATTTTTGTAACATGATTTTTCTCAAATAGCTGAGAGTGTTTAATGTGCCTTAGAAAGAATCATGAGTTGTTCTTGTCATTTTGAAGCACAAATTTGTGGTGTTCTCCTTTGAATGTTTTATTTGGTTGACTTGCGCATGCTCACACCATGTTTATGACTACGAACTAGTCACTTATAGCCTCTACGATAATTTAGTTTTTGAACTTGTAGTACCACTTATGCTTTGATTACTGATGTTTTTGTCGCTACGCATGATTATGGCCATTATTGCTCTCTTGATTTGTCGCTCCCAGTCTTTTGCTAGCCTCCACCTGTACTGAGTATGAGCTCTACTCGTGCATCCAAATCTCAAAAACCAAAGTTTTCCAAATGTGCCCATCATACCTACCTACATGTGGTATTTAACTGCCACTCCAAAGTAAATTGCTCATGTGTTACATATAAAACCTTCAAAATTACTTGTTTTGTGCTCATGTTTTAGCTCACGAGGACGTAAATAGAGAATCATTATCTCACTTGTTGATTGGACTTTCACACCCTGGACTAGTGGCTTCATCCACTTATCTAATTGATAGAAGAGCTGGCAGCGGGGTGCCCATCCCCAAAGTAATACAACAAATTCTCTTCACTATTTTTGCCCCTGATTTATCAGTCAAAGCATAATTGTGTAAACAAAAGAGAAAGAGGGATGACCTTCTACCCAGATGCGTCCTTCTATGGGAGCCACTCTTGTAAAGTCTAGTTATCTTGTGACGTACTGTATTTTCTGTTTACCATTCGTTGACATAAGCATACACCTCTCTTAAAAATGTTTTCAATACCTCTGTTTAACAAAATAAAAGCTCTAGCACATGAGTTGATCCCTGCTTCCCTCTGCGAAGGGCCATTCTTTTAATTTTATGTTGAGTCTCCATCTTCTAACTTTATGCCCAGTTGAGAGAGCATGGTTGTCATTCTGAGTTTAATGTGCATTTGTGCCAGAAACATTATTAATTGATTCATGATGTGTTATTGTTTGTTCTCAAATTATTAGTTCTAGTCTTCCTCATGAACTTTGAAGGTGTCCTGGCATTTATGTTTTTCCCCACTCTTAAGGACAAGCGAAATGTCACTTTGCCATGTTATCTCTATGCTTGAAACAAACGTATATCTTTCAAGTGCATTATTATTCATGATCTTTTATTTGTGTAACTTTTCATGATGCAAGTTGATTGCTATGCTTTATTGTTAAAATTTTATTTATCATGCTTGTGTTTAAGTTCTACGATCTCAGCTATACTTATGGTTTTACATTTTAGATGATCAAGTTCATGTTGGTAGCATGTCAACTCAGAAATTATGTTTTTTATAGTTTACCTACTCGAGGACGAGTAGGAACTAAGTTTGGGGATGTTGATACGTCATAAACTTATCTATAATTTCTGATATTCCATGTTGTTTTCATGCCATATGCTACATGTTTTCCTTACACTTTATGTCATTTTTATCGATTTCCCGGACTAACCTATTGAGAAGATGCCACAGAGCCAGTTCCCCGTTTTATGTTGTTTTTAGTTTCAGAAAAGTTGTTCTGGGAATATTCTCAGAATTGGAAAATTTGAAGCCTAGAAGTCTTAGAATTCCCGAAGGTTCCACAGAATCCTGAAGAGGCCCGGAGGGGGGCCACACCATAGGGCGGCGCGCCCCTGGCCGCGCCGGGGGGTGGTGTGGGCCCCTCGGGCATCCTCCCCCATCGCCCTTTCACCTATTTATTCCCCTCAATACGTCAACCGGAAAAATATAGCACTTCGTCCCGAGAAACACCTGAGGCCGTCGTCATCGTCAACCCGAGATCGGGAGGGTTCTGGAGGTCTCCCCGGCACCCTTTCGGGAGGGGAATTCATCACTAGAGGGGTCTACACCACCATGCCCGCCTCCGGAGTGATGCGTGAGTAGTTCATCCTTGGGCTACGGGTCCATAGCAGATCTCGTGAGCTGCCTTACATGATCTCGTGAGTAGTTCTCCACCTTATGCCTCATGTTTAGATCTCGTGAGCTGCCTTACATGATCGAGATCATCTATTTGTAATGCTACATGTTGTGTTTGTTGGGATCCGATGATTATTGAATTCTATTACTGTTGATTATCAATCTATCATGTTATCTTCATGTGTATGTTATTTATGATCGTGCATGCTCTTTGTTGTTAGTAGATACTCTGGCCAAGCAGATGCTAGTGACTCCAAGAGGGAGTATTTATGCTCTATAGTGGGTTCATGCCTCCTTTGCATATGTGCTCGAGTGGCAGAAACATGACGGATGGAGGATGTGTTGTTGCCATTAGCGAGAAAACAACGATGCTTACTTAGTTTACATTGTTTACATTACACACCTTGCTTACTGCAATTATTCGTTGCTAGCAACTTAATACCCAACGTTTGTTCGGATGATATTCGAAGGGTGGATTATTAGTCATAGATGCAGTTGGATGGCAATCTATGTATTTTGTTGTAATGCCCGCATGAATCTCATACTAATATTTATGTCATGCATGTTCTTTATCTGTCAATTTCCCAGCTGTAATTTGTTCACCACACATGTTAGCTATCTTTTATGGAGATACACCTCTAGTGAACTGTGGACCACGGTCCATTTTCTCGATCTGATAATACACACACTGCTTTCACTACTTTCACACTGCTTCCACTACTTTCACACTGCTTCCATTATTTTCACGCTGATGCTAGTGTTTTCATACTGTTCTCATATTTTTTTTCACACCATACATTTAACCTCTTTGTTATCAGCAAAACCGGCGAGATTGACAACCTCACTGCTTCGTTGGGGCAAAGTGAATTGTTTGTGTTGTGTAGGTTCCACGTTGCTGCTGAACCGGTAGTGCGCCTTGCCATGTCAGCTGCATCAACCTTTCTTTAGTTACTCCTTCCTCCTACTGGTCGATTCAACCTTGGTTTCTTTCTGAGGGAAAACTTGCTGCTGTGCTCATCAAACCTTCCTCTTGGGGTCTCCCAACGAGTGCAAGTCCTGCACATCAGGGTGTGGCCAAGCCCTCCTAGTTCAACTAGGACTCCCCTCCCTTTTGGCAAGTCTCTCCCCTTCTCCCACTACATAAAGCACCACAAGGCTCCAAGCAAATCACACAATTGGCTCTCAGGCCTCTCTCTCTTTACTTAGAAGAACTAGAGGACTAATTAGAGCTTCTAATTAGAGCCCTTCTAATTGAATTAGAGCTTTCTCTAATATAGAAGACTAATTACATCATCTAATTAGAGCCCTTCTAATTGAATTAGAACTTCCTCTAATTATATTAGAGCTTCCTCTAATTAAATTATATCTACTTATAATTAGGTTTGAGGTGTTCCTCTCCCAATTAGACCATTTTCTACTACTATCTCTCTCTCTCATGTGTTGAGAACTCCACATTCATATACACATGTGGCGTCAAGTCCTGGACGATGAAGCACTGAAGAATTTGCCCCGCGTATGTGTGCATACTCTTAGAGAGGTAACACATGAGGCCCTCAATCTGCAGGATAGCTCCTTTACGGGTGATCTATGGAAAGTTTAAATTCTCTTTTTTTTCTGCTAATTTCACATGCAACATTTTCTCTGTCTTTTGTTTTATCTCTTTTATTTCTTTACCTTCCGTTTGTCTTACGATTCCTTTTTTGTCTAACAGATTTTATTTGTTTTGACTCATGAAATTTCTAAGGGGATTAAGGAACCATAAAATTACCTAAACTGAAGTTACCATGAATGGAATTACCATGTCGGAATATTAACCTTTGTACAGGTCGCCCGTAAGCTAGCATTACCCCTCACTCTGCTGGATCATGGTGCTGGATACGGGGAGTCGGCAACATCCTCACCCACAGGCTTGTGCGTGAGGATATTCCATAGGCTACATATACATCATCATCTACACCTCTTTAGCTAGTATGGTGTCCGCTAGATGATCTCGGAAACTAGATCTTGGAATTTATATTCACTTGTATCTGCATAACCAGGTCTTGTTTGTTGCATAGTAAGTTTGACAAAAAAAATCCCGTTGCGCAACTGATGGCTGACATTGGCGAGGGAGTGGTTGCTTCTTGATGACTTTAAAATCCCCGGCAACAACGCCAGAATACTTGTTGGTGTGTGGTTGACACTTGTTGAAAAACCCCAAGCGAAAGGTTATGAAGAGTGCAGCGGCAAAATTTCCCTCAGAAAGAAACCAAGGTTGAATGGACCAGTAGGAGAAAGAAATCACTTCCGAAGGTTGATGCAGCTGATGTTGGCATGGCGCACTACCGGTTTAGCAGCAACGTGGAATCTACACAACACAATCAAATTACTTTTCCCCAACGAAGCAGTGAGATTGTCAATCTCACCGGTTTTGCTCAAACAAGGGACTAGATGTATAGTGTGGAAAATAATATTTGTTTGCAGTAGATGAAAGAGAACAATAATTGCCGTAGGAAAACAATGGTTGCAGTGGTTGTATGTCAGTGTAAAGAAATTGTCGCACCCGGACTTCTAGGGGATACTCATCGGGCCGAACTGAATAGTAGATGCTTGGGTTACGGGGCTTATCTGCTCCCGCATCCTCTTACGAGTAGGCCAACACTTATGTGCGACAACCAAACTCTACTATCCACCGTCGATGTAAACTATCCCATAGAAATCAGGACACTTCCATTGACGTACTTCAACCATACACACATGGTACGTCAACGGCGTTTGAACAAGTGATATCACAACAGATCTCTACGACACAAAAGATGGAAATAAGTTGCAAATATCTCTCATTAGAGCAGAGATAGCAAATACAACCATCCAGAGGACACATGTCCCAACAATACATCAGTACACCACAGCGGAAGCATTCAACATGTCTGAGTACAGACAAGAACCAAATAGGCCTAAGAGGCCGGAAACGAACAGACGGAGCCCATCCACGAAGTCTCGGATCCTGCCCGGGTCCGCTATCTACTCGTCAGCAGCCTCGTCATACTCCACGTCGTAGCCACCATGTAGGTCCTCGAAACGTAGTCTGCGGAAACCACAGCCCCAAAGGGGCCAGTACATAAACGTACTCGCAAGCAAGACTCACAGTTCACCAAAATGTAGCCCGTCAACACCAAGCACAGATGCTTTGGGTTCAACGGAAGAAAGGGGATATGAAAGATGCTGCAACTGGCTGCTCTAACCAACTACAGAAACATACTACAACTTCCGGCTAACAGAAAGGAGATAAGATCGTGTATCGTAACCAACTATAGCTAACCACCAAACAAACCCATCCTGGACTTCGCCCCTTATCCAAAGAAGCAATCCGAGGATAACTCACACAGTTGAATCAATGATGGTTCAGATTATTGTGTCAATGAGCCTATTACTAGTCAAGTTGTTAATCATTGGGTGTAAGATTGTTAATCATTAGGTCTAAGTTGTCCTGAGTACTTGTTAGCCAGTACTTTCACCAAGTAGTCCATAACCGCGGAAAACACGGCTTCTCGAGAAGATTTATCCCTGCAGGGTTGCACCAATTTGGCCGTACACGCAAGAATAACCCGCCAGATGGGATGCCTCCCACCAAGCGGGGCACTCTACACAACTCAACTCTTCTTCGCATCAAGCCCAAAGCACCTTGGGCGCACGGCTAATCGAGCCCCGAAGAAAGGGGACCCTCATAGCACTCTAAGACCGTGTCCCCCTATATGCCGACTACAAAAGTTCCACCCTGGCCTGGGCTCGCAAGAACATGCATGCGGCAAATGGAAAACACGAACTAAGTGAGGCGATTTGGACGAGATGCGAATCGAATCAAATTGAGGGGGGCGCCCATACTCGCTTCCCACATGCGGTTAGTGCGCTCATCATGGATCAGTAGACAAGACCCTTTTCCTATTAGGGTCGACACTAGCAGGCCTCAAAACCACCCTGGGCCTCCTGCCGGTGCCTTATCATCAAATTTATTATTAATAGTAACATTAGCATGATTGATTGATTAAACATCGAGCCCCCAGAACATAATGAAATAGTAACAGAAAGTAACGGGTAACAGACTCGAGCAAAACAACCTAAGCATGCTAGTAAGACACGGGCTCAAACAAAGGGGTTATAGGAGTGGAGGTGAGGCAATATCATGGTTAAGGGATTCATGTGATAGGTTCGTAACAGAAACAACTACACATAGGGCTAGCAAAATAGAAAACGGAAAGTATCGGTACCCAATGTTGAAAGGAACACAGTGGTTCATGTGAGTGATAACTTGCCTGCAAACCCAGTAGCCTGGTACTGAGCTAACTCCTTAGAAGGGGTGTCGTAAGTATCGTCGGTCTCAACGTCGTCGTCTATCCGAGAAGAAGCAAACAAACAAGACAGAAGTATAAACAATCAATATCATGGCATAGTGCACAAACATGGGATGATGCATGACCATTTAATTGATGCATCAAAATAAACTAGTTGACATGGTAACATAACATGGTTAAATGGACCCACATGCAATTTAATTGCATATGGAAAGCCCATGGATTATGGTTGAATTAATTGTTCTACAACTAATCATCATGTGTAAGTGAGTTAGCATGATGCATGGATGAGGAAAACAACAAAATAACAACAATAGAAGCAATTGGAAATAAGGTTTACCAAGTTTAGAAATTCATTTATTAAGTTTTGGAATTTTGGTTTCTTAAAGGGGTTACACAAGCATTTGTTGTTTTCATCAAGTTAAATTGTTCAAAATAGACAACAAAGTTCATATTTGAAAAGAACACACAATTTTAGGTGGATTACATGTTTTACTTATTGAAAAAGGATTTCAAATAAATTATTTAGGAATTAAACAAGTTTAAGCAAGAATTAAATGAATTTAATTCAAACATGAACTTATTTGAATTTTTATTTGTGCAAAACATTGAGTGAAGTTCATATTTGAAAAGGTTATGCTTTTATGGTTTGAAAACATATTTTATATGTCCCAAAAGAATTTGTTTTGATCAAGTTATGAATTTGACAATATCAAATGATTTAAACAAGGTTTAAATCATTTAACCAATTTTAATTATTCAAAACATGGAACAAATTTTATATTTGGAAAGGTGGTTTAAATTTTCATGGAAAACATATTTTATTTGTGGAAATTGGATTTAAAGTGAGCAAGTTATTATTTTGGCAATTTTAAATGCAATAATTAAGAAACAGTTATTTTCAGCAATTTAAATTATTCAAAACAGCAAACAAAATTTATATTTGGAAAGTACATGAAAAGTTGATTGGAAAACATATTTAGTTTGTGGAATTTGGAATTTTTATGCCCAAGTTATGAATTTTGCAAGTTTAAGTGAATTAAGCAAGTTTTTAAATATTTCACCAATTTAAAATATTCAAAACAGCAAACAAATTTTATATTTGGATAGACAATTCAATTTGGCACAGAAAACATATTTAAAAAGTTAAAATTGGAGTTAAGATGAATTAGTTATGCATTTTACAAGATTTGGTGCAAATCTGCCATTTTTATTTCATTAGGGACTTGGAAAAAAATATTACAGGGGTCTAGAAAAGATTACAATGACCTATGTGTGATTCTGAGATGTTGCTGTGACCAAACAAATGAAAATAAAAAGTTTTGGGTTAATGGTTGGGAGGGGGACTCGAACCCAGGAGCTGTGGTTGGAGCGCAAGGGTTCTAACCAGTAGGGTAGGCTTTGATTTGTGATAGGAATGGGAGCTGCGGTGAGGATAAGGTTCAAGGAGATGCACTGAACAATTCGGAATAAACAGAAAAAAGGTGGGGGGTTGGGGATTCGACCCTGGGACCTGGGGCTTGCGCGCTGTGTGCTGCTACCAGTGGGGTGTGTTCTGTGTTGGTGCTAGGAAGGGGATCTCGGGGAGGAAAAGGTGTTGCTGCGACGGTTTTTCTGAACTGAACCGCACGAGCGCTTCTGTACCACCGACAGAGACATGGCAGCGACGGTCTGCTGCTCGCCGGAGGGCGCCGGGGGGGGGGGGCTGCTGCGAGTGCGTGGTGCTGTGCGGCCAAGGGAGAGAGGAGGGGAGCGAGAGGGGAACCGAGGGGCCTCACCTCGAGCGCATCAGGAGGAGGTCGGGGCGGACAGGTCGTGGGCGGACAGGGAGGCGACGACGCCTTGGAGCGGACGGCGGCGGCGGCTCGAGCCCTCCCGGCCCAAGCCGAGGGGGTGGAGAGGAAGCCCACGGAACGCCGTTTCCATTCCCGGCGTTTGCCCGGTCGGAGGAGGCTCCACGCCGGTGATCGCCGGAGGAGTTGAGGGAGAATTTCGGTGGGGTGCAGGTTTCAGGTACAGGGACAATTCAGAACAGAGAGGAAGAGATGGGAGAGATTGGAGGCGGGGGGAAGAGAGGAGGAGGGAGAAGGAGAGATAGAGGAAACCCTAGGGCATCTAGGTAGAGTTATAGGGAGGGGGGAGAGGATGGTGGCCGTTGCTTGCACCTGCTCTGCTACGTGGATACGTGCAGATGCGACCGTACAGAGGTGGAAGAAGGCACGAGGGGGTATCGGGCCAGGGGAGAATTTAGTTGGGCTGGGCCTCTCTCTCTCTGCTGGCTGCTCTCTCTCTCCCTTGCTCTCTTTATTTCTTTTGTTCCATTTTTTTTTGTGCTGAATTGAAAAAGAGAAGGAAACTAGGGTTTTGAGTTAGGAGAAAATTAGGGATAAATTTTTATTGATTGATTATTGCCACAGCAACAATGTGCAAGTTTTTGTTTTCAAAATTATTTCAAGTTGTTTGCTGTTTGGTATTTGATTTGAATTTGAATGAAAATTGAGGTTAATTGATTTATTAAAACAAGAATTCAATAGGGTGAACTTTAATGTTTAATTAGAAACAATTGATTTGGATTGTTTTGGTAATTTCCATAATTTGAAATTGGGTGCTGTTTGTGAATGATTTGAATTTGAAATACCATTTGGGTTAATTGAATTATAAAAAGCCATAATTTTAATGGTTTGAACCTTATGGTTTGATGGAAACAATTGATTGATTTGTTTTGCAATTTCATAATTTTCAACAGAGTTGCTGTTTTGGAAAGTAATTGAACTTGAAAAGGGTTTGGTTATTGGATGCATTTTTATAGAAACAAAACAACAGTTTTGAAATGACACTTTAATGGAAACAATTGGTTGTTTTGATTTGAAATATCCTTTTGGAAATTGTAACATCACAAGGATGAAACAAAAGGTTTGAATTTTGGTTTGAAATTCAAATAGAAAACAAAGGAAAACAAATGAAAACAGTTGGAAAACAAATGAAAACAAAAGGAAAACAAGCAAAACAAATGCAATCAACATGATGCCATGATGCAAAACATAAAATAACAGAGAGCAAACATTCTAATGGATATTTTTCATACTTGGGATGTTACAGAAATGGACTGGGGTCCACAGTTCACTAGTGGTGTCTCTCCAAAATAGATAGATAACATGTTGGGTAAACAAATTACACCTGGGCAACTGACAGATATAAAGGCTGCACTGTAGTGCATATGCATGACATGATGATTACTATGTGATTCATGCGGGCATTACAACAAGATACATAGACCGTTATCCAACTACATCTATGACTAATAATCCACCCTCAAAGTGTCATCCAAGCAAACCTTGGGTATTAAGTTGCAAGAAATTTAATTATTAATCAAAGTCCCGGTTCACAGTAAATTTATAAACCGACACTTGCGGGCTACACTTCAAGCTTAAAGATATTATAAGGAAAATTTCAAGTTTATTCCACAAATATAAACTGGAAGATTGAGGGGTAAAGGCTATGTATATATGATACGTCTCAAACGTATCCATAATTTCTGATGATCCATGTTGTTTTCGTGCTTTATGCTACATGGTTCCTATATACTCTATGTCATTTTTATGCATTTTCTGGGACTAACCTATTGACAAGATGCACCAGAGCCCGTTCATGTTTTCTGCTGTTTTTAGTTTCACAAAAGTTGTTCTGGAAATATTCTCGGAATTGGACAAAACAAAACCCAGAAGTCTTAGAAAGTCGTCACGTACGCGGAGTCCGAAGGAGACCGGAGGGGGGCCTCAGAGGCACCACACCATGAGGCGGCGCACCCCCTCTGGCCACGCCCAGGAGTGGTGTGGGCCCCCTGGATGCCCACTGACTTTGCGATGTCGCCTATTTATACCTCTCGGAGGGTGAACCCTAAATATAACAGCCTTTTACACCAAAAATATCCGCAGCCACCGTCATTGTCAACCCTATTTTGGAATCGTCACCGGAGGGATCTTCATCACCATGCCTGCCTCCGGAGTGATGCGTGAGTAGTTCATCCCTGTACTATGGGTCCATAGCAGTAGCTAAATGGTTGTTCTCTCCTCTTTATGACTCATGTTTAGATCTTGTGAGCTGCCTAACATGATCAAGATCATCTTATTGTAATGCTACACGTTGTGTTTGCTGGGATCTGATGAATATTGAATGCTATGTCCAATGATTATCAATCTATCATGTTTTATCATGTGTATGTTATTTATTATCTTGCATGCTCTCCGTTACTAGTAGATGCTCTGGCCAAGTTGATGCTTGTAACTCCAAGAGGGAGCATTTATGCTCGATAGTGGGTTCATGCCTCCCTTTCACTCATGCTCGAGTGATAGAAACTTAACGGGTGGGGGATGTGTTGTTTCCATTAGGAATAAAACAACAATGCTTTGTCTAAGGATGATTTTATTATTTACATTACACACTTTGCTTAATGCAATTATCTATTGCTTGCAACTTAATACCCAAGGTTTGCTCGGATGACACTCTGAGGGTGGATTATTAGTCATAGATGCAGTTGGATAATGGTCTATGTATCTTGTTGTAATGCCTGGATGAATCACATAGTAACCATCATGTCATGCATATGCACTATGGTGCAGCCTTTATATCTGTCAATTTCCCAGCTGTAATTTGTTTATCCAGCATGTTATCTATCTGCTTGGAGATACACCACTTGTGAACTGTAGACCCCGGTCCATTTCTTTACACTGATATACAACCACTGCAACCGTTGTTTTACAACTGCAATCATTGTTCTCTTTCATCTACTGCAAACAATTATTATTTTCCACACTAAACGTCTAATCCTTTGTTTCAGGAAAACCGGTCAGACTAACAGCCTCATTGCTTTGTTGGGGCAAATTAATTTGATTGTGTTGTGTAGATTCCACGTTGCTGCTGAACTGGTAGTGCGCCCTGCCAAAATCAACAGCATCAACCTTCGGAAGCGATTTCTTTCTCCTACTGGTCGAGTCAACCCTGGTTTCTTTCTGAGAGAAAACTTGTCGCTGCACTCTTCATAACCTTTCTATTGGGGTTTTCTAAGAGTGTCAACCACACACCAACAAGTTTTCTGGCGCCGTTGTTGGGGGTTTTAAAGTCATCAAGAAGCAACCACTCCCTCGCCAACGTCAGCCATCAACAAGTTTTCTGGCGCCGTTGCCGGGGCGAAAGAGGATTTCTGCAAGGGGAGTCTCTCACTTCCAATCTCTTTACTTTGTTTTTGTTTTGCTTAGTTTATTTTATTTTGTCTTGTTTGCTTCTCTATATCAAAAACACACCCAAAAAAAGTTCTTATTCTAGTTGTTATTTTTATCATGTTTTTAATCTTGCTAAAATGAGTACTCCTGAAGTTGAGGTTCGTTCTTTTAAGCAACAAGGAGGAGAAAGTTTGAAAGATGCTTGGTATAGAATAAGTGATGCTCATCATAGATGTACTAAGAAATATTCTACCTTGATCCTTCTTAGGAATTTTTATGTTGGTATTACTAGCTGGTATAGGTATGTTCTAGACACTCTTACATGTGGTAATTTTCTGGGAACTCCTTCTTTGGAATCCTATAATTTAATTGAAAGCTTAGTTGAAACACCACCTACTAAAGTTGTTAAAGCTGAGATCACTTTAGATTACTTTATAAAAAAGCTGAACTCTGCGGAGAAAAATTTGCCAAAATTCCTTGACAATGCTAGCAAAGTTAATCAATCAATAGTAAGTATTAGTAAGATAATTACTGTTTTAGAGGCTAGCAATATCCATGATAATCAAAACATTAGGATAGGTAAACTAGAGTAGGCTATGGAAACTTTAATTTCAACCTTTTCTTCTCTTAAGTTGAAGAGGGAGAAAAAAATTATGGGAAAATAGCAAAAATTTATGTATGTCCACAAGGTGTCTAAATCATAACCCCCTAATGTGCTTAAAATTGATAAAACTTTTAGTGAAACTAAAAGTGATTTGCATGCCGAACCATCTTCAGGGGTACCTAAATTACCAATTGCTACGAGTGGTGTTTTGGAGGAAATTATAGATTTGGATGCTTCTTCACTTGAAAATACTTGATTCTAGTTTTCTCGGCCTAGCTAAAAGGCGTTAAAGAAAAGCACTTCTTGGGAGATAACCTATGGTTTTATTTTTTCTTTGTTTTTCTCTGTTTTCTTTGAGTCAAGGTGTTGTTTACATCTGTAGAAACTCCTTTGTATCTTTATATTCTCGCATTTGTTGTGTCAAGTAAAGTTTCTAGTGAAAGTTGGGGTTAGATTTGGATTTCTGCGCAGGAAACAGATATTTTCTGTCCACCATTAAATTCGTGTAACTTCACAGAAAGATCAAAATGACCTGCATTTTTTTTTGCTTATTCCTAAGATAATTCCAAAACTTTTTCTAGCTTTTCGTTTTTCGATTTGACCAACATAAGTGCCCTGAAAAAAATCGTATTTATAGACTGTTCTGGTTTTGACAGATTCTGCCTTTTTACTTGCATTCTCTCTTTTATTATGTCGAGTGGATTCCTTTGCTCCACAAAACATCAGTGGATGTAGCTAGTGTTTAAAAAGTATTAATAATGCTTGTGTCCATGGAGAACATGTGAATTTTTGATTGTGCACTAACCCTCTAACGCGGATTACATTGAGTTTGGTGTGAAGGAAGTTTTCAAGGGTCAAGAGAAGAGGGTGATATAGTGTGATCAAGAAGAGTGCAAGGCCAAATCTTGGGGATGCCCCCGTCGTTCATCCCAAAAAATTCTAAGAAGACTCAAGCGTGTAATCTTGGGTGTTCCCAAGGCATCCCCTTCTTCATCAAAAATTTATGAGGTCACTTCTAGTGAAACTATATTTTTATTCGGTCACATCTTATGCACTTTACTTGGAGCGTATGTCTTTTGTTTTGTTTTGTTTTATTTGTTGCAATAAATATAGTTGGAACCCAGCATTATGTGTGTGGGAGAGAGACACACTCCTATTTTTCATATGAATACTCGTTTTCATCCATGCTCGTATTCTTAGTTCTTCTTCTAGCTGCTGCAAATCCTTTTAGCTCATGTTTTTCATGCATATCTTATTCAGAGCTATTATTTCTAGTAGAGTTATGTTAGCACTCTCTTGTTTCATTGCTATATTAGTTGGAGTTTTTGTTGTTTGGTGTTTGATGGAAATAGAAAATGCTACATGTGGTAGATGGTATGTTGGAAAGACTTGCATGCTCTAGTAGGTCATTAAAATATTTCACTTGATTATCTGTTGTTGTTTTGAGATATTAATATTCCTAATGGTAAACCTGCTGGTCTAGTAAAGTAAAACAATTAATGGTTGGTCTAGAAGCTTGAAACTATGCCACACTCGAAAAAGCAGTTGATAGTATGATGGTGTATGACTTCCTCTACGGGTAACAATCGTGATGGCTTTTTGTTACGCGCTACGGTCGGGGTAGCCAACAGTGACTTGTCACTGCCACAAACCCTCTTGGAGTGATCTTCATTATGCCTTGGATAATCAAATTTCTAGATGTAATATTTTAACTTGTGAGTTCTAAGTTGCGGTTTTCTGGCACTTCCACCATCCATATTTGCTAGACTCTTCAGTACTGTGCATTGCCCATTCTCACATTAAGAGTTGGTGCAAACTTTGCCAGTGCATCCAAACCACATGGGAGGACTTTGTTCTTCTACACATAAGCCCAAAATATCTTCCTCAAAACAGCCACCATACCTACCTATCATGGCATTTCCATAGCCATTCCGAGATATATTGCCATACAACATCCATCATCATTATGTTACTTGTTACATGTTACTTTGCATACTGCTACACTGGCAGGAGCATTTAGTTTTATACATTCAGAGATATTTCAGTTTCAGTTATGAGTACTAAAAGTGTGATGATTCATTGTAAAATAGAGTGCTTCCCCTACCAGTGAGCTTATATATATAAAAAAAGAAAAGGCCCAAAAAGGAAAGAAAAAAAGAAAAGAGGGCAAAAGAGAGATAATAAAGAGAGAAGGGGCATCACTACTATCATTTATTCCACACCTGTGCTTATTTAGCACCAATACTTCAGTTTGGAGAGAGTTTTCATTTTATGACTTGCATAACTATGTGGGGAACTTACATTATAGAACTTGGCTTGTATATTCCAATGATGATCCTCCTCAAAAGTTCTCTAGGTCTTCGTGAGCAAGCAAGTTGGATACACCCCCACTAGTTCCATTGGAGAGCTTTCATACACTTATAGCTCTATGTGCATCCGTTGTGTGGCAATCACTACTTATTGCATAGCTTCGATTATAAGACTTCCTCTCGTCTAATGATCACTTTCATATGTGTGAAACTTTCTTCCATTGACCTTCCAAACCCCCCATAATGTTCTTTTAGCCATAACATCCTGGTGCCGGGAACCAATACAGAACGCTTGCTTGTTTTCAGTGCCCAAATAGTTTGATGATTTTTCCATGTGCGTATTATCGTCGCTTGACTTGATCCTAACAGGAGATCTTGTGAGAGTTGGATGCTTAGGATGATTATATCGTTGTTCTTGAATCTTAAATAATCTTTAATATACTTTGCACAGTGGACTGTTTTTAGTATTGATTCGTTAAAAGTTTTGCTTTGTTCTTCCTAATGGTTTATACATTACTCTATCTTTACTCATTTGATCTCAGCTTACATATGCTTTTACAATTATGATGAGCAAGTTTATGTTGGTAGCATGTCACCTCAGAAATTATTTATTTTTATCGTCTACCTACTCGAGGATGAGTAGGAACTAAGCTTGGGGATGCTTGATACGTCTCAAACATATCCATAATTTCTGATGTTCCATGTTGTTTTCATGCTTTATGCTACATGGAGTACGGAGGAGACCCAGAGGGGGCCCTCCAGGGCCCCATACCACGAGGCGGCGCGCCCCCTCTAGCCGCGCCCAGGGGTGGTGTGAGCCCCCTGGCTACCCACTGACGTTGCCCTCTCGCCTATTTATACCTCTCGGAGGGTTAACCCTAAATACCCGACCCTTTTCCACCAAAAAGATCTGTAGCCACCGTCATCGTCAACCCAAGTTTGGGAGGGTTCTAGAGCTCTCCCCGGCACCCTGCCGGGAGGGGGAATCATCACCGGAGGGCTCTTCATCACCATGCATGGCTCCGGAGTGATGCATGAGTAGTTCATCCCTTACTACGGGTCCATAGCAGTAGCCAGATGGTTGTTCTCTCCTCTTTATGCCTCATGTTTAGATCTAGTGAGTTGTCTAACATGATCAAGATCATCTTATTGTAATGCTACATGTTGTGTTTGCCGAGATCTGATGAATATTGAATGCTATGTCCAGTGATTATCAATCTATCATGTTCTTTCATGTGTATGTTATTTATGATCTTGCATGCTCTCTGTTACTAGTAGATGCTCTGGCCAACTTGATGCTTGTAACTCCAAGAGGGAGTATTTATGCTCGATAGTGGGTTCATGACTCCCTTTCACTCATGCTCGAGTGACAGAAACGTAACGGGTGGGTGATGTGTTGTTGCCATTAGATAGAAAAAACAATGCTTTGTTTAAGGATAATGTTATTGTTTACATTACACACTTTGCTTAATGCAATTATCTGTTGCTTGCAACTTAATACCCAAAGTTTGCTCGGATGACACTCTGAGGCTGGATTATTAGTCATAGATGTAGTTGGATAACAGTCTATGTATCTTGTTTTAATGCCTACATGAATCGCATAGTAATCATCATGTCATGCATATGCACTATAGTGCATCCTTTATATCTGTCAATTGCCCAGCTGTAATTTGTTTACCCAGCATGTCATCTATCTGTTTTGGAGAGACACCTCTAGTGAACTGTGGACCCAGGTCCATTTCTTTACACTGATATACAACCACCGCAACCGTTGTTTTACTACTGCAATTACTATTTTCCTACTGCAATTATTGTTCTCTTTCATATAATGCAAACAAATACTATTTTCCACACTATACGTTTAATCCTTTGTTTCAGCAAAACCGGTGAGATTGACAACCTCACTGCTTTGTTGGGGAAAAGTAATTTGATTGTGTTGTGTAGATTCCATGTTGGTGCTGAACCGGCAGTGCGCCCTGCCAACATCAGCTGCATCAACCTTCGAAAGCGATTTCTTTCTCCTACTGGTCGATTCAACCTTGGTTTCTGAGGGAAAACTTGCTGTTGTGTGATACGTCATAAACGTATCTATAATTTCTGATGTTCCATGTTGTTTTGATGACTTATGCTACATGTTTTCCTTACACTTTATGTCATTTTTATCTATTTCCCGGGACTAAATTAATACCCAACGTTTGTTCGCATGATATTCGAAGGGTGGATTAATATTCATAGAATCCAACTACATCTATGACTATTAATCCACCCTTCAAATATCATCCGAACAAATGTTGGGTATTAAGTTGAAAGCAATGTATAATCGCAGTAAGCAAGGTGTGTAATGTAAACAATGTAAACTAGGTAAACACCGTTGTTTTCTCCCTAATAACAATAGCACATCCTCCATTCGTCACGTTTCTGTCACTCGAGCATAGATGCAAAGGAGGCATGAACCAACTATCAAGCATAAATACTCCCTCTTGGAGTTACTAGCATCTACTTGGCCAGAGCATCTACTAATAACAGAGAGCATGCAAGATCATAAATAACATAAGCATGAAGGTAACATGATAGATTGATAACCAGAAGACATAGCATTCAACACTCATCAGATCCCAGCAAACACAACATGTAGCATTACATAAAGATGATCTCGATCATGTGAGGCAGCCCACGAGATCTAAACATGAGGTACAAAGTGGAGAGAACAACCATCTAGATACTGCTACGGACCCGTACTCCAGGGATGAACTAATCACGCATCACTTCGGAGGAGGGCATGGTGGTGTAGACCCCTCCGGTGATGAATTCCCCTCCCGGCAGGGTGCCGAGGAGAGCTCCAGAACCCTTCCGATCTCGGTATGACAATGACGATGACCTCGGGTGTTTCTCGGGAAAAGTGGTATATCCTTAGGGTTTACGCCTCGGGGGCTATAAATAGGCGAAAGGGCAAAGGCGGTGGAGGCCTGGCGGCCCCACACCACCCCATGGCCCGGCTAGGGGGTGCGCCGCCCTATGGTGTGGGACCCTTATAGCCCCCTCCGGGTCTATTGGGACTCCGTGGAACCTTCGGGAATTCTAGGACCTCCGGACTTCGAATTTTCCAATTCCGAGAATATTTCCATAACAACTTTTCTGAAACTAAAAACAGCATAAAACAGAGAACTGGCTCTATGGCATCTTGTCAATAGGTTAGTCAGCAAAATCGATAAAAATGACATAAAGCGTATAACAAACATGTGGGAAACAACATGAAAACAAATTGGAGCATCAGAAATTAAGGATACGTTTATGACGTATCAACATCCCCAAGCTTAGTTCCTACTCGTCCTCGAGTAGGTAAACGATAAAAACACAAAATTTCTCAGGTGACATGCCACCAACATAAACTTGATCATCAATAATGTAAAAGCATAAGTAAGCTAAGATCACAAAACTTTAACACAAGCATGATAAATAGAATTTTAACAATAAAGCATAGCAATCACCTTGCATCATGAGAAGTAACCCAAATAAAAGATCATGAATAACAATGCAAAAAAAGATATACGTTTGTTTCAAGTATAGAGAAAACATGGAAAAGTGATATTTCGCTAGTCCTTAAGAGTGGGGAAAAACATAAATGCCAGGAAACCTTCAAAGTTCATGAGGAAGACTAGAACAAATAATTAGAGAACATGCAATAACACATCATGAATCAATTAATAATGTTTCTAGGAAAATGCACATAAAACTCAGAATGGCAACCATGCTCTCTCAACTGTGCATAAAGTTAGAAGATAGAGGCTCAACATAAAAGTAAAAGACATGCCCTTCGCAGAGGGAAGCATGGATCACTCATGTGCTAGAGCCTTTATTTTATTAAATAGAGGTATAAAAAGCTTGACACTCCTCCCATCCATCTTACACAAACCATGGCTAACCGAATCCTCGGGTGCCTGCCAACAATCACATACCGTGGAGGAGTGTCTATTTTGTATAGAGGTGTATGCTTATGTCAACGAATGGTAAACAGAAAATACAGTACGTCACAAGCCAACTAGACTTCACAAGAGCGGCTCCCATAGAAGGACGCATCTGGGTAGAAGATCATCCCTATTTCTCTTTTGTTTACACAATTATGCGTTGACTAATAAATTAAGGGAAAAATAGTGAAGAGAATTTGTTGTTATTAATTTGGGGCTGGGCACCCCGCTGCCAGCTCTTCTATCATTGGATAAGCGGATGAAGCCACTAGTCCAGGGTGTGAAAGTCCAATCAACAAGTGAGATTAAGATTCTCTATTTACGTCCTCATGAGCTAAAACCGGAGCACAAAACATGAGTAATTTTGAAAGTTTTAAAGGTAACACATGAGCAATTTACTTTGGAGTGGCGGTTAAATACTACATGTAGGTAGGTATGGTGGACACAATGGGAAAAGTTTGCTTTTTTGGGAGTTGGATGCACGAGTAGAGCTCATACTCAGTACAGGTGGAGGCTAGCAAAAGACTGGGAGCGACAAATCAAGAGAGCATAAGAGCCATAATCATGCATAGCGACATAAACATCATTAATCAAAGCATAAGTGGCACCACAAGTTTAAAAAATAAATGATCATAGAGGCTATAAGTGACTGTTTCGTATTCATAAACATGGTGTGAGTATGCGCCAAGTCGACCAAATAAAACATTCAAAGGAGAATACCACAAATTTATGCTTCAATATGACAAGAACAACTCTCGATTCTTTCAATGGAACATTAAACACTCTCAGCTATTTGAGGCTAATCATACTACTAAATAACCACAAGGCTTTAGAATTAAAATAACATCTAACATGACATGAAAAAGTCTAGCCACAGTATTGTTATAAATTCTACCACAAGTAGCAGTTTCTTTTCCCAACAAGCACTATACAAAATATGCTTTAACAAAAACTCTATAAATTCTACAGAAAGAAAACATGAGAGTACTCACATAACACTACTAAAACTAACAACTCTGAACAAGAGATGCAATAAAAACAAGAGCTAAAAAGGAATTATTGCAGCAGCTAGAAGAAAAACTAAGAATACTAGCATAACAAGTATTCAACGAAAAAGCGGAGCGTGTTTCTCTCCCAAAAAAAGAATGCTAGGGTCCAACTATATTATTGTAGAAAGTAAAATAAAATAAAACAAAGGAAAACAAATGAAAAACAAACAGACGCTCCAAGTAAACTTCATATGATGTGACCGAATAAAAATATAGTTTCACTAGAAGTGACCTGATAGATTGTTGATGAAGAAGGGGATGCCTTGGGAATCCCAAAGATTATATGCTTGAGTCTTCTAAAAATATTCTTGTATGAACCATGGGGGCATCCCCAAGATTTGACCTTGCACTCTTCTTGATCACATATATCACCCTCTTCTCTTGACCCTTGAAAACTTCCTTCACACCACACTCAAAGAGTAATTCACATTAGAGGGTTAGTGAAACAATAAAAAAATCCATGGGTTCTGTAAGGTAACAAGTTCTATTGATACTTTTAAACATTATCTAAAGCCACTGATGTTTCATGAAGCAAACAAATCCACCTGACATCGTAAAAGAGCAAATGCAAGAAAAATGGTAGAATCTGTCAAAACCAGAACATTCTGTAAGACGGTTTTTTTTTGAGGAACTTACGTTGCTCAGATCGAAAAACTTAAAGAACGAAAAAGTTGAGTAATTATCCTAGGAATAAGCACAGGAAATTTCAGGTGATTCTGATTTTGCTGTGAATTATACGGTTTTTTATGGTGGACAACAGAAATTTGTTTCCTGCGCAAAAATCCAAAAACCAACTCCAACTCTCGCCAGAAACCTTACTTGGAACTAATAAAAAATGAAAAGAAAGATACAAAGGACTTGCTACAGAAGTATACAACCCTTGACTCAAAGAAAACAGATAAAAACAAAGCAAAAAATAAAACCATGGGTTATCTCCCAAGAAGTGCTTTTCTTTAACGCCTTTTAGCTAGGCCCAGAAAAGTGGAATCAAGTATTTTCAAGTGAAGAAGCATCCAAATTGTAACTTGTTAGAATAATAGAATCAAAAGGAAACTTAATTCTATTTCGAGGAAAGTGTTCCATACCTTTCTTGAGTGGGGACTGAAATTTAATATTCCCATCTTTCATATCAATAACAGCACCAACATTTCTAAGAAAAGGTCTTCCCAAAACAATTGGACAGGAAGCATTGAATTCAATATTGAAGACAACAAAATCAACGGGGAAAAGATTATTATTAACAATGATAAGAACATCATCAAATCTCCCCAAAGGTTTCTTTCTAACATTATCAATAAGACGAATATCCAAATAACAAGGTTCCAATGGTGGTAAATCAAGAATATCATAAAGTTTCTTGGGCATAACAGAGATACTAGCACCAAGATCACATAGAGAATTGCAATAAAAATCATTCACTTAATTTTAATAATGGGTTCCCATCCATCATCTAGCTTCCTAGGGATAAAGGCTTCACATCTTAATTCATCCTCTCTAATTTGGATGAGAGCAATTGCAATATGTTTTGTGAAAGCCATATTCATAACACTAGCATTAGGACAACTAGCAAGATTTTGCAAGAACTTAATCACTTCAGTTATGTTGCATTCATCAAATTCAATATCATTTTTATCAAAGATAATGGGACCATTGTCTCCCATGTTTCTAAAAAATTTAGCACTTCTATCAGGAACATTTTTAGCAGTTTCAGGCAGTTTTGCATTTTTAATAGCAGAAGTGGGAGTATTTCCAAAACCAATTACTTTACCATTTATAGTAGAGGGGTTTCTAGCATTATAAGCTTCAGTTTTAGTAGTGGTGGTAATGGTGCAAACATTAGCTATATTATTCTTTCTAGCTAATTCATCTTCTCTTTCCCATCTAGCATGCAATTCAGCTAACATCCTAACATTATCATCAATTCGAATTTGGATAGCATTAAAAGTTTTAATTTATTTAACATCATGAGGAATAACCTTTAGTTTTAGAAAATCAACATCAAGAGCAAGGCTATCAACTTTAGAAGCAATAAAATCAATTTTGCCAAATTTTTCCTCAACAGATTCATTAAAAGCAGTTTGTGTACTAACAAAATTCTTAAGCATGTTCTCAAGATCAGGGGGTACACTTTTATTGTTGTTGTAGGAATTACCATAAGCATTGATATTATTGGAAGGATGTGTCCTATAATTGTTACTACCAAAATAATTCCTATAAGCATTGGTGTTGAAATTTTTATTTTTAATGAAGTTCACATCAACATGCTCTTCTTGAGCAACCAAAGAGGATAAAGGAACATTATTTGGATCAACAGGAGCATAGACATTATAGCATCAAGTCTATCATTCAAACAGGAGGTTTCTTCAACTGAATTTACCTTCTTACCAGTTGTAGCTCTCTGAGTGCGCCACTCGGAATAATTTAACATCATATCATCAAGAAGCTTTGTTGCTCACCCCAAGGTAATGGACATAAGGGTTCCTCCAGCAGCTGAATCCAGAAGGTTTCTTGAAGAAAAAATCAGGCCTGCACAAAAGGTTTGGATGATCATCCAAGTAGTCAGTCCATAAGTGGGACAATTCTTTACCAAATATTTTATTCTTTCCCAATCTTTAGCAACATTCTCATTATCAAGTTGCTTAAAATTCATAATGCTACTTCTTAAAGATATAATATTAGCAGGAGGATAATATTTTCCAATGAAAGAATTTTACACTTAGTCCAAGAATCAATACTATTTGTAGGCAAAGACAAAAAACCATTCTTTAGCTCTTCCTCTCAAAGAGAAAGGAAACAATTTCAGTTTAATAATATCTCCATCTACATCTTTATATTTTGCATCTCACATAGTTCAACAAAACTATTAAGATGGGTAGCCGCATCATTAGTACTAACACCAGAAAATTGCTCTCTCATAACAAGGTTTAACAGGGCAGGCTTTATCTCATAAAAATCAGCAGTAGGAGAAGGTGGAGCAATAGGTGTGCTAATGAAATCATTGTTGTTGGTGATATTAAAGTCACACAACTTAGTGTTCTTAGGAGTAGTCATTTTAACTAGACTAAAAAACATGAATAAAACTACAGCTAGGATAAGAATTAATTTTTTGTGCTTTTGGTAAAGAGAAGCAAACAAGACAAAATAAAATAAACTAAGCAAAACAAAAACAAAGTAAAGAGATTGGAAGTGAGAGACTCCCCTTGCAGAAATTCTCTTCCTCCCCGGCAATGGCGCCAGAAAACTTTGTTGATGATAACGTTGGTAGACCCCAAGTGCAAGGTGTGAAGAGTGCAGCAGCAAGTTTTCCCTCAGAAAAGAAACCAAGGTTGAATCTACCAGTAGGAGGACAAGAAATCTCTGAAGGTTGATGCAGCTGAGGTGGCAGGGTGCACTACCGGTTCAGCAGTAACGTGTAACCTACACAACACAATCAAATCACTTTGTCCCAACGTAGCAGTGAGGTTGTCAATCTCACCGGTTTTGCTGAAAACAAAGAGGTTAAACGTATGGTGTGGAAAATAGTAGGAAAATAGTATGAAAGCAGTAGCAGAAGTATGAAAGCAGTGTGTGTATTATCGGTATGAGAAAATGGATCGGGGTCCACAGTTCACTAGTGGTGTCTCTCCATAAAAGATAAATAACATGCGTGGTGAACAAATTACAGCTGGGCAATTGATAGAAATGAAGGTTGCACCGTATTGCATATGCAAGACATAAAGATTACTATGTGATTCATGCGGGCATTACAACAAAATACATAGACCGTCAACCAACTGCATCTATGTCTAATAATTTACCCTCCGAATATCATCCAAACAAACGTTGGGTATTAAGTTGCTAGCAACAGATTATCGCAGTAAGCACAGTGTGTAATGTAAACAATGTAAACTACGTAAACACCGTTGTTTTCTCCCTAATGGCAACAACACATCCTCCATTTGTCACGTTTCTGTCACTCGAGCACAGATGCAAAGGAGGCATGAACCCAATATCGAGCATAAATACTCCCTCTTGGAGTTACTAGCATCTACTTGGCCAGAGCATCTACTAATAATGGAGAGCATGCAAGATCATAAATAACATAAGCATGAAGATAACATGATAGATTGATAATCAGAAGACATAGCATTCAACATTCATCAGATCATAGCAAACACAACATGTAGCATTACATAAAGATGATATCGATCATGTGAGGCAGATCACGAGATCTAAACATGAGGTACAAAGTGGAGAGAACAACCATCTAACTACTGCTATGGACCCGTAGTCCAGGGATGAACTACTCAGGCATCACTTAGGAGGAGGGCATGGTGGTGTAGACCCCTCCGGTGATGAATTCCCCTCCCGGTAGGGTGCCGGGGAGAGCTCCAGAACCCACCTGATCTAGGGATGACGATGACGGCGGCCTCGGGTGTTTCTCGGGAAAAGGTGGTATATCCTTAGGGTTTACGCCTCGGGGGGTATAGATAGGCAAAAGGGCAAAGGCGGTGGAGGCCTGGGAGGCCCACACCACCCCATGGCACGGCCTGGGCGCGCCGCCCTATGGCGTGGGCCCCTGTGGCCCCCCTCCGGGTCTCTTCGGGACTCCGTGGAGCCTTCAGGAATTCTAGTACCTCCGGACTTCGAATTTTCCGATTCCGAGAATATTTCCAGAACAACTTTTCTGAAACTAAAAACAACAGAAAACATGGAACTAGCACTCTGGCATTTTGTCAATAGGTTAGTCCGGAAAGTCGATAAAAATGACATAAAGTGTATAGAAAACATGTGGGAAACAACATGGAACATCAGAAATTAAGGATACGTTTATGACGTATCATCGATTCAACCTTGGTTTCTTTCTGAGGAAAACTTGTTTTTGCACTCTTCATATCTTCCTCTTGGGTTCTCCCAATGAACGTGTGTTCACACGCATCGCTGTGCTCTTCATACCTTCCACTTGGATTTTCCCAACAAGAGCATCAGTCTCCACCAACAAGATTCAACAAAGCTGGTTTTATCTCATTCAATTCTGTTGTAGTAGCAGGTGGAGAAATAGGTGTGCACAAGAAATCATTATTATTGGTACTAGTAAAGTCACAAAGCTTAGTGGTATCATCGGTACCCATGCTTGCAACACAAAACAAGACTAACTAACAAAGCAAGTAAAAAACTAGATTTTTTTTGGATTTTTGATGTTATGCCCTTCCTCGTCTCTGGGTGCCTAGGTATCCAGAAATAAAGCTAAACAAAAGTAAACTAAGCAAGAACAAAACAAAAGAGCGAAAGTGAAGTGTGTAACTACCCTAGCTGAAAGCTTGAAGTCGCCGACAACGACGCCATGAATTATATACTTGTTGGTGTAATCACACACCCGTTGGGAAACCCCAAGAGAAAGGTATGATGTAGACATCAGCGAATTTCTCCCAGTTAAGGAACTAGGTTGATCAATCCAGTAGGACTTGAAAGTCTCTTAGTAGGTTGATTGTTGTCTGGCGCTTCAACAAACATGAACCTGCACACACACGCACAAACCCTCTCTTTCTCCCAACTTTCCAAGAAGGTTGCCAATCTTCCCGTCTTGCTGAAAACTAGAGAATTAATTGTATTGAATGGTTGGAGAATATTAGATGAAAACGGAACAGAGAGAAAATAATGATGAAAGCAAGTAAACAAGGTTGTAATCAATGAGGAAAATAGGACCGGGGTCCATAGTTTTACCAGTGTTGTCTCCCCTAAGATCAATAAACATGTTGGGTGAACAAATTATAGCTGGTAAATTGACAAATCATGAGCGTATGACAATACTATTATGAAAAAAAAAATCACGGGTTCTAACATGGTAGGCATTACGCCAAGGTAAATATACCTCCATTAGAAAACATCTATTTCTAAAAGTCCACCTTGAGACATAAATCCATCAAATCTCGCTGGTATTAAGTTGTAACAACAAAGTGATTGCTTGTGTGAAACAGATAAATGCATTAAGAAAAATACATAATGTAAGCAATAATTCTCATTCGTAGACAAGAACAACATTGTTTTCTCCCTAGTGGCAACATCACATCCCCCTCCTACACGTTTATGTCACTCAGGCGTTGGTCAAGGGAGGCATGAAACCACTATCTATTATATAAACCCTCTCTTTGAGGTACATACAATAATTTGGCCAAACAAATCATACACACCGGATAGAATTGCAATACAAGATTAAAACACTCTAAAGATGTAAGTGAAGCACTCAAAAAGACATGAACAAAGTAATCATAATTTCAATGGTTCAGTGGATCCCAGCAAACACAACATGTAGCAATTACATAACAGTGGTCTTGATCATGTAGGGCAGCTCATAAGATCTAAACATGGAGTCACAGGGGAGAGAGAACACCATCTAGCTACTTCTATGGACCCGTAGTCCCGAGGCGAACTACTCATGCATATGCCTGGGGGAAATCATGGCGATGTAGAGGCCTCCAATGATGATCCCCCTCTCCGGCAGGGTGCCGGAGCAGGACTCCAGAAGCCCTATATTGGACTTTCAAGGTGACGATGCCTCTATATTTGTTTCGTGGAAAATTTCTTCGTCCCCGAAGCGTTTAGGGTTAATGTGATTTTATAGGCGAAGAGACAGCGCGAGGCGGTGGCTAGGGTGGCGAGGGGTCCACCAGGCACGGCCTAGGGTTGACCCGCTCCTGGGGGTCGCATGTCTGACCCCTGGCTCCCCTCCGGCTCTCTTTTGGACTCTGTCTTCATTCCGGGCAAAAATTAAATCCCGTAAATTTTCAGGACATTTGGCGAATATTTTCTTCAGCGCTTTTTTTGAAATACAAAAACACCTAAAAACAAAAACTCGCTCTGGACATCTTGTTAATAGGTTAGTACATGAAATCATCCGGAAAACAAAGTAAAACATATAGAAAACATGCAAGAACATGAAGAAAATAAGCATGTAGCATAAAAAATTATAGATACGTTTGGGACGTATCTTGTCCTCTCCATGTGGCAAGTCTCTCCTCCCTCCCACTATATAAAGCACCCCAAGCCTCATAGAAAAACACACAATTGGCTCTCAATCCTCTCTCTCTAGTAGAATTAGAGGGTCTAATTAGAGCCGCTCTAATTGAATTAGAGTCTCTTCTAATTGGGTTTTGAGGTGACCTATCTAGTTTTCTCTCATGTGTTGACAACTTCCAGTTTCACAATTAGCACTAATCATAGTTGATTAGAGTTACCAATTAGTAATATCGGAAGGCTGTCTCTATTTGTCGGTGCCGAGTCTTGGACGGTGTAGCGCTGATGGGTTGACACGAGCGTACACGTGTATACTATAAGAGGGATTACACGTGTGATCCTTGACGAGGGAAGAGTTGTTGGAATATGCGTCGAATATGTGTACGAGTAGGGCTACACTAGGACTTGTAATTAAACGAAAGGTTAGGTGTTGGAGTCGAACACGTGTAATCTGGCCTAATATATAAAGGCACCGGGAGTAGACCAAATAGACACGACGAAATCGGGTAGGCTAGACACAAGATCACGAGGGGACGGTCCGGCGCCCGTGGCAGGGGCGGCCGGACCGGCGTGGCGTTGAGATCGGGTGCGTCTGTATTGCCTCGGCGGGCTTGTCGTCGATGGTACTTTGACTAGTACATGGGGAGGAGCGCCCGTAGTCATGCCCCGCAGATGTAGGCGTTGAGCGCCGAACTGCGTTACCAAATCTCGGTGTCGTGTTTGCTGTGATTGCTTTGGCCTCGGTAGATCGATTTTGCGCCTCGGATTTATAACAAGTGGTATCAGAGCAAGGTTCAGAGACGACGGTTTATTGATCTAGAGGAGAAGAAAACAACGACAAAATTCTGCGGAAAGGAATCGCGGGTGAGTCGAAGATAATCGGCAAGTCGCATGCGGATCAGCAGCAGAAGTATCGTGTCATGGTTATCTTTGGAAGCAATTGGCAAAAGCGAGGGCATGTGTAATCGGATCGATCGGATGTGACGGCAGCAGCGTTGACCTTGGGGAGGCGGAGCAGCGTGTCTGGTTGGCTAGTTGTGTTGCACAGCAGCGGCAAGGGCACAAGCCCAGACGTGGCCCAGTGGTGCTCGTGCTCAATGCGCACATGGACGAGATTGGCTGTACACGTGAAAGCATGCAAGCAGCTAGCAGCAGGAACCTCATCGATCGGGAAGCATGCAAAGGGATTTGTTATATATAAAAAAAAAGGCAATCTACACCCATGGTGTATACAGTGCATGGAGAGTGACGTGAGAAATACAAGACATTGAAAGTGATGTGAGGCACATGCTTGGTGCACTCAGAAGACTACCAGGAAGTATTTTATTTCAGACTTGTTACTCGGTTTGCACAAGATTTTACCATGAGGTTGGCAGATTGGCGACGCGGTGAACGGCGTCGTGGAGGATCATGCATATACATGGCGCTGTAAGTTACACGGCGGGTGGTGGATGAACTAGGCGCAGGGTGGAGCATGGTTGCAGTCGTTAATTCGGCTGGGTCGGACTGGACAGTCTGACGGGACAAAATACGGTGAAGATTGGCGATGACGACATAGGAGCGTGACGGCCGATGGTGTCCGAATTCTGTGGCGTGGAAACACGTGGCGCATGCCTGAGGGGTGTGTGCTTCAACATGCGATGGCGCGGAGTTGATTCAAGATGGTGCACATGTAATATCTTGAGGTCGGAGGCGATGGCGCGGACTGATCATCTACCATGGAGTCATGTTGAAGGTGGAGCTGGAGTCTGACGATTCCACTCGGCTGATGGAGGGGCTACGGCGTAAGATATCGGAGAGTCAAAACCTAGTCAGCGGGAAGGCGAGAAGCACGTTGGTCGGACTGGACGTCAGGGTTCGAGAGATACGTGGAACTCGGCATCGGTCGGGTACGACTGATGGTTATCTGCAGTGGGGCCTGAGATGGTGTGGGTTAGCTACCCAGTAGATCTTGGCCAAGATTGCGGATGCTCGGCGCGGTAATAGCGGCGAGGCGTGCGGTAAGCACGGGACACAGCGACAGACCAAGACACTGGCGGTCAGACACATATTGTCAGACATGAGTGTAAGGGGTGCTGAAGTAGTGTTGGCGAGTAACAGGTTCATGATGGTAACTATCTATCGAGATGGATGATGTTGGCCATGGAGAATCCGCGAAAGCGGTGATGAGACAGTTGTGAATTTTACAAGAGATGACTTAAGGCAACGGCGAAATTTCTTCAAGATTTCATATATGCAGTCAACAATGGCGGGAATGATAAGTTCAGGTAACTCTTATTTGTGACACGTAATATGTGAGTTTTCCACTTTTACATAGATCAAGGACGAGGCTACCAAGGTGACAATGCATCGGCGTTGTCGATATGGTGACTTTATGATCGTTGTGTGATGGCGGTGGATGGGTACTCCGAAGATTTGGGAGCACAAGACAAGAGTGCGGAAGAACTTAATTTTCGTGGGAGCATTGACTGTCGTGAAGCAAGTAAGGAACTACGGTTGCAGGTGGAGTCATATGGAGTCAAGGGAGTAGCAACGGAGCTCATGGGTTCAATTCCAGGTATACAGAGATTCGGCATGACGGCTTCAAGATGGCGAAGATCATATTCGCCAAGGTGGAGTTTGTTGGAATATGTGTCGAATATGTGTACGACTAGGGCTACACTAGGACTTGTAATTAAACGGAAGGTTAGGTGTTGAAGTCGAACACGTGTAACCTGACCTAATATATAAAGGCACCGGGAGTAGCCCAAATAGACACGACGAAATCTGGTAGGCTAGGCACAAGATCACGAGGGGACGGTCCGGCGCCCGTGGCAGGGGCGGCCGGACCGGCGTGGTGTTGAGATCGGGTGCGTCTGTATTGCCTCGGCGGGCTTGTCGTCGACGATACTTTGACTAGTACATGGGGAGGAGCGCCCGTAGTCATGCCCCGCAGATGTAGACGTTGAGCCCGAACTGCGTTACCAAATCTCGGTGTCGTGTTTGCTGTGATTGCTTTGGCCTCGGTAGATCGATTTTGCGCCTCGGATTTATAACAAGAGTTAGCGACATCCTTGCAACGAAGCCTAGTTGTGAGGATCTATGATTGTTCAGAACTCTTCTACGACTACATCGAATCTGTTGCCCGGAGAGTCTTGATCCTGATCCTCGCATGTATGGGCATACCTTGTTATCTGCATAGTGATCTTGGTGGAGTACGTATGGCAAAATTTTCAAATTATCCAGCGTAGACCAGCAACACTGACTCAAGGTTTTAGTCTGATACAGACGATTCCAAAACACAATTAGGTTATGTGTTCATTCTTAATGACGGTGCGGTTAGCTGGAGGAGCTTCAAGCAAGGCACTGTGGCGGACTCTACAATGGAGGCGGAATATGTGGCGACATGAGAAGCCGCAAAGGATGACTATTGGATAAAGAAGTTCATCACTGAACTAGGAGTGGTTCCTACTACAACGGACCCAGTTGATCTCTATTGTGACAACATTAGTGCAGTGGCCTTGACAAAGGATCCTAGATCTCATAGCAAAGCAAAGCACATAGACCGCAAGGATACTCTTATCAGAGATCATGTGTCAAAGGGCACACGAAGATTTGCAAAATTCGCATGGATCTGAATGTCTCAGATCCGATGACAAAGGCTCTAGCACGTCTCAAGTTTGAGTCTCGCCGATTAGGGATCGGGCTAATAGAAGAATTAATGTAATGACTAGATTATTGTATCTAGTGCAAGTGGGAGATTGGAGGAAGACAACCCTTCTTATATGGTTGGGGGAAATGTGGCCGTTGGGGGGTTGTTGACTTCCGAAGAAACCCGGCCAGGCCGGCTGGAGGTGGTAGTGTTTGGTGACGCAGGACACCTGGCCTAGGCCGGTAGGGAGCCCGACCAGGCTGGCCAAAGCACAGGCTTGAGGAGTGGGCCTTGGGCGCTGGACACGTGGGGGTGCGGTATGCCAGCCGAGCCACCCGGCCTCGAGGCGCAGTTAGGCTGGCTACGCACAATGCCTAGCCTGGGTGTCTGGACCTGTGGAGGGCCGGCAGGCCAGCCGAGCCACCTGGCCTGAGGAGCAGGTTGCCTGCCCTGGGTGCCCGGACTCGTGGAGGGCCGGCTGGCCAGCCGAGCCACCCGACATGAGGAGCAGGTTGGTAGATCATCACTCTAAATCACATTCTATGCATGTGAGTGTATTGGCTTCTTGTGGAAATCCCATATGTGATATGTATGTTGTCTCGGACTTGAATCACACGCCATCGAA